>JAVLUX010000248.1:1210000-1362500 GCA_032164185.1 Moxostoma hubbsi
ATATATATATATATATATATATATATACTGTATATAACCAAAGACATATAACCATATAATCACTAATACTAAATATTACTGCACATTATTATTACTATATATATATATATATATATATATATATATATATATATATATATATATATATACTGTATATAACCAAAGACATATAACCATATAATCACTAATACTAAATATTACTGCACATTATTATTACAATATATATATATATATATATATATATACTGTATATAACCAAAGACATATAACCATATAATCACTAATACTAAATATTACTGCACATTATTATTACAATATATATATATATATATATATATATATATATATATATATATATATATATATATATATATATATATATACTGTATATAACCAAAGACATATAACCATATAATCACTAATACTAAATATTACTGCACATTATTATTACAATATATATATATATATATATATATATATATATATATATATATATATATATATATATACTGTATATAACCAAAGACATATAATCATATAATCACTAATACTAAACATTACTGCACATTATTATTACTATATATATATTATATAAATATATACTGTATATAACCAAAGACATATAATCATATAATCACTAATACTAAATATTACTGCACATTATTATTACTATATATATATATATATATATATATATATATATATATATATATATACTGTATATAACCAAAGACATATAATCATATAATCACTAATACTAAACATTACTGCACATCACTAATATTAAATATTACCATAGATCAGTAACAAACACTGAAGCTTGTAAACAAACACAGCTGAGACACATTTACATATTTACATTGATTTGTTTGATTTCTAACGGAAGCGCGTGTTGATTACTGATACAGACGACGACTGTAATAAAATATCGGTATGATATTGATGATGTCACTCACGCACTTTCTTGGGTTTCGGCAGAATAGCGCCTGTGGTGGATATCACTGCGGTCCGGTACTGAGTCCAAACGAACCGTGAGCGAGGTAGCACCGAACCGACGAGAGACATGGACCGACGAACCGTCACCGCCGCCATGATCACCAACAACCACCCCAACACTGACTGACAGACGCGCGTGTGTATGTGTGTGTGTGTGTGTGTGTGTGTGCGCGTGCGTGTTCGTGTGTGTGTGTGTATGTGTGTGTGTGTGCGCGTGCGCGTGCGTGTTCGTGTGTGTGTGCGTGTTCGTGTGTGAATGTGTGTGTGTGTGTGCGTGTGTGAGTGAGTGTATGCGTGTGTCTGTGTGCTTGCGTGTGCATGTGTTAATGTGTGTGTGTGTGTGTGCCTGCGCGTGCATGCTTGTGCGTGTGTTAATGTGTGTGTGTGTGTGTGTGCTTGCGGGTGCATGCATGTGCATGTGTTAATGTGTGTGTGTGTGTGTGTGCTTGCGTGTGTATGCATGTGCATGTGTTAATGTGTGTGTTTGCGCGCGTGTGTGAGTGTATGTGTGTGTGTTAGTGTGTGTGTATGCGTGTGTGAGTGTGTGAGTGAGTGTATGCGTGTGCATGTGTTAATGTGTGTGTGTGCCTGCATGTGCATGTGTTAATGTGTGTGTGTGTGTGTGCCTGCGCGTGCATGCATGTGCATGTGTTAATGTGTGTGTGTTTGCGCGCGTGTGAGAGTGAGTGTATGTGTGCGTGTTTGTGTGTGTGTGTGTGCATGCATGTGCATGTGTGTGTGTGTGTGTGTGTGTGTTTGTGTGTGACAGCTGTGAAACCTCCACGTGCCCGACACTCAAGGGTAGCTTTTAACCAATATACATCTCATGATAAAGTTAGAAAAGAAGTTGAAAAAGTATCATGTAATGGTGTTTTAGTATGTTGCATGAACCGTCACAAAACACTGAAACACTTCCAGAACATTTAATTATATGCATGTTGGTTGCAGTTAGGTAACATCGCTGTTAAATGTTTTAAAATGTTCTAGAAATCTCACTTAAATATTAAAATAAACCATGGTAAAAATGCCTCATAAAAAGTATGAATTTAACTGATGATTTTCACATAACTGAATTACTCATGCACAGACATGTATGAGGAATTAGGAATGTGACAGGGTTATAAACAGGGTTGTGAGGGTTACTTTTGGAATGTATTCCACTACAGATTACAGATTACATGCTGTAAAATGTAATTTGTAATGTATTCCATTAGATTACTCAAGGTCAGTTATGTAATCTAAATACTTTGGATTACTTTTTCAGCACTGGTGGATTTATTCACTTGTTTTGACTATAAAAACCCAAATATCTTATTCAGTGTTGTTTCTAAAACAAGATAATCAAACTGACCTTTGTTTAAGGATTTTTAGATATTTTTACAAGAAAATAATAAAAAAATTATTATCAAGAATGTGTTTTTTGCCCTAATATCAAAGATCTTACTAGAAAAAAGAAATTATGATCTAACATGTATTATCTTGATAATAAATATGATCATGTCTGGTCACATGTGCATGTAAATTGGCTAGAAATAGCATTTTAGCTTAGCGTAAAGCTAACAATTTACACAAGGTTTATTTCTATTTCTTCTGCTCCAAACGTACTTCAAACGCACTTCTCTGTGTGCTCGTATGAATGTAACATCATAAGTGTTTCAGCGCTGTTCAGATGCACTTTGGTACATGCTGCACAACCATCCACAGATGATGCGCTCTTGCACTTAAAGGCCGCTGGAACGAGCACAACAGAATACAGGGATCTCCAAACGCATCTTTCAACATTTCACACTAAATTTAACTTGACACAGTGTCCTAAAAACAACGCTTATGACTAGAGACGATGATAACTAGTGCGATGCCAAGCAACTAAAGTGAGATGCTCCATCTGACGCACGAGTACATACAAAAAGTAAAAATCGAGCACTAGTCAAATAATACGGTTATGTTCAATTTTATGGAAATAAGGGTGTCTGGGTATCTCAGTGAGTATTGACTATCACCGCTGGAGTCGTGAGTTTGAATCCAGGGCGTGCTGAGTGACTCCAGTCAGGTCTCCTTAGCAACCAAATTGTCCCGGTTGCTAGGGAGGGTAAAGTCACATGGGGTAACCAAATTGGCCTGGTTGCTAGGGAGGGTAGAGTCACATGGGGTAACCAAATTGTCCCGGTTGCTAGGGAGGGTAGAGTCACATGGGGTAACCAAATTGTCCCGGTTGCTAGGGAGGGTAGAGTCACATGGGGTAACCAAATTGTCCCGGTTGCTAGGGAGGGTAGAGTCACATGGGGTAACCAAATTGTCCCGGTTGCTAGGGAGGGTAGAGTCACATGGGGTAACCAAATTGTCCCGGTTGCTAGGGAGGGTAGAGTCACATGGGGTAACCAAATTGTCCCGGTTGCTAGGGAGGGTAGAGTCACATGGGGTAACCAAATTGTCCCGGTTGCTAGGGAGGGTAGAGTCACATGGGGTAACCAAATTGTCCCGGTTGGTAGGGAGGGTAGAGTCACATGGGGTAACAAAATTGTCCCGGTTGCTAGGGAGGGTAGAGTCACATGGGGTAACCAAATTGTCCCGGTTGCTAGGGAGGGTAGAGTCACATGGGGTAACCAAATTGTCCCGGTTGCTAGGGAGGGTAGAGTCACATGGGGTAACCAAATTGTCCCGGTTGCTAGGGAGGGTAGAGTCACATGGGGTAACCAAATTGTCCCGGTTGCTAGGGAGGGTAGAGTCACATGGGGTAACCAAATTGTCCCGGTTGCTAGGGAGGGTAGAGTCACATGGGGTAACCAAATTGTCCCGGTTGGTAGGGAGGGTAGAGTCACATGGGGTAACCTCCTCGTGGTGGTGATTAGTGGTTCTCTCAATGGGGCGTGTGGTGAGTTGTGTGTGGATCGTGGAGAGTAGCATGAGTCTCCACATGCTGTGAGTCTCCGCGGTGTCATGCACAACGAGTCATGTGATCAGATGTGCGGATTGACGGTCTCAGAAGCGGAGGCAACTGACACTTGTCCATGATGTGAAGTAGTTTAATTTTATTGCATTTGCATAATATCAATAACATATTATTTAAATTGCAGGGTTTTAAAATCAAATTTAAAACACCTTTTTTAAACTTGAACCAATAAAATGAATAGCATTTGTCCAGATCATATTATAATAGTTTATGTGCCAATATATATCAATACATACAAATTAAAGATCACACTAAATTGTTTTTTGCCTTAAGGTAAAAATATCGTGTTGTTAACGGATTATTCGGACGATATTCGGGACCCCGAACTCATATAGAGTAGATTACTTCATTCTGGGACAGTAATTATTTCACAGCTCTCGGCAATACTCTGTTCTGATTGGCCAATGGCGCCATCTAGTGGTCTGAAGTCTCTGAGGAACAACCGCACATCTTTCCTGCTAATAAAATAAACTCAAATCAATGTTTTATGTGCATTTATTTGGCAAGTCGTCTTGTAATAAACTGGAAAATCAGTCCAGACAGAGTAATGTCAGAATAAAGCGTCTACAGGCCATTTTCAAAAGACAAATTATTGTTTTAGTTCATCTTTAAAAGTGCAGGTAAACACTAATATAACAGAGATCTCATGTATTATCTTCATCTCCGCACACAAACATCCAGTATTTCAGTGTTAAGTGGAATGAAGGGTTTATTATTCACTGTATTTACATCCGTATTTCAGCCATTGATGCATCGAACACAAAGTGTCCATTTCCCTTCTATAAATACTGTACATGAACGATATCTACAGCACACCCCACCTGTTAACCTCACTGTTCAGGTTCCTCACACTTCTAATGTCACGTTATAATTCAGGAAAAGTTCAAAGAGATCAAGTATATACACACATTTCCTGTTGAAGTCTCACTGGCCTATTCCTGGGACATGAACCTTCATGAACAGAAACAAAACACATACATTCAACTTTCAGGAACACGATCCACACGAGACTTCAGCAGCGGCGGCGGGAATGAGGACGAGTCGGCACACGGAGAGAATCCCGCAGGAAACAGACGTGAGCAGGTGTGAGCGGGACAAACACAACGGTATGAGGTGTCCAGAAGTCTCCTTTTGATTTCCTTTCTGGCCCAGACTGGCATGTTTTCTCAGAGCTGTTCAAAGGACAAGCGTCTGAAGAACTTGTTGATGTGGAAAGCGCCGACGTCTCTGCTCACGTCTCCCAGCTGGACGATCTGGCCGGCCGCGATTGCTGCTTTCATACTGAAACTCTTGAGCAGTCCATTTCCGAGTCCCAGACCGGACGTGGGGCGAGATGACACGCTGATGTACGACGCGTCTTTCTGCTGCGGCTGATAACTCACTGACAGACAGACAGACAGACAGACAGACAGGCGGTGAGAACATGTGCGCTATCATTCAGAATAATGCGCTTCAATTAACTCATGTTACCAACACAAACGTAGTCAAAGCAACTAACATTGTAAGGTCATGTGTTTAACACTAACAATCCCCCAACACTGATGGTGTCACCTGTTGCCGTGAGAACGGTGTCTGTGGTGCTACTCAGCTGCAGGAGGATTGTGGGATAGTACGGATGAAGCAGGAAGAGTTTGCGCTGAACCGGTTCGGCTGCGGCCGCCTGTGGAAACACAATCACACACACACTTCAGTCTCAGCTCTTCACTGAACACAGTAATTCATCATGTCACATCAGCTCTGTTGCCTTGGTAACGTTCTGTGATTGTGCGAGCGGATCTCCCGCCCAGAACAGGAACACCGATTGGCCGGATGTGGTCAGAACGGATGAGTCTTCCACTGCCAGACGAGGACACACAAACTCCGCCTCCCATAAGCTCCGCCCCTGAGTGCCATCAATGATCTGCACCTGTGATGGACAACGACTGTAAGTGCAGACTCAAATCACTGCATCATGTGATAGTGTTAATGAGATGTTAATGATATTCACACCTTCCTGATGCCATTGGCTGACTGATCAATGAGCAGATCAGGAACACCGTCATCATTAAAGTAACCCGACACCGGACGACTGTAGAAAGAAAGACATTTGTGTGTGGAAAAACTCTGCCATGATGTTAAGCTGCTGTAGGTGGGTGCCTGCTATGTGATTTCTAGGATGTTTTGGGTAGTTGTGATGGTGTTGCTATGTGGCTGCTAGCGTGTTTGGCATGTGGTTGCTTGGGTGTTTTAGATGGCTACCATGTTGTTGATAGAATGTTTGACATAATTTTTTGCATGTTGTGATCTGGTTACTAAGGTCTTTTAGGCGGTTGCCATGGTCTTGCAATGTGGTTGCTAGGCTATTGTGGGCGGTTATCGTATGGCTATGAGGTTGCTAGTGTGTTTGACCTGGCTTATAGCATGTTGCTATGTGATTGAATGTTTTTGAAGATTGCCATTGAGCTGCTATGTGGTTGCTTGGGTGTTTTGAATGGTTACCATGGTGTTGCTATGTGGTTGCTGGGGTGTTTGGCATGGTTTTTAGCATGTTGCTATTTGGTTTTTAGGGTGTTTTGAGCAATTGCCATGGTGTTGCTATATGGTTACTATGGTGTTTGACATTTTTTGCATGTTGCTAAGTGGTTACTAAGGTCATCTAGGAGGTTACCATGGTGTTGTTATGTGGTTGCTAGTGTGTTCTGGGCAATTGTCATGGTGTTTCTATGTGGCTACTAGGGTGTTTTGGTTGGTTGCCATTTTAATGCTATGTGGTTGCTTGGGTGTTTTAGATGGCTACCATGTTGTTGCTATGTTGTAGCTAGAATCTTTGACATGATTATTTGCATGTTGCGATCTGGTTACTAAGGTATTTTAGGTGGTTGCCATGGTGTTGCTCTGTGGTTACTAGGGTGTTTTGGGCGGTTACCATGGTGTTGCTAGGAGGTTGCTAGTGTATTCTGGGCAATTGTGATGGTGTTGCTATGTGGCTTCTAGGGTGATTTGGGCATTTGCCATGGTGTTGCTATGTGGTTGCTAGGGAGCCTTGGGCTATTATTTACATGGCACACACACCTGTGTATTGAGGTGAGGCTGAGCGTCCATGCAGCGTGTGTGTCGCTCTGTTTCAGTACAGACAGTCTGCTGTTTACTCCACACACCAGGATCCAATCACTGCGACTCGCGTTCAACACCGACACAGTGTCTAGATTATTGTGATTATGACACAAACCAGCAACAAGAGGGAGCAAGAAATCCACCTGCTCTGAGCCACTGACAGACACACAGACAGACAGACAGACAGACAGACGGGTTCAGCAACAGTAGACAGCTGTTGTCACTGTTAAACATGAGTTCTGGTGCGTTCACACCCAGAATGACCACTGAAGGGATTCACTCCTGTATTTGCATGCAGTTAGTATACTGCACGTGTAGTTTGAGTGTTTGTTGTAGTTGTGTGTGTCGTCACCTGCTGATGTGTATGAGTGTTGTGTTGTTCTTTCTTAGTCGTTCCCAGTTGGGGTCCTTTGGTCGGACTCTAGATGTGGCTGTCCTGCCAGTGGCCTGACTGTAAATATAATTGAGAGACACAGCCTCCACAGTGCCTACACACACACACACACACACACACACACCTGATGCAGTGTTTGTAAACTGAACCTATGAAGTAATAAAAGCGTGACACTCACCCAGTCCAAACAGGATGTAATACGCTCCAGTCGCCGTCTCGTGCAGCAGCGGACCAATCAGCTTCCCTTGTGCTGTGAGGTTAAAGTTCACCGGCCGGCCAATCAGAGCTCCAGACCTCCCCGAGATCAAGACGAGAGCGAGATCAGACACCTGCAGGGATCATCAGTGACAGTAATTCTTGAATTACTATAAACCGTTCATGTCGACATCATGACAGTAGTGACGTCATGTCTAAATCACAGTCAGTGTTCCTGAATTCTTCCTGTCACTGACAACAAAGCTGTTGCTATAGAAACAGATAGTCTGAGAGTGTGAGCAGGTGAAGGTCAGAGGTCAGTGTGTGTGACCTGGTCAGCAGGTAGTGTTGTGACCAGTAGTTCTGGGAATGCGTCTCCCTGCAGGTCCGGCAGCAGAACGGCGTGAGACTCCACGTCACCCACAGCTGCGGTCCAGCACGTCCTGCCTGAAACACACACAGCCCCCCATCTGCCATTGGTCAAAGAAAGACACAGATGCAGTGTTTACAGTTTTACAGTAATGGAACCTATGACTAGCTTACTAATAGATATCTCTACATATGAAGCTGGGATAGACAGAAAGTATTGTAACAGAAAAAGTGCCATCCTTCAGCTTTAAATATGATCTAAACAACAGAAAACACCTACAAATGTAAGTATAAATATTTTAATAAAATACAATGCAAGTGAATGGTGACCAGAATTTGAAAGCTCCAAAAATCACATAAAAGCAGCATAAAAGTAATCCATAAACTCCAGTGGTTTAACCCATGTCTCCTGAAGTCCCTTTTGCCTCTAAATGAAGCACCGAACACACGATGAATGTCACTGGATCTGTGTGTGTGTGTGTGTGTGTGTGTGTGTGTCTGTGTGTGTCTGTGTGTGTGTTTGACCTGTAGATGCATTAACACTGATGATGTGACTGGAGCTGATCAGGATGCAAGCAGATGTCTCCAGTTTCCTGTAGTGAGGATCAGCACTTCCTGTCTGTAGTCCACACTGCAGTGAGATGAGCGGTTCTCTGAGTGCCCGCCTCCACAACACCTGCCCACTGATGCCACTCACTGCCATCACACTGTACTCTACACACACACATGGTCAAGTCAGTATAGTCACTATATGTGTAAATATATATGTTAATATTTTCATCTAAAGGTCACTATGCACTCTACGCAAGTACATGAGCTCAGATGTGAGTGCATTGCTAATGCGCGGTCTGGTTATGTCATTGCGTTACAGTGCTGTTATCAAACCTCAGTCCTCAAGGGGGCGATAGAGTTCCTTCAAACGTCTCTGCCCTTACACTGGATGAGGTTTTATTATGGTGAGATGTTATAAATATATTGACCTGATTGTGTCTGTCGTTATGACTGTTGTGTGATGTCACTGTTAAAATCATCACTTTTGATTGGTCGGGCACTGATGGTTCTGGTCACATGTTCTCTGTCGTGTGCTCACCTTTACTCTGAGAGCTCATTGGCTGACTGTCATTGGAGATGTTCGTGACACCAATCAAAACGTCGTCCAGTCCGTCTCCATCAACATCCCACAATGCAACAGGAGGTGATGTCACACCTGACAGGAAGAGCACATTTAGAATCTGGTCGATCAGTGAGATTATTTATGTGTTTGAGTGTCACTCACCGGCCACATCTCCGAGCTCCATCTCCCACCGCGGTGTGTTGTGTAACGCCCCCTGTGGGCAGGGAATGAGAAATGCACACAGCAGCACCAGCACGGCAGCGCAGCTCAGCGGCAGCAGGAACGCAGCGGTCTGCACCACCCCTCGTGCACGCACCGCCTTCTCCTCAGAGTCTCCGCCCTGGCCCCGCCCTAACTCCGCCCCCTCCGGCTCAAGCCCCGCCCCCTCTCTCTGGGGCTGCTGGCCCTGAACTCTCCACTCATCTTCATCAAACTCCTCTTCATCCACACACTGACGGCCCCTCAGCTCCGGACTCAGACCGTTACGAGGATAATTGAGAACCAGATCATCTTCTTCGATTTCGTCTTCACTGTCGGCCTGCGTCAGAGGATCATACTCGCCCAGATCTGAACCCTTCTTACCTACTCAAACACACACAAACACAGAGGAGTGACATTGCTTGATCCACCAACAAAACTCTGGAAGGGTTAGTTCAGGAAGAAATCGCTCCTTTTCAAAGTGTAGCCCTTTGAAAATATGATTAAAGAACCATGAAAAAACTATAAAACATGATACTAACATCATAAGTGTCTATAAAACATGATATTAACATCATAAGTGTCTATAAAACATGATATTAACATCATATGTGTTTATAAAACATGATATTAACATCATATGTGTTTATAAAACATGATATTAACATCGTATGTGTCTATAAAACATGATACTAACATCATAAGTGTCTATAAAACATGATATTAACATCATGTGTTTATAAAACATGATATTAACATCATATGTGTTTATAAAATATGATATTAACATCATATGTGTTTATAAAACATGATATTAACATCATATGTGTTTATAAAACATGATATTAACATCATAAGTGTCTATAAAACATGATATTAACATCATATGTGTCTATAAAACATGATATTAACATCATATGTGTTTATAAAACATGATATTAACATCATATGTGTCTATAAAACATGATATTAACATTGTGTTTATAAAACATGATATTAACATCATAAGTGTTTATAAAACATGATATTAACATCATATGTGTTTATAAAACATGATATTAACATCATATGTGTCTATAAAACATGATATTAACATCATAAGTGTCTATAAAACATGATATTAACATCATATGTGTTTATAAAACATGATATTAACATCGTAAGTGTCTATAAAACATGATATTAACATCATATGTGTTTATAAAACATGATATTAACATCATATGTGTCTATAAAACATGATATTAACATCATAAGTGTCTATAAAACATGATATTAACATCATATATGTTTATAAAACATGATATTAACATCATAAGTGTCTATAAAACATGATATTAACATCATATGTGTTTATAAAACATGATATTAACATCATATGTGTCTATAAAACATGATATTAACATCATAAGTGTCTATAAAATATGATATTAACATCATATGTGTTTATAAAACATGATATTAACATCATAAGTGTCTATAAAACATGATATTAACATCATATGTGTCTATAAAACATGATATTAACATTGTGTTTATAAAACATGATATTAACATCATAAGTGTTTATAAAACATGATATTAACATCATATGTGTTTATAAAACATGATATTAACATCATATGTGTCTATAAAACATGATATTAACATCATAAGTGTCTATAAAACATGATATTAACATCATATGTGTTTATAAAACATGATATTAACATCATATGTGTTTATAAAACATGATATTAACATCATAAGTGTCTATAAAACATGATATTAACATCATAAGTGTCTATAAAACATGATGTTAACATCATATGTGTCTATAAAACATGATATTAACATCATATGTGTCTATAAAACATGATATTAACATCATAAGTGTCTATAAAACATGGTATTAACATCATATGTGTCTATAAAACATGGTATTAACATCATATGTGTCTATAAAACATGATATTAACATCATATGTGTCTATAAAACATGGTATTAACATCATATGTGTCTATAAAACATGATATTAACATCATATGTGTTTATAAAACATGATATTAACATCATATGTGTTTATAAAACATGATGTTAACATCGTAAGTGTCTATAAAACATGATATTAACATCATATGTGTTTATAAAACATGATATTAACATCGTAAGTGTCTATAAAACATGATATTAACATCATATGTGTTTATAAAACATGATATTAACATCATATGTGTCTATAAAACATGATATTAACATCATAAGTGTCTATAAAACATGATATTAACATCATATGTGTTTATAAAACATGATATTAACATCATATGTGTCTATAAAACATGATATTAACATCATAAGTGTCTATAAAATATGATATTAACATCATATGTGTTTATAAAACATGATATTAACATCATAAGTGTCTATAAAACATGATATTAACATCATATGTGTCTATAAAACATGATATTAACATTGTGTTTATAAAACATGATATTAACATCATAAGTGTTTATAAAACATGATATTAACATCATAAGTGTCTATAAAATATGATATTAACATTGTGTTTATAAAACATGATATTAACATCATATGTGTCTATAAAACATGATATTAACATCATAAGTGTCTATAAAATATGATATTAACATTGTGTTTATAAAACATGATATTAACATCATGTGTTTATAAAACATGATATTAACATCATATGTGTCTATAAAACATGATATTAACATCATATGTGTTTATAAAACATGATATTAACATCATATGTGTCTATAAAACATGATATTAACATCATATGTGTTTATAAAACATGATATTAACATCATATGTGTTTATAAAACATGATATTAACATCATAAGTGTCTATAAAACATGATGTTAACATCATAAGTGTCTATAAAACATGATGTTAACATCATAAGTGTCTATAAAACATGATATTAACATCATATGTGTCTATAAAACATGATATTAACATCATATGTGTCTATAAAACATGATGTTAACATCATATGTGTTTATAAAACATGATATTAACATCATATGTGTTTATAAAACATGATATTAACATCATATGTGTTTATAAAACATGATATTAACATCATAAGTGTCTATAAAACATGATATTAACATCATATGTGTTTATAAAACATGATATTAACATCATATGTGTTTATAAAACATGATATTAACATCATAAGTGTCTATAAAACATGATATTAACATCATAAGTGTCTATAAAACATGATGTTAACATCATATGTGTCTATAAAACATGATATTAACATCATATGTGTCTATAAAACATGATATTAACATCATAAGTGTCTATAAAACATGGTATTAACATCATATGTGTCTATAAAACATGGTATTAACATCATATGTGTCTATAAAACATGATATTAACATCATATGTGTCTATAAAACATGGTATTAACATCATATGTGTCTATAAAACATGATATTAACATCATATGTGTTTATAAAACATGATATTAACATCATATGTGTTTATAAAACATGATGTTAACATCGTAAGTGTCTATAAAACATGATATTAACATCATATGTGTTTATAAAACATGATATTAACATCGTAAGTGTCTATAAAACATGATATTAACATCATATGTGTTTATAAAACATGATATTAACATCATATGTGTCTATAAAACATGATATTAACATCATAAGTGTCTATAAAACATGATATTAACATCATATGTGTTTATAAAACATGATATTAACATCATATGTGTCTATAAAACATGATATTAACATCATAAGTGTCTATAAAATATGATATTAACATCATATGTGTTTATAAAACATGATATTAACATCATATGTGTTTATAAAACATGATATTAACATCATAAGTGTCTATAAAACATGATATTAACATCATATGTGTTTATAAAACATGATATTAACATCATATGTGTCTATAAAACATGATATTAACATCATAAGTGTCTATAAAATATGATATTAACATCATATGTGTTTATAAAACATGATATTAACATCATAAGTGTCTATAAAACATGATATTAACATCATATGTGTCTATAAAACATGATATTAACATTGTGTTTATAAAACATGATATTAACATCATAAGTGTTTATAAAACATGATATTAACATCATATGTGTTTATAAAACATGATATTAACATCATATGTGTCTATAAAACATGATATTAACATCATAAGTGTCTATAAAACATGATATTAACATCATATGTGTTTATAAAACATGATATTAACATCATATGTGTTTATAAAACATGATATTAACATCATAAGTGTCTATAAAACATGATATTAACATCATAAGTGTCTATAAAACATGATGTTAACATCATATGTGTCTATAAAACATGATATTAACATCATATGTGTCTATAAAACATGATATTAACATCATAAGTGTCTATAAAACATGGTATTAACATCATATGTGTCTATAAAACATGGTATTAACATCATATGTGTCTATAAAACATGATATTAACATCATATGTGTCTATAAAACATGGTATTAACATCATATGTGTCTATAAAACATGATATTAACATCATATGTGTTTATAAAACATGATATTAACATCATATGTGTTTATAAAACATGATGTTAACATCGTAAGTGTCTATAAAACATGATATTAACATCATATGTGTTTATAAAACATGATATTAACATCGTAAGTGTCTATAAAACATGATATTAACATCATATGTGTTTATAAAACATGATATTAACATCATATGTGTCTATAAAACATGATATTAACATCATAAGTGTCTATAAAACATGATATTAACATCATATGTGTTTATAAAACATGATATTAACATCATATGTGTCTATAAAACATGATATTAACATCATAAGTGTCTATAAAATATGATATTAACATCATATGTGTTTATAAAACATGATATTAACATCATAAGTGTCTATAAAACATGATATTAACATCATATGTGTCTATAAAACATGATATTAACATTGTGTTTATAAAACATGATATTAACATCATAAGTGTTTATAAAACATGATATTAACATCATAAGTGTCTATAAAATATGATATTAACATTGTGTTTATAAAACATGATATTAACATCATATGTGTCTATAAAACATGATATTAACATCATAAGTGTCTATAAAATATGATATTAACATTGTGTTTATAAAACATGATATTAACATCATGTGTTTATAAAACATGATATTAACATCATATGTGTCTATAAAACATGATATTAACATCATATGTGTTTATAAAACATGATATTAACATCATATGTGTCTATAAAACATGATATTAACATCATATGTGTTTATAAAACATGATATTAACATCATATGTGTTTATAAAACATGATATTAACATCATAAGTGTCTATAAAACATGATGTTAACATCATAAGTGTCTATAAAACATGATGTTAACATCATAAGTGTCTATAAAACATGATATTAACATCATATGTGTCTATAAAACATGATATTAACATCATATGTGTTTATAAAACATGATATTAACATCATATGTGTCTATAAAACATGATATTAACATCATATGTGTCTATAAAACATGATGTTAACATCATATGTGTTTATAAAACATGATATTAACATCATATGTGTTTATAAAACATGATATTAACATCATATGTGTTTATAAAACATGATATTAACATCATAAGTGTCTATAAAACATGATATTAACATCATATGTGTTTATAAAACATGATATTAACATCATATGTGTTTATAAAACATGATATTAACATCATAAGTGTCTATAAAACATGATATTAACATCATAAGTGTCTATAAAACATGATGTTAACATCATATGTGTCTATAAAACATGATATTAACATCATATGTGTCTATAAAACATGATATTAACATCATAAGTGTCTATAAAACATGGTATTAACATCATATGTGTCTATAAAACATGGTATTAACATCATATGTGTCTATAAAACATGATATTAACATCATATGTGTCTATAAAACATGGTATTAACATCATATGTGTCTATAAAACATGATATTAACATCATATGTGTTTATAAAACATGATATTAACATCATATGTGTTTATAAAACATGATGTTAACATCGTAAGTGTCTATAAAACATGATATTAACATCATATGTGTTTATAAAACATGATATTAACATCGTAAGTGTCTATAAAACATGATATTAACATCATATGTGTTTATAAAACATGATATTAACATCATATGTGTCTATAAAACATGATATTAACATCATAAGTGTCTATAAAACATGATATTAACATCATATGTGTTTATAAAACATGATATTAACATCATATGTGTCTATAAAACATGATATTAACATCATAAGTGTCTATAAAATATGATATTAACATCATATGTGTTTATAAAACATGATATTAACATCATAAGTGTCTATAAAACATGATATTAACATCATATGTGTCTATAAAACATGATATTAACATTGTGTTTATAAAACATGATATTAACATCATAAGTGTTTATAAAACATGATATTAACATCATAAGTGTCTATAAAATATGATATTAACATTGTGTTTATAAAACATGATATTAACATCATATGTGTCTATAAAACATGATATTAACATCATAAGTGTCTATAAAATATGATATTAACATTGTGTTTATAAAACATGATATTAACATCATGTGTTTATAAAACATGATATTAACATCATATGTGTCTATAAAACATGATATTAACATCATATGTGTTTATAAAACATGATATTAACATCATATGTGTCTATAAAACATGATATTAACATCATATGTGTTTATAAAACATGATATTAACATCATATGTGTTTATAAAACATGATATTAACATCATAAGTGTCTATAAAACATGATGTTAACATCATAAGTGTCTATAAAACATGATGTTAACATCATAAGTGTCTATAAAACATGATATTAACATCATATGTGTCTATAAAACATGATATTAACATCATATGTGTTTATAAAACATGATATTAACATCATATGTGTCTATAAAACATGATATTAACATCATATGTGTCTATAAAACATGATGTTAACATCATATGTGTTTATAAAACATGATATTAACATCATATGTGTTTATAAAACATGATATTAACATCATATGTGTTTATAAAACATGATATTAACATCATAAGTGTCTATAAAACATGATATTAACATCATAAGTGTCTATAAAACATGATGTTAACATCATATGTGTCTATAAAACATGATATTAACATCATATGTGTCTATAAAACATGATATTAACATCATATGTGTTTATAAAACATGATATTAACATCATAAGTGTCTATAAAACATGGTATTAACATCATATGTGTCTATAAAACATGGTATTAACATCATATGTGTCTATAAAACATGATATTAACATCATATGTGTCTATAAAACATGGTATTAACATCATATGTGTCTATAAAACATGATATTAACATCATATGTGTTTATAAAACATGATATTAACATCATATGTGTTTATAAAACATGATGTTAACATCGTAAGTGTCTATAAAACATGATATTAACATCATATGTGTTTATAAAACATGATATTAACATCGTAAGTGTCTATAAAACATGATATTAACATCATATGTGTTTATAAAACATGATATTAACATCATATGTGTCTATAAAACATGATATTAACATCATAAGTGTCTATAAAACATGATATTAACATCATATGTGTTTATAAAACATGATATTAACATCATAAGTGTCTATAAAACATGATATTAACATCATATGTGTTTATAAAACATGATATTAACATCATATGTGTCTATAAAACATGATATTAACATCATAAGTGTCTATAAAATATGATATTAACATCATATGTGTTTATAAAACATGATATTAACATCATAAGTGTCTATAAAACATGATATTAACATCATATGTGTCTATAAAACATGATATTAACATCATATGTGTTTATAAAACATGATATTAACATCATATGTGTCTATAAAACATGATATTAACATTGTGTTTATAAAACATGATATTAACATCATAAGTGTTTATAAAACATGATATTAACATCATATGTGTTTATAAAACATGATATTAACATCATATGTGTCTATAAAACATGATATTAACATCATAAGTGTCTATAAAACATTATATTAACATCATATGTGTTTATAAAACATGATATTAACATCATAAGTGTCTATAAAACATGATATTAACATCATATGTGTTTATAAAACATGATATTAACATCATATGTGTCTATAAAACATGATATTAACATCATAAGTGTCTATAAAATATGATATTAACATCATATGTGTTTATAAAACATGATATTAACATCATAAGTGTCTATAAAACATGATATTAACATCATATGTGTCTATAAAACATGATATTAACATTGTGTTTATAAAACATGATATTAACATCATAAGTGTTTATAAAACATGATATTAACATCATATGTGTCTATAAAACATGATATTAACATCATATGTGTTTATAAAACATGATATTAACATCATAAGTGTCTATAAAATATGATATTAACATTGTGTTTATAAAACATGATATTAACATCATATGTGTCTATAAAACATGATATTAACATCATAAGTGTCTATAAAATATGATATTAACATTGTGTTTATAAAACATGATATTAACATTGTGTTTATAAAACATGATATTAACATCATGTGTTTATAAAACATGATATTAACATCATATGTGTCTATAAAACATGATATTAACATCATATGTGTTTATAAAACATGATATTAACATCATATGTGTCTATAAAACATGATATTAACATCATATGTGTTTATAAAACATGATATTAACATCATATGTGTTTATAAAACATGATATTAACATCATAAGTGTCTATAAAACATGATGTTAACATCATAAGTGTCTATAAAACATGATGTTAACATCATAAGTGTCTATAAAACATGATATTAACATCATATGTGTCTATAAAACATGATATTAACATCATATGTGTTTATAAAACATGATATTAACATCATATGTGTTTATAAAACATGATATTAACATCATATGTGTTTATAAAACATGATATTAACATCATATGTGTCTATAAAACATGATGTTAACATCATATGTGTTTATAAAACATGATATTAACATCATATGTGTTTATAAAACATGATGTTAACATCATATGTGTCTATAAAACATGATGTTAACATCATATGTGTTTATAAAACATGATATTAACATCATATGTGTTTATAAAACATGATATTAACATCATATGTGTTTATAAAACATGATATTAACATCATATGTGTTTATAAAACATGATATTAACATCATAAGTGTCTATAAAACATGATATTAACATCATAAGTGTCTATAAAACATGATATTAACATCATATGTGTTTATAAAACATGATATTAACATCATATGTGTCTATAAAACATGGTATTAACATCATATGTGTCTATAAAACATGATATTAACATCATATGTGTTTATAAAACATGATATTAACATCATAAGTGTCTATAAAACATGATATTAACATCATATGTGTTTATAAAACATGATATTAACATCATATGTGTCTATAAAACATGATATTAACATCATAAGTGTCTATAAAACATGATATTAACATCATATGTGTTTATAAAACATGATATTAACATCATAAGTGTCTATAAAACATGATATTAACATCATAAGTGTCTATAAAATATGATATTAACATCATATGTGTTTATAAAACATGATATTAACATCATAAGTGTCTATAAAACATGATATTAACATCATATGTGTCTATAAAACATGATATTAACATTGTGTTTATAAAACATGATATTAACATCATAAGTGTTTATAAAACATGATATTAACATCATATGTGTCTATAAAACATGATATTAACATCATATGTGTTTATAAAACATGATATTAACATCATAAGTGTCTATAAAACATGATATTAACATCATAAGTGTCTATAAAATATGATATTAACATTGTGTTTATAAAACATGATATTAACATTGTGTTTATAAAACATGATATTAACATCATGTGTTTATAAAACATGATATTAACATCATATGTGTCTATAAAACATGATATTAACATCATATGTGTTTATAAAACATGATATTAACATCATATGTGTCTATAAAACATGATATTAACATCATATGTGTTTATAAAACATGATATTAACATCATATGTGTTTATAAAACATGATATTAACATCATAAGTGTCTATAAAACATGATGTTAACATCATAAGTGTCTATAAAACATGATGTTAACATCATAAGTGTCTATAAAACATGATATTAACATCATATGTGTCTATAAAACATGATATTAACATCATATGTTTATAAAACATGATATTAACATCATATGTGTTTATAAAACATGATATTAACATCATATGTGTTTATAAAACATGATATTAACATCATATGTGTCTATAAAACATGATGTTAACATCATATGTGTTTATAAAACATGATATTAACATCATATGTGTCTATAAAACATGATGTTAACATCATATGTGTCTATAAAACATGATGTTAACATCATATGTGTTTATAAAACATGATATTAACATCATATGTGTTTATAAAACATGATATTAACATCATATGTGTTTATAAAACATGATATTAACATCATAAGTGTCTATAAAACATGATATTAACATCATAAGTGTCTATAAAACATGATGTTAACATCATATGTGTCTATAAAACATGATATTAACATCATATGTGTCTATAAAACATGATGTTAACATCATATGTGTTTATAAAACATGATATTAACATCATAAGTGTCTATAAAACATGGTATTAACATCATATGTGTCTATAAAACATGGTATTAACATCATATGTGTCTATAAAACATGATATTAACATCATATGTGTCTATAAAACATGGTATTAACATCATATGTGTCTATAAAACATGATATTAACATCATATGTGTTTATAAAACATGATATTAACATCATATGTGTTTATAAAACATGATGTTAACATCATATGTGTTTATAAAACATGATATTAACATCATGTGTTTATAAAACATGATATTAACATCATATGTGTTTATAAAACATGATGTTAACATCATATGTGTTTATAAAACATGATATTAACATCATATGTGTTTATAAAACATGATGTTAACATCATAAGTGTCTATAAAACATGATATTAACATCATAAGTGTCTATAAAACATGATGTTAACATCATATGTGTCTATAAAACATGATATTAACATCATATGTGTCTATAAAACATGGTATTAACATCATATGTGTTTATAAAACATGATATTAACATCATAAGTGTCTATAAAACATGGTATTAACATCATATGTGTCTATAAAACATGATATTAACATCATAAGTGTCTATAAAACATGATATTAACATCATATGTGCTTATAAAACATGATATTAACATCATATGTGTCTATAAAACATGATATTAACATCATATGTGTTTATAAAACATGATATTAACATCATATGTGTCTATAAAACATGATATTAACATCATATGTGTCTATAAAACATGATATTAACATCATATGTGTTTATAAAACATGATATTAACATCATATGTGTTTATAAAACATGATATTAACATCATAAGTGTTTATAAAACATGATATTAACGTCATATGTGTCTATAAAATATTATATTAACTGGTGTGTATAAAATATGATATTAACATTGACTAGTCTGCAATACTGATTGTTATTTTATTGTTTATTTATAATATAATCATTATTTCCGTGCAGAGTGCGCATCGTTGTTTATAACCGGCGCGTTCTAATGTTAACGCGTTGCGTCGCGAGGTCTATCTATACATGCTCCAGTTTAAACATGGTTATTATTAACAAACACTCAGATCAGTTGCAGAGTTTAAATGCATTATATCGTTATAACGGCATGATAATAAATAAGCATCACTGACGTCACTAAACAAAGCAACACGGCACGAGCTCACGAGCTCTTCACTGCAGTCACATAGGAACCGTTATCGCTATTAATAATTTGATAGTTTATTTGCGATTAATGTTTGACTCACCCGGTAATTTTAGAGCGCGAGAGAGAGCCGCAGCCATTGCGCGCGATGATAACGGAGACGCGCGTGCTGTTGCCGCTACACTCTAACGCGCGTCAAACACCGCTCTTGAACAGAAGCATCATGGGAAATTAAGTCTCTTATGAAGATGAGGACATGCGTCAAACACCGCTCTGAACAGATGCATCATGGGAAATGAAGTCTTCTTGTTACAGGCATTATGAAGATGAGGACATGCATGAACACATACTACAGAACACATGCACAGTAGAGATCAAGCACATACTACAGTACACATGCACGGTAGAGATCAAGTACATACTACAGAACACATGCACTGTAGAGATCAAGTACATACTACAGAACACATGCACAGTAGAGATCAAGTACATACTACAGTACACATGCACAGTAGAGATCAAGCACATACTACAGTACACATGCACTGTAGAGATCAAGCACATACTACAGTACACATGCACGGTAGAGATCAAGTACATACTACAGTACACATGCACAGTAGATATCAAGTAAATACTACAGTACACATGCACAGTAGAGATCAAGTACATACTACAGTACACATGCACAGTAGAGATCAAGCACATACTACAGTACACATGCACGGTAGAGATCAAGCACATACTACAGTACACATGCACAGTAGAGATCAAGCACATACTACAGTACACATGCACGGTAGAGATCAAGCACATACTACAGTACACATGCACAGTAGAGATCAAGCACATACTACAGTACACATGCACGGTAGAGATCAAGCACATACTACAGTACACATGCACAGTAGAGATCAAGTACATACTACAGTACACATGCACAGTAGAGATCAAGTACATACTACAGAACACATGCACAGTAGAGATCAAGCACATACTACAGAACACATGCACTGTAGAGATCAAGTACATACTACAGTACACATGCACAGTAGAGATCAAGTACATACTACAGAACACATGCACTGTAGAGATCAAGTACATACTACAGTACACATGCACAGTAGAGATCAAGTACATACTACAGTACACATGCACGGTAGAGATCAAGCACATACTACAGTACACATGCACTGTAGAGATCAAGTACATACTACAGAACACATGCACAGTAGAGATCAAGTACATACTACAGAACACATGCACAGTAGAGATCAAGCACATACTACAGTACACATGCACAGTAGAGATCAAGCACATACTACAGTACACATGCACAGTAGAGATCAAGTACATACTACAGTACACATGCACTGTAGAGATCAAGTACATACTACAGTACACATGCACTGTAGAGATCAAGTACATACTACAGAACACATGCACTGTAGAGATCAAGTACATACTACAGTACACATGCACTGTAGAGATCAAGTACATACTACAGTACACATGCACAGTAGAGATCAAGTACATACTACAGAACACATGCACTGTAGAGATCAAGTACATACTACAGTACACATGCACAGTAGAGATCAAGTACATACTACAGTACACATGCACTGTAGAGATCAAGTACATAATACAGAACACATGCACAGTAGAGATCAAGCACATACTACAGTACACATGCACAGTAGAGATCAAGCACATACTACAGTACACATGCACAGTAGAGATCAAGCACATACTACAGTACACATGCACAGTAGAGATCAAGCACATACTACAGTACACATGCACTGTAGAGATCAAGCACATACTACAGTACACATGCACTGTAGAGATCAAGCACATACTACAGTACACATGCACGGTAGAGATCAAGCACATACTACAGTACACATGCACTGTAGAGATCAAGTACATACTACAGTACACATGCACAGTAGAGATCAAGTACATACTACAGTACACATGCACGGTAGAGATCAAGTACATACTACAGTACACATGCACTGTAGAGATCAAATAAATACTACAGTACACATGCACGGTAGAGATCAAGTACATACTACAGTACACATGCACGGTAGAGATCAAGCACATACTACAGTACACATGCACGGTAGAGATCAAGCACATACTACAGTAGACATGCACAGTAGAGATCAAGTACATACTACAGTACACATGCACGGTAGAGATCAAGTACATACTACAGTACACATGCACAGTAGAGATCAAGCACATACTACAGAACACATGCACGGTAGAGATCAAGCACATACTACAGTACACATGCACAGTAGAGATCAAGTACATACTACAGAACACATGCACGGTAGAGATCAAGCACATACTACAGTACACATGCACGGTAGAGATCAAGCACATACTACAGTACACATGCACAGTAGAGATCAAGTACATACTACAGAACACACTTCGTATTTTTGTTCTATTTTAATACTAGCTCAGAATGAACCATTGAACCATCAGTCATACTAAATGTATTTGACATGTTGTTTTGTCATTGTAATGTTTGTATTGATTCTGAAGTAAATTCTGTGAAATAATAGAGCAAACTGCTCTTTAATCTGTTTAATGCTTTAACTCCTTTATGAAAATAATTAGTAGCCTTTATTAGTTTTCGTCAACATTTACTCAGAATATACTTTTAAATGATGTATCTTCCTTCATTGTAAAGACCATTCAAAGCTACCGAAAACAACATGCCTACCAGACACGATAAACCTAAATACTCTTAATTAATTAATTATTATTATATTAATCTGTTTCCACATAAGCACGTGACGTCAATCGTTTTGACCCTTCCCGCGGTCCGTATATGCACTTCGCTCATGCGCAGTGTGTTCCGTCTGGAGGTGTCGCTGCGATGGCGGATGTGTCTCTAGATGAAGTGATCCGCCGCCGCAGTTTCAGTGCTCGAGGAGTCGGTAAGAGGTCAGTAAGAGCTTTTCACTTCTACATGCGTTCAACAGTAGTGGTATGACGCGCCGCGGGGCTTTTAGAACGCGCTCTGTCGAGGTTTTTCAGACACGCAGTCTTTAGGCAGAGTTATCCCGCCCTCTCTCGACGCGGATTGGTGGAAGTGACCGTTTGAGTAGACACTCGTGTTCTCATTGGCTGATTCGTGTGTCACTTCTAAACCCGTAAATTCACGCTATTTTACTCTTTATTTCACCGCATCATAACTCGAGTTCATTCTCTTACACACTGTGTAATTATAGTGAAATGATCAAAAGTGCTCGACCTATATGAGTTTTTCAACAAATATTGAATTTAACAACACCAAACCAGATGTACAAGACATTTATAAAGTGAAACGAAGCAAAATATTTACTCAAATTTGCATGAGCTTGAAAAACGACAACAACACCAGAAAGTTTTGACTTGCACTGACAAATCTAGTGGCAGATTTCGGAACCGACACAAGGGAAAATGAATGTGATAATCGACAAATATTGGCCGATATATCGAGCTATCGCTAATTATTCTCAACTCTCGTGAACCGTTTCCCTTTTCAAACATACTGAAATCCCAATGTGATATTTATTAGGGATAATGTGCAGTTAGCCTGTCATGATCACAGAATTAAGTCTGAAGGGCTGCAGTTTATTTTACTAAAATGACTGGCTTACTGTAAATGATCCCACTTGTTACACAACTTCTAAACAAAGAATTAAAACATTAAGATGAACTATTGATTTGCATTGAAATTATGTTATTACGTGAGACGAGAGAGACGGCTGAGTCTTTAGAATTACTGTCTTAAATGTTCTGCATCAAAGTTCTGATTAATTTGTCTCGTGTTTATTTGGTGAAAATGACTGTGTTGCTATTTGTTATCCCGCTTATTACACAATTACTTGCTAAAGAATGAATGAAATGGACATAAACATTGAGCTGAGCTGACTTGTAGAGATCGCAGAGTGACACGAGAGATCAGGAACACAATCATAGGAACGATTACCCGCAATACCCGGATGACCAGTCACATATCCGTTTAAACACCAATGCACGCTCACTATTCAGAAATATTTGACCACTGAATGGCGTGATTGGCCAATCAGAACGGAGTATTCCCTACTCTCCAGATATAAACAAACATACAGTGTAAGTCCAGCACTAGTAGACTGTTTAAGATGGTCTAATCACAGTCGAGGCTTCATACATAGAAGTGCTCGAGCGACACACTCTGTATTGGGCTTTTGTGGTAATTTTACCTATATGAACACCGCAAGTTGTAAATAACTGAACTCCGCTTCTGTTCATAACAAGCTCAGAATATCTACCAAGTTACACATTTCTATAGTTTTATTGTCGTACCACCCAGTCCTTACTGCTCAAATAATAACTATACTGTAGAAGAATTGATAAATGGTGTTTATCCTGTTTTATTGATGGTTTAAATCAGGCTTGCACGTTCACTGAAGCAATGTTTAAACACTGAAGTACCGTCTGTCCTGCAGGCCTGTGTATGGCAGAGGGGTGGGGTCAGTGGGCAGAGCCTTTGATGCCCGTCAGAAGATTGGCACTGGTGACGTCAGACAGAGATTAGGAGTGGGCGGAGCTACAGGAGGTAAACACTGAGGTTGACACTGAACTCTTGTGAATTTACGACTCTGTAGCTTCTTTATATCAATCTGTCTTTGCAGCGTTTCAGGTGAAGGATGCGCGGGAGAAACTGGGGCAGAAAGATGCTCGTTTCCGCATTCGTGGCAGAGGTGGCGCTGCAGGAGCGGTACAGGACGCACGACAGATGATCAACTCTCGTAAACAGCAGCAGACACCGTTAACGACGGCTCAGTCTCCGCCCGTCAAACCCACCGCCACAGGAATACCACACATACACATCCACAACACCGGACCAATCGGCACCGCCGCCAGGAACTTCCCCGCCAATCAGGGGCTGAACTCCCGAATGGGAGTGGCCTTGCAGCCAGGAGGAGTTATTACTAAAGTAGTCGATGCACGTGATGGGCTGAGCTTGAAAAGAAGCGTCCCGTCGACGTCCAATCAGAGCGCAGCACCGCTGAAAATCACCAAAACCATCCAGGTGAGTGGAGAACATGAACCTCCCAATCATGCCAATTAAACGTCCGATAATTAAACAGCAGAGTGCACACCGGGGAACTGTCAGTCAAAGCTCTTGACGGTTACTAGTGATGTAAAGGTCAACAAAATGAGGCTGTAATTTAATTTGTGCTGTTTTGTGATGTTTACGAGACGGCAAGCGTTCTCTCGCATGCTGGGTTATTGTGGTGTCCAGATTTATGTGCCTCTAAACATCACGTATGCAGGCGAACTGTGATTGGTTGTTTTCGTATGTCAGTCAGACATAGATGAGGCAAAGGTGATCTAGCTAAGGGGGGGACGCCAATGAGGAGGCCGCTGCCACGCCAAGACCAGCCCCCACCCCCGTGGGGGCACCAAAATGGTCAGAAACGGCTTAATGATCATCCAACAATGATTGAAAAATTAAAACTAAAGTAATTGTCTCCATGAATCTTGAGTTTTCATTAATTTGTAGTGCCCTGAATAGAGCTGTAGATCCTTTAAAACAATTACGGTGTAAAATTCAAACGATCAGCTGCTGCTACTGGAGGAGAATTTACTCAAACTGGGGTTTCAAGTTTCTGACCAATCAGAGAAGATATTCAAACCACTAGTTTTGCCTCTATTGAAGACTCTGGTTTAATGTCTGTCTGTCTGTGTGCAGCAGAGGCCTGTGGGAATGACCAGTGGGATCCGGATTAACGTTCCGAGTGACTCAGCAACTCAGGTCAGACACACACACACAAATCACAATGTTCTTTCACTGTCTGTGTCCGCTTGTGACAGTAACACAAAATCCCAATAATTACCAGAAATTAATGGAGATTTGGAGCATAACTCATGACTATGAACAAGCCCAAAATACATGCACTTATTTCTGGACTCTTATTTTTTTAAACATTGGAGACTCTGTTATAAACACCATATGACCACACAGTCATCATACCGCTCAAGAAGGAGACGCCATCATGTGACCACACAGTCATCATACCGCTCAGGAAGGAGACGCCATCATGTGACCACACAGTCATCATACCGCTCAGGAAGGAGACACCATCATGTGACCACACAGTCATCATACCGCTCAGGAAGGAGACGCCATCATGTGACCACACAGTCATCATACCGCTCAGGAAGGAGACGCCATCATGTGACCACACAGTCATCATACCGCTCAGGAAGGAGACACCATCATGTGACCACACAGTCATCATACCGCTCAGGAAGGAGACGCCATCATGTGACCACACGGTCATCATACCGCTCAGGAAGGAGACGCCATCATGTGACCACACGGCCATCATACCGCTCAGGAAGGAGACGCCATCATGTGACCACACAGTCATCATACCGCTCAGGAAGGAGATGCCATCATGTGACCACACGGCCATCATACCGCTCAGGAAGGAGACGCCATCATGTGACCACACAGCCATCATACCGCTCAGGAAGGAGACGCCATCATGTGACCACACGGCCATCATACCGCTCAGGAAGGAGACGCCATCATGTGACCACACAGTCATCAAACCGCTCAGGAAGGAGACGCATTCTGTCTCCTAGAGATGAACGTAGTTTGTGTGAAAAGTGCAAATCAATCCCAGAACAACAGCAAAGGACCTTGTGAAGATGCTGGAGGAAACCGGTAGACGAGTATCTAGATCCACAGCAAAACGAGTCCTATATCGACATCACCTGAAAGACTGCTCAGCAAGGAAGAAGCCGCTGCTCCAAAACCACCATAAACAAGCCAGACTACAGTTTGCAAGTGCACATGGGGACAAAGATCTCACTTTTGGAGAAATGTCCTCTGGTCTGATGAAACACATATTGAACTGTTTGACCATGATGACCATCGTTATGTTTGGAGGAAAAAGGGTGAAGAACACCATCCCAACCGTGAAGCATGGGGGTGCAGCATCATGTTGTGGGGGTGCTGCAGGAGGGACTGGTGCTCTTACATTAAATACAGTGGATATAAAAAGTCTACACGCCTGTTAAAATGCAGGTTCTTGTGATGTAAATGAATGAGACAAAGATAAATCATGTCAGAACTTGTGCCACTTTTAATGTGAACTATAACGTGAACAATTCAATTGAAAAACAAACTGAAATCTTTGAGGGAAAAAAAAACTCTCAATAGCCTGGTTGCATAAGTGTGCACACCCTCTTATAACTGGCGATGTGTTCAGAATTAACCAATCACATTCAAACTCATGTTAAACAGAAGTCATTACACACCTGCCATCATTTAAAGTGACTCTGATTAATCACAAATAAAGTTCAGCTGTTCTAGGAGGATTTTCCTGACATTTCCTTAGTTGCATCTCAGAGCAAAAGCCGCAGAGCTTCCAAAGCATCAGAGGGATCTCATTGTTGAAAGATATCAGTCAGGAGAAGGGTACAAAAGAATTTCCAAAGCATTAGATATACCATGAACACAGTGAAGTGGAGAAAATATGGCCCAACAGAGACATTACCAAGAACTGTCCCTCCAATATTGATGAAAAGACGAGAAGGAAACTGGTCATCCAAATCCACAAAAGCATGGCTTCAAAAAGTTCTGACATGATTTATCTTTGTCTTTTACATCACAAGAACCTGGCATTTTAACAGGCGTGGGTAGACTTTTATATCCAATGTAATGACATCATGAGGAAGGAAAATTATGTGGATATATTGAAGCGACATCGAGACATCAGACAGGAAGTGGGTCTTCCAAATGGACAATGACCCCAAGCACACCTCCAAAGTTGTGGCTGAATGGCTCAAGGACAACAAAGTCAAGGTATTGGAGCGGCATCACAAAGCCCTGACCTCAATCCGATAGAACATTTGTGGGCAGAACTGAAAAAGCATGTGTGTGAGCAATGAGGCCTACAAACCTTGAGTATAAAAACTTCTGACTTCAACTGTACTATATATATATATATATATATACACACACACTCACCTAAAGGATTATTAGGAACACTTGTTCAATTTCTCATTAATGCAATTATCTAATCAACCAATCACATGGCAGTTGCTTCAATGCATTTAGGGGTGTGGTCCTGGTCAAGACAATCTCCTGAACTCCAAACTGAATGTCAGAATGGGAAAGAAAGTTGATTTAAGCAATTTTGAGCGTGGCATGGTTGTTGGTGCCAGACGGGCCGGTCTGAGTATTTCACAATCTGCTCAGTTACTGGGATTTTCACACACAACCATTTCTAGGGTTTCCAAAGAATGGTGTGAAAAGGGAAAAACATCCAGTATGCGGCAGTCCTGTGGGCGAAAATGCCTTGTTGATGCTAGAGGTCAGAGGAGAATGGGCCGACTGATTCAAGCTGATAGAAGAGCAACTTTGACTGAAATAACCACTCGTTACAACCGAGGTATGCAGCAAAGCATTTGTGAAGCCTCAACACGCACAACCTTGAGGCGGATGGGCTACAACAGCAGAAGACCCCACCGGGTACCACTCATCTCCACTACAAATAGGAAAAAGAGGCTCCAATTTGCAAGAGCTCACCAAAATTGGACAGTTGAAGACTGGAAAAATGTTGCCTGGTCTGATGAGTCTCGATTTCTGTTGAGACATTCAGATGGTAGAGTCAGAATTTGGCGTAAACAGAATGAGAACATGGATCCATCATGCCTTGTTACCACTGTGCAGGCTGGTGGTGGTGGTGTAATGGTGTGGGGGATGTTTTCTTGGCACACTTTAGGCCCCTTAGTGCCAATTGGGCATCGTTTAAATGCCACGGCCTACCTGAGCATTGTTTCTGACCATGTCCATCCCTTTATGGCCACCATGTACCCATCCTCTGATGGCTACTTCCAGCAGGATAATGCACCATGTCACAAAGCTCGAATCATTTCAAATTGGTTTCTTGAACATGACAATGAGTTCACTGTACTAAAATGGCCCCCACAGTCACCAGATCTCAACCCAATAGAGCATCTTTGGGATGTGGTGGAACAGGAGCTTCATGCCCTGGATGTGCATCCCACAAATCTCCATCAACTGCAAGATGCTATCCTATCAATATGGGCCAACATTTCTAAAGAATGCTTTCAGCACCTTGTTGAATCAATGCCACGTAGAATTAAGGCAGTTCTGAAGGCGAAAGGGGGTCAAACACAGTATTAGTATGGTGTTCCTAATATTCCTTTAGGTGAGTGTATACTATATATATACCGTATTTTTCGGGCTATAAAGCGCACTGGGTTATAAGGCGCAATATCAATGATCGACTGCTAACGGGTCTATTTTCATACATAAAGCGCACCGGGTTATAAGGCGCATTAAATGAAACAAAACTCAGATAAGTCAAACTTTATTCGACTCTTTCACAATAACTCTCAACATTGTTCAGTTGTAACACATAAAATACAAAACAATACACTCACTTTTTCAGTTTATTCCTCTACCACAAATCCAATGTTGAAGTAGCCTACAGATTGTTTTACTCCACGAGGCGGCCTTAATGCTCAATCCATCAAGCAGTGCAGCTTCGTAGCTTACCAAGGCCATGCTAAAACATTTTGACAGATTTTTGAGCGCTGTGTACCACATAAAATCGGTTCTAGGTCAGAAAGCACAACCAGAATTAATTCATACATTAGGCGCACCACATTTTAAGGCGCACTGTCGATTTTTAAGAAAATTAAAGGATTTTAAGTGCGCCTTATTGTCCGAAAAATATGGTATATATAAAATGAAGTTTTTTATATTATTATTCAAAAGATGCATGTTTCCATATAGTCACATTTTAATTTGAATGCTCTCGCTTTAATTTAGAGGATTATCTAATCAATATAACCAAACGTGATCTGTTGGACTGCGTTTAGTTGCAACATATATAAAGTGCAGATCACACAGTCTTCATGCAGACGATCAGAACTGATGAACACATGAATGAGGTCTGATGAAGCGGCTTTAAATCACAGTGACGGTGTTTAATGCAATATAGTGTTCATTACGTCACCAGACATGGTAATGCTCATTTCATTATTGTCTTCATAAGATTATTGATTCAGTGTGATATATCAGTGTAAAACAGTTTTACAACAAAACACTTACAAACACATCTAGTATAGTTACATCTCGACACATTTCTGCAGTCGCATCACACTGTGAATCTGTTGTAATAGTTTCTGTGATTGTAGGACGTGTCAGATGATGATGATGATGGTGTGATGCCCAACAAACAGATGATCACAACAGCCCACGGCCTGCAGACACGAGTGAGATAAACCACACACACTTACACAAACTCACATACAACACACACTTACACAAACACACACACACTTACACAAACTCACACACACTTACACAAACTCACATACACACACACTTACACAAACTCACATACACTTACACAAACTCACACACACACACACTTACACAAACTCACATACACGCACACTTACACAAACTCACATACACACACACTTACACAAACTCACATACACTTACACAAACTCACACACACACTTGCGCAAACTCACACACACACACACTTGCGCAAACTCACACACACACACACTTGCGCAAACTCACACACACACACACTTACGCAAACTCACACACACACACACTTACGCAAACTCACACACACACACACTTACACAAACTCACATACACACACACACACACTTACACAAACTCACATACACACACACACACACTTACACAAACTCACATACACACACACTTACACAAACTCACATACACACACACACACACTTGCACAAACTCACACACACTTACACAAACTCACATACACACACACTTGCGCAAACTCACATACACGCACACACACTTGCACAAACTCACATACGCGCGCGCACTTGCGCAAACTCGCATACACACGCACACACACTTACACAAACTCACATACACGCGCGCGCACTCTTGCGCAAACTTGCATACATGCACACACACACACACACAAGTGCACACAGACACGCACAGACACACACACACACACACAAATGCATGCGCACACACACAAGCGCATAGACACGACATGCACAGACAGACACACACAAGCGCACATGCACAGACACACACAAACGCACGCACGCACACACGCGCACGTACAAAGACACGCACGCAAATGCACACACAGACATGCACAAACACACACACTAATGCACACTCACACAAATGCATGCGCACACACAAACAGACTCACTCATGCCCACACACACACACACAAAGACTCACTCATGCACACACACACACACAAACAGACTCACTCATGCACACACACACACACAAACAGACTCACTCATGCCCACACACACACACACACACACACACACACACACACACAAACAGACTCACCCATGCCCACACACACACACACACACAAACAGACTCACCCATGCCCACACACACACACACACACACACACACAGACACTCAGAGTTAATCATCATCTGTCTGTCTGTAGGCTGGATCTGTCTCTCTCTCTGCTCCCTTCACTAAAGTGGTGAAGAACGACTCGTACACACCAGCGTCTGTCCCCGTGCCACCCTCTCGCCCGCCCACCCGCCCCCCCACACAGACCCTTCAGCCCGTCTCCAGGGCAACAGCTGCAACACAACAGATGGGTGGAGACGCCAGCGTTCAGTCTGCTGCACCACAGGTACACACGCATCACTGGATTGTGATTGGTCAGATCCTCCATCACTACACACATAATAAACTCGAGTCTCTGTCTCAGCCGGTGTTCAGTCCTCTTGAAGGCACAAAGATCACAGTGAACAACCTTCATCCTCGAGTGTCTGAGGAAGATATAGTGGTGAGTCTCACACACACACACACACACACACACACACACACACACACGAGTCATTCTCTGTATTGTCACATGCACAATGAGATGCATTAAACAGAAGTATATGTAACGGCTAATAACACAAATGAGTGTGTGCAGGAGTTGTTCTGTGTGTGCGGCGCTCTGAAACGGGCGCGTCTGGTCAAAGTGGGCGTGGCTGAGGTGGTGTTTGTGCGTAAAGAGGACGCAGTCAGCGCATACAGGAAGTACAACAACCGCTGTCTGGATGGTATGACTGTCACTGAAGACATGAAGTGTGTTTGATCAGTGTTGACCCCCGACGTCAGTTAAGCGCTGATTGTGTGTTTGTGCAGGTCAGCCGATGAAGTGTAACCTGCACATCCAGGGAAACGTCATCACGTCTGAGCAGCCCATCTTACTGTGAGGTCACTTCCTTTAGTAGTTCTGCTCTGTGCGGCTGTCAGGCTGTATCTGACACGTGTGTGTGTGTGTGTGTGTGTGTGTGTGTGTGTGTGTGTTCTGTCTGTCAGGAGGTTGAGTGACACTCCCGGTGCCACGGGATCGGTTCAGAAGAACACCTCCGGCTCGTTCCGCTCCGGCTCCAGAACCTCGTCCACCGCTGAAGTGGATCCACAAACCATCCTGAAAGCCCTCTTCAAATCAACCAATCAGCAGCCCAGCACCAGTGCCAGCGAGACGCCCGGCGCCACCGCCTTCCGCATCAAGATCTGACACGTGTTACACACTAACCTCCGCCGAACTGACGTCACATGGTGTAAATCAGGACTGCTGATTGGCTCTGGGGGTGTTTTTATTGGGGGGGGGGGGGGGGTGGGGTTTCAATGATTGTCCTGGTTCTCATTAAACACTTTATTTCTGTTTCATGTTTTAACGAGTTGTCATGTGGGTGAGACCTGTGGAGAATTAATACTGGAGCAGGTCTGAGTGTTTTTCTCCAGTAAATATCTTGCTTTATAACACTGTCTGTTTATTGACTTACTATGGTACTTTAGGTGTAGTGTTCACTAAGGCAAGCGTCACTATTGCTCACACTGTATGTTTAATAAATGTTTTCATGATTTAATGATGCGTTCAGCTACAGTAAGTATAGCACTCACAGCTTCATATAGTCAAAGGGGGGTTGCATAAGCATCACGTGACTCGTACATACTTTAATAAACGAAATTAACAAGAAGATGATACACCGTTAAAGATTGGTATTGTGATATTTCTTGAGTACCGGTATACCGCGCAAGCGCAGTCAGCACGCCAGCGGGTACTTCATTTCAACAGCGAAATGTGTTTTCATGTAAAACCTGCATATTACTTTTACTCTGCCTCACCTGTAGGTAACCAAACCTAAATATTGTGTCATTACTCACATGTTACTTTCATAATGTGACGTGTCAGTCGCGGTGCGCGCGATGTTCCGGTCAGTTTAACGGTTTTGTCGCAAGTGAGAAGATTAAACGGTCTTGACTTGTGCGATGATTGGAAACTGGTTTTAAACGCTGTATTGTGGACGGGGATTAATATGCTGTTGATTCGAGTCTAGCAGGGAGAGGTTTCATTATGTTTAGAAATATGTTTTATTTTATTAAACTATTGGACTAAAAAGTAACTTTTCAAATTTGCCGTTTGGTTCTGGTCGTTATTGGAGATGCGTAAACGTGTGTGTGTAATTATGGATGTGGTTTCTAGCAAGTTTTTTAAACCTTGTGTACTGCGACGTAACCTAACTGAAACCAAAGTACAACATTATAAAATGTTTTAAAATCATAGTAGTTAACGGCATTATGTTGATTAATAAAAGGCTTAATTGCAAAAAAAAGCTGCTGATAAATACAGTCACGCATGTAAATCTGTGTGTGTCAGTGAGGATGATGATGCTGCTCTTCATCAGCTCTGTGTGAAACAATATCGAGATAAACACGCTCCAAATGTGGTTACAGACATGTTCTCGTGGTTTGGTCCGGTCCAATCAGCGGACCTGAGAGAAACCTGGAGCATCAGAACCGAGCCGGAGTGATCGATCCAAACACTTCAGCCCCGCAGTTGGCTACATTAGCAGCGCCAGCAGGTGGGCGTGTCTCCATCTTCTGATCGGCAGCTCCAGCAGGTGGGCGTGTCTCCACCACCTGATTGGCAGCTCCAGCAGGTGGGCGTGTCTTTAAGACCCAGCCTATACAATCTAAAGGGGGTCCAATAGAATCTATGTAATACTAATTAAAAATAAACACAACACTGGAGAAAATCAGTGCTTTTTTTTAACACTCACAGCCCAAATCTATGAAATTATTGTTTAGTTTTACTTTTGAAAAATACCGGCAAAATCCCCTGTATTAAATTAAATACATTACCAAATGAAAACTCTATATATGTCTTTTCTTTACACACACTTAAATGAGCTTTACTCTGTTCTGTGATGAATAAAGTCATAGAGTCTAGACTTTATCAAGAATATAAACTCAGAACTATTCGTCCAGTGAGTCACTTTCAGAAAGCAGCTTTTGAACATTTTAAACCATTTATATATTTTAAATCTGACCATCTTTACCTCAGATCACATTTACTGCTTCAGGAAATCTAAATGACATTAAATTAATTAGAGATGATCAAGTTCAGTTGCTGGAGAAATCTGCGGGACATGATGCAGTCGTGATGCTTTAGATGATTAAAATATATGAGGAATATATCATATATGTAACACTGAACTTACACGCATCATGTTTCTTTAATATCTGTCACACATCATAAACACATCCATGATGATCCTGATACTGACAGTTTCCCCCAATACTTGAACAGGGTCATGATGACCCGCTTTCGGGTCGTAACCGATGGCAACCTGCGATATGCACATCAGGACCGATATTACAGTCCCATCAGAAGAGCCACTGCTCCCTTCTGATTGCATTTATTTGAATTAAAATCACATTTTAAATTAAAATGATAGTAAACTGACTAATTTCAATGAATTGTCTCAATAATCTCCCCATTTTACCCAAACTTCAGAGGAAAAACATCAGGGACATCTGGGAGGTGAATTATTGATAAACACATTTCTGAATGGAAACAGATTTCTGTTGCGATAAACCAAAACTAATGAGACAAAGTGCTTTTTTAGGCATCATGCACAGCATTTCAATCCATAAAAGGACTCGCATTTTCACTTTGTCGATAACAAAATAGCACGAAAGGTGGATGGAAACTAGTTTAATGAGTCCGGCGCACAGGTGATCACGTCGAAAGGAATACCCGTAAATCATCAGTCGCCTTAGTAGAGCTAAAAGTGTGGATTCCTCTCTTGCGTTTGCAATTCTTTCAGCTTTCTGTCATAAACTTCCAGTGTCTTGACCACCAGACATGAGCTTGTCCTCAATGTGACGCCGGAGCTTACAGGGATGACTAGCGCATCATCAGGACCAATCCACGAAAATCCCAACTTTAAATATTCCTGATCATACTTCCGCCATGGTTTAACTTGGCCAAGAATCTGCCTCATCTCCTGAAGACTTTTGTATTATAGACACGGCAAAGCGATCCATTGGCAACAGGCATATGCATAACACGCACTTTATGGCGCGCCTCACCAATCAAAAACCTCTGCTCCGCTGTATCGGCGCGCTTTAGCACGACGTGCGGACTCTTCAGACGGCCCCCTCGCCGCACCCTCCGCGGTATCGGCGCGCTTTAGCACGACGCGCGGACTCTTCAGACGGCCCCTTGCCGCACCCTCCGCTGTATCGGCGCGCTTTACCACGACGCGCGGACTCTTCAGACGGCCCCTTGCCGCACCCTCCGCGGTATCGGCGCGCTTTAGCACGACGCGCGGACTCTTCAGACGGCCCCCTCGCCGCACCCTCCGCGGTATCGGCGCGCTTTAGCACGACGTGCGGACTCTTCAGACGGCCCCTTGCCGCACCCTCCGCTGTATCGGCGCGCTTTAGCACGACGCGCGGACTCTTCAGACGGCCCCTTGCCGCACCCTCCGCGGTATCGGCGCGCTTTAGCACGACGCGCGGACTCTTCAGACAGCCCCTCGCCGCACCCTCCTCGGTATCGGCGCGCTTTAGCACGACGCGCGGACTCTTCAGACGGCCCCTCGCCGCACCCTCCGCGGTATCGGCGCGCTTTAGCACGACGCGCGGACTCTTCAGACGGCCCCTCGCCGCACCCTCCGTGGTATCGGCACGCTTCAGCACGACGCGCGGACTCTTCAGACGGCCCCTCGCCGCACCCTCCGCGGTATCGGTGCGCGCTTTAGCACGACGTGCGGACTCTTCAGACGGCCCCTCGCCGCACCCTCCGCGGTATCGGCGCGCTTTAGCACGACGTGCGGACTCTTCAGACGGCCCCTCGCCGCACCCTCCGCGGTATCGGCGCGCTTTAGCACGACGCGCGGACTCTTCAGACGGTCCCTCGCCGCACCCTCCGCGGTATCGGCGCGCTTTACCACGACGTGCGGACTCTTCAGACGGTCCCTCGCCGCACCCTCCGCGGTATCGGCGCGCTTTACCACGACGTGCGGACTCTTCAGACGGCCCCTCGCCGCACCCTCCGCGGTATCGGCGCGCTTTACCACGACGTGCGGACTCTTCAGACGGCCCCTCGCCGCACCCTCCGCGGTAACGGCGCGCTCTTAAACAGACATCTCATAGATGTACGTGTGATTTCTTACTAGACCAGCAGGAAAATTCCTTATTTTTAATCCATGTGACCTTCTGACCATCACAGCAATGAAAAGTAAATGACTTCTGAGCAGGTTTTATTGAATTATTTTCACACATTGATATTTAGAACAGAGCTCAACAGTTAAACACACACACACGCGCACACGCGCGCGCGCACACACACACACACACACACACACTTGTTGTCTTCATGTCTCCCAGCCTTTGCCACCAGGTTGTGTTGGGAGTCGGAGCCCCACCATATTGGCCACCTCGTTGGTTTGGCGCTCGCCGCGTGCGTGATACAGCTCATGCAGCTGCAGGTGAAGACGTGTTGACGCCAGCAGACTCTGATACGTGTGAGCGGCGTGAAGAGCGTCCTGATGAGCACGACAGTACTGCGCACCTGTCACCTGAAACATAAAAACACACGAGTGTACAACAGCTGTGAGCGACTTTTGTGCCGCATGTGTACAAGTATAATGTGCCAGACGCGTCACACAAATCTCATCATCAGCAGACTGCTCGAGCGCGCGCGCGCACACACACACACACACACACCCCCAAACAACCCATCTGTACACACACCCAACACACAACCCATCTGTACACACACACACACACACACACACACACACACACACTCCCCATCTGTACACACACTCCCCATCTGTACACACACACACACACGCGCGCGCGCGCGCGAAATGATGGCGCGATGTTTTACCTGGTTCTTCTTGAACTGCTCAAGCACGTGTTTATAAATCAGAGTCTGTTTGTAATCGGGACCTTTAATGAAGCGGATCTCCCTTAATATCCCGCGACACGCGCGCAGAGGAGAGGTCATCGTCACAGCCGCCATCACGACAGACAAGAGCAGTCGAACACCGAACAATACACCGGACAGACGGAACCAATCGAACACCGAACACATCAAGGAATAATCCGAGTAAACTGTGCCTGTGATCTGATGTAGATTCCTACAAAACCCTGTGCTATTATAATGATGCATTTCGATCGATTACAATTCTAATATATATATATATATATATATATATATATATATATATATATATATATATATATATTTTTTTTTTTTTTTTTTTTTAAAGAACAAAAACTATATGTAATGTTACACACTCATGTGAGCCTAAAAATAAGAAATTAAGAAAAAAAAATAAGTAAAAGTGGACTTATATATATATATATATATATAAAATCCACTTTTACTTATTTTTTTTATTTGATTATATATATATATATATATATATATATATATATATATATATATATTAGAATTGTAATCGATATATATATATATATATATATATATAAAGAAAATTTAAAAAAAATAACTAAAAGTGGACTTTTTTGAGTGTCTCTTGATTCATTGTCACCCTGTGATGTCATACTGTGATCTATTATTTTAAGTGACATTACACAACCCAGAAGTCCTATATTCAGTTATTTGTAGTGTGTAACTCTTGTTTTATTGATTTTCTCCTATATTTTGTGATGTTATTCAAATGTGTTCATGTAACGTTATTACTGACACTGGCATTGACAAAGACGATGATGATGGTGTAAAGAACCCAAGTGCAAATGTATTCCAACGTGTATCCAAAAACCCCAACTACAAACATAAACATGAACTTGACATAGACTAGAAACTCACAACCAAAGTTACATTCAACAATCAATACCTGACCATGGAAAACATGAGGGCTAAATACATGAACAAGGGAGAACACATGACAAACAAAACCTCTAAACCTCTAAAGTTCTCTAAACATGATAACAAGACAAGTAACCAATGAAAACAAGACACATGAACATGGAGGGTAAACAGGAAATCACATCACATGACATGAAATAGGAACTAGAATTTCAAAATAAACATGTCATGGAGCAGGCTGAGGCGTTGCTGTGACACGGCATGGAGTAGACTCAGGTTCCGGCACAAAAGATGGCACTAGCTCGGCTGCCATGACGTGGAACTCTGGCCCGGTGGCCATGACGTGGAACTCTGGCCCGCGGCCGGCCATGACGTGGAACTCTGACTCAGTGGCCGGCCATGACGTGGAACTCTGGCTCGGTGGCCATGACGTGGAACTCTGGCTCGGCGGCCATGACGTGGAACTCTGGCCCGGCGGCCAGCCATGACGTGGAACTCTGGCTCGGCGGCCATGACGTGGAACTCTGGCCCGGCGGCCGGCCATGACGTGGAACTCTGGCTCGGCGGCCATGACGTGGAACTCTGGCTCGGCGGCCATGACATGGAACTTTGGCCCGGCGGCCATGACGTGGAACTCTGGCCCGGCGGCCGGCCATGACGTGGAACTTTGGCCCGGCGGCCATGACGTGGAACTCTGGCCCGGCGGCCATGACGTGGAACTTTGGCCCGGTGGCCATGACGTGGAACTCTGGCTCGGCAGCCATGACGTAGAACTCTGGCCCGGCGGCCATGACGTGGAACTCTGGCTCGGCGGCCATGACGTGGAACTCTGGCCCGGCGGCCATGACGTGGAACTTTGGCCCGGTGGCCATGACGTGGAACTCTGGCTCGGCAGCCATGACGTAGAACTCTGGCCCGGCGGCCATGACGTGAAACTCTGGAGCTGCTGCCTCTCACGCAGTTAAGCTTATAAGACACTGAAATAAGTTGTTGTTTTCAGCGATTTGAGCTCCATTGACGCAAGTGAAAGAAAAAAAAACTATAAATTACTCTCATATCCCAAAATACCCTCATCATCTACCCTCAGCAAATTCGCCTATGTAAAGAGCACGCAGGGCAGCTTCAAACAGTGATAAGATACAAAACATAGTAACAAAAAAAATATTAACAACAATAGGATTATTTTGTCTTGTTAATTCTGTCTACAACACGAAACTGATAGAGAATTAAGTCCACACATAACAGACAGAGAGGTCCACACCAGGATTCTCAAGATTTAGAGAGACTAAAAGTGGTGAGTGAAAACACATTTCTTCCTTGAACACATTTTAGACTGTTTTACAAACAAACTGTATTTTGCCCTCTTAAGATTTCAGATTTGTTTCAAAGAGAGAGAGAGAGAGAGAGAGAGAGAGAGAGAGAGATAATTCAGTAAACTGGCACAAATATCAGCTTCATGCACAAATATGGCAGGCATATAGGTCTCAATTGAGGTTCTTTGTTTTTGTTTTAAAGAGAGAACATTGGAGAGAGAGGTCATAAACCAACCAACATCGGAGGGAATATGTCTGTGATGTATTTATTTTATTCTTCTGTTTAAAATGATAAATGATATCTTCTGTTTAAGAAGATATAAACAGAACCTGGAGACATATGCTTCTTATCTGTTGCCAAGGACAACAAAATATAGGTCACATTATCCTTACAATCCCAACAATGCACCTGGACCACCTAATGAGATTTTCAATCAGCATCCTGAGTCTGAACTAGAGGATGAAAACTGTGTTCATGGCAATGAAAGAAACAGTGAGACAGATGAACTAGAGGAATGCAACAGTGTGTGTGGCACTGAAGGACATAATGAAGCAGAAAGTGAGAGAAGCAAAGTATGTAATGGAGAAACTATAGAACTAGAGGAAGGAAATGGCGTAGATGACAGAGGAAACAAAGACAGTGAAACAGTAAGTGATGGAGAAATCAGTGAAGCAGGTGAAACTGATGACGACAGTGATGTTGAGGAACATGATGATGTAGGAGAAGGAAGCCCATTGGCACACAAAAGGTCCAAAATTAGATGAAAACTTAAATATGCAGCTTTCTCTCAATTACAAAGGCTGAACTCCTACTGCTACTCATATCATTTTCACTAAAGCACAGTTTTGCTTTTGTTGCACTGCTTGACCTGTTGAAACGGATTCATGTTCCACTGTACTACCAGCTACTACTAGCTCAACCAGGTCCTCACCAGCTTGGCCAAGCTCGTCCACCAGCTCAACCAGGTCCTCACCAGCTTCGACAAGCTCGTCCACCAGTTGAACCAGGTCCTCACCAGCTAACCCAAGCTCGTCCACCTGCTCAACCAGGTCCTCACCAGCTTGCCCAAGCTCGTCCACCATCCCAACCAGGTCCTCATCAGCTTGGACAAGCTCGTCCACCAGCTCAACCAGGTCCTCACCAGCTTGCCCAAGCTCGTCCACCAGCTCAACCAGGTCCTCATCAGCTTGGCCAAGCTCGTCCATCATCTCAACTAGGTCCTCATCAGCTTGGACAAGCTCGTCCACCAGCTCTACCAGGTCCTTACCAGCTTGCCCAAGCTCGTCAACCTGGTCCTCACCAGCTTGGCCAAGCTCGTCCACCAGCTCTACCAGGTCCTTACCAGCTTGCCCAAGCTCGTCAACCTGGTCCTCACCAGCTTGGCCAAGCTCTTCCACCAGCTCAACCAGGTCCTCACCAGCTTGGACAAGCTCGTCCACCTGCTCAACCAGGTCCTCATCAGCTTGGACAAGCTTGTCCACCAGCTCAACCAGGTCCTCATCAGCTTGGCCAAGATGGTTCACCAGCTCAACCAGGTCCTCACCAGCTTGGACAAGCTCATCCACCTGCTCAACCAGGTCCTCAACAGCTTGGCCAAGCTCGTCCACCAGCTCAACCAGGTCCTCACCAGCTTGGCCAAGCTTGTCCACCAGCTCCGAACAGCTTGGACCTGCTAATGACCAGCTACTAGCTTAAGCTGTTATTAGCTGGTTTTTCCAGTAGGAAATGCTTCCATAAATATAGACCGATCGGTTAAATGATTCACATACAACTTATTTGTGCACGCAGCCTCACACAAACATGTGTATTAATGCTGTCATTTATGTGTGGGTGTTAATGGCTGAAAGAGTAACAGTGTGAAGCACTATATATGTGTTTACCTTTTACCATTAATGTTTTTTTAAAATAATTATAAGAAAGGAATATAACGTATAATAATACATATTTTCCACAGTTCAGGTAGACTATACACACTTTAATTGGTAGATTTCTTATTCTCTTATTCATATCATCATCGCATGCTCAGGGATTCTGTCTGGACTGGTGAAATAAAAGTCAGATAAAATACTGGAGTGATAGTAATGTACCGTTTCTTCATATATCTATTTTGGATTCAGGGTGGTGAATTAGGCTACATCTTGATTAGTCCGGATCCATTTGAAAACTGCGTTTAATGCATTTGAAAACACTCTCCATTCACAATGATATTTTAAAATGTTTTCCAAAAGTTACTCATCCACATTGAAATGTATGAAAATGGCTTAAATTCCATTACTGCGCATGCAGAAACATTGCCATTACATGTACGGTCAGAAATGCAATTGTCCTCGTGTTCCATCACTAGACATCAATTCCGGGTAAACATCTCTTCTTCATTAAAGGAATGTAATGCGAAGGTTGTACAAAGTAACATTTATCACCGCCATCTTGATTGATTTGCTTGAATGGATCACATTAGTGCGTCACAGATACGTCATCAAATACGTCATCGTTTTCAGATGTATCCGTTTTCCCAGTCCACACTACAATGCGAAGACATCGTTTTCAAATTCATCCAATAAATAATGCTTCAACAAACTTGATTACAAGCATGCCAATATGGAAGTGCCGCTGTCTCTATACATTGCATATTGATGCATTGCCATCATGACTTGGAGCAGGCTGAGGCATGGCTGTGACATGGCATGGAGCAGACTCAGGCATGGCTATGATATGGCATGGAGCATGCAGAGACGTGGCTTTGACATGGCATGGAGCAGGCAGATGCGTGGCTGTGACATGGCATGGAGCAGACTCAGGATCCAGAGCAGAAGGTGGCGCAAGCTCTGCGACCATGACGTGGCACTGTGGCTTGGCGACCATGACGTGGGACACTGGCTCGGCGACCATGACGTGGGACCTTGGCTTGGTGGCCATGACAGGGAACTCCGGGTCAGTGGCCATTACAGGGAACTCTGCCTAGGCGGCTAAGACGAGGAACTCTGGCTCTGCAGCCATGATGGGAAAACTGGCACGGCGGCCATGACGGTGTACGGCTCTGACATGGCAGTCACTGTAGAAGTGCACTGTTCCACATCAGCCACTCCTACAGTGAAAGATGAACCGCTCAATTGTAGGGCTAAATCAATGAACTGAGCCAGATTGAGGGTAATTCGACTGTCAGGCATCAGGGAGGAGACTGGTTAATTCAGCCCAAAATGGAAAAAGTGAACTGCTGGGTTCATAGTCAGTCAGGTATTCTGTAATGTTGGCTAGTAGGCAATGACAGGCAGATGAAGATGATGATGATGATGTGAAGAACCCAAGTGCAGTTTATTTTACAAATTGCTATCCAACAAACATGAGTCCAAAACATAAAAAAAAACATAAACATAAACTTGACTTGACTTGACTAACTACATTACAACAAACAATACCTAATACCTAACAATAACAAAAACCAATAACAAACAATGGCAAACATCAGGGCTAAATACACAAACATGGGTAACAAGTAAACAAGACAACCAATCACAAGACTGAACTAATTATAAGACAATGAATCAATTACATTTACATGTATGCATTTGGCAGACACTTTTATCCAAAGTGACTTACAGTGCACTTATTACAGGGACAATCCCCCCGGAGCAACCTGGAGTTAAGTGTCTTACTCAAGGACACAATGGTGGTGACTGTGGGGATCAAACCAGCAACCTTCTGATTACCAGTTCAGTGCCCACTACACCACCACCAATCCTACAAAACAGAACTGATAACAAGATAACAAGACTCATGAACACAAACCAATGTGACCAGAACACATGGAAAAGGAGAGAAGAGAGGCTTGAAGTTGGAACTAAAGCTCTCCACCTGTGGTTAGAAGCATAGTTCCTTATTGGTTTATGGTGGTGACATCATTGATTTCACTGCAGCTGGGGTGTGTTTTGTTCAGACTTATCACTCCTATACCCTATCTTCTGAGAGCTTTGAAAGGCTTGAAGTTCAGCAACACCCAAGAACAATTTCCAATTTAAGTAACAAGAAAGCTGTAAAGTGTATTGAAATATGTAAACAATTTGATATTTTGATTAAACTGTTTATTTATTTTCCTTTTTGTTGTTGTTTGTTTTAATATTCCTCTTGGCTCAAGATGTAAAAGTTTTGTAAGCATTTATAAAAATAAAAAATGTCTGATGTAGGTGTACATTGACGGTCCTTAAACAAGCCCTCATAATAAATCTCTGATTGATAAATTCACTTGTGTAATGGATTGCTGTGAACTGTATGACAATGATTGACTTATGATCAGTAATATGGTAGTAAACAATACATTGTGTTCTAAAGCTGCTATATATATTATATATTGATATAAATATGTATAATCTTTACATATTGAATTATTGTTATATGAGGGGCTTTCTCAGCAAATATTTGTATATGCGATTAAATGCGAAACATTTTTAATTAAAAATTTTAATACAAAGCATTGCCAATCATACACTGAGTTAAAAGACATTTTTATGCCCATGAGATTTTCTAGCCCTGAATACTCAGAAAGACACATACGGTTTTAATATGAAGAACCTTATTCAGATCATCATTGCTTGACCTTGGTCCTGGAGATGCCCAACACTGCACATTTTGATCTCTCCTTTATTTGACACCCAATGAATCCTCGTGTAAGTTGATGAGTTGAATCAGGTGTGTTAGATTCAAGAGACATGCTAAATGTACAGTGCTGGGGTTCTTGAGGTCCAGGGTATTTGTCATAGTTTCATGAAGATTGTCATAGCAGGAAACAGTTGAAATAAACACACCCATTCGCTCAGGGTTGGACAGGATTGTTTCTCAATACAATAAATATGTGTGTTGGGAAGAGCAGTACAACAGAGAGAGAGAGAGAGATAAGAATATTCAGACTCACAGAAAACTCATTTGAAATGGACCAAACTGTTTATTTCACACTTCTGCTCACAGGTAAGCACATGCTTTACATATATATATTACTGTGATAATGAACAATCATTCAAGTGAAATGTTCTTCTTCACAGCTGTCTTCAGTTTATCTGCATGTGTTTCACGGCAGTATTATTTTGTGAATCAGACGGTGAGCTGTACTGAAGCTCAGAGATACTGCAGAGAGAATTACACAGATCTGGCCACACTCGACAACAAGAACGACATTGAAGAGCTGATGAAGAGTGTGGACAGTAATCGGGTCGAGGACGCCTGGATCGGGCTGATGAAGACAGTCAATAATAAATGGAAGTGGTCTCTGGGTGACCCTGCGTTCTACATACAACATGATTCCCAGCATCGAAACTGGGAACTGAATCAACCAAATGGCGGAAATGAAGAATGTGTTTGCATGTATCAGGATGGAAAATGGCACGATGATAACTGTACTGATATGCATTATTTCATTTGCTACAATGGTGAGTGCAGTTGGGTTTAAACATACCAACATGGTACAACCATGGTTGGGTATCACAAACTACCTCATGAAACAATTGCAATTCATATGGAATGATGCGTCACCTTATCATAATCAAATTGTGATTGTTACTGCTCAAACAGATTCTGAAATTATGTTACTGTTTAATTTGAATAAATGGACCAATCTTAGAAAGCATGTCCTCAAGAGAGTGAAACTGCACATGAAATGCTAAAATTTGGTTTAAGTTTGGGGCAGAACTTTATATTTATTGGACCAATGGTGTATTCAGAAAACAATGTGTATTTCTGCTCTTTCGTTTGGTGGTGCAGAAATTATAATTCAGTATTGAACTCTAATAAATTACTAGCAGTTCCACTTCTGTCACTCACTCGATGTTGTGTCGATGAAGTGACTCTAGGGGTCGCTCTTGGGAGCCCAATTCACCTTCAGATCTTTGAGAAAATGCCAATGAGAATGGGCATGTTGAATTTGCATGCCACTCCCTCCGACATACGGGCATAAAGGGAGCTCGGCACACACAATTCATTCAGGTTTTTGCACTGAGGAGACAAGACAAGGTCCTGGGACATCACAGCTGTATAGTTCTGTCTGTGGCAAGATGGGCACAATGTCTCATTCCCTCCATCAGGGAACAGAGGTTACAACAGTAACCGAGACATTTCCCTTCTGTCACTCACTGGACATTGTGTCGATGAAATGACACTAGAGGTCCCTATATGAAACACCACAATGACTGAACTGGTCACGTGAACTGCAGGTGTAGGCAAGCTACTATAAGATGCACTCGGGCTGCACGTAGCCTTTACAGACATCCCAAAACATCATGTGATTCCCCCATAACCCTGATGGGAGACGCATCCAGTGTGGGAGCAGGCCAAGCCAGCCACGGCCTTTTCTCTCTAAGTCTTTCTCTCCACTTAGATATTTTGATTCGGCTGGGACATTTAAATACTCATAAAATGCTTAGGGGAAGGCGTTCTTTTCCGTTTCTGTTCTGTCAGGGGGAAAAGACCCCACGGAGGCCACACCCTGCCCTGAGGGGGAGTGTATGAAAGTGGCGAATACGTCATATGCGCCCACAGGGGACACATGGAAGAGGTCCGGTGGTAGGTCCGGCCCTTTGTAGGGGAGGAGGCTCTACCAAGGGAGACGCGGGTCTACCGGAAAAAAAGGGAGACCGTATCACGGAAAATACACATGAGTTTACCAGGGAAACCGAGACATGTGGAGCACTTACCCCAGTACAGGGCACGTTAGCACATGTACTGGGTTTGACTACGAATTCTTCCGTAGAATTCGTGAGTCATAGTGCTAGGAGGAACATCACCTCCCTGGTGGATTCCCCTGAGGAAGGACCTTCTTTCTCAGGGACGGGGCACCCTCTGGCATCCGTGTCCAGACCTCTGGCCCTTGGATGGGACATGGAAGATCTAAGTGGTCTACCACCAGCTGTCATAGACACGATCACTCAAGCCAGAGCTCCCTCTGCCAGGCAGCTCTACGTCCTAAAGTGGCGCCTTTTTGTCAGTGCTCTCATTCCTGCAGGAGAGATTGGAGAGGCGGCTCTCCTTGAAGACAGCCCTCCTGATTGTGCTCACTTCCATCAAGAGGGTTGGGGACCTGCAAGCTATCTCTGTCAGCGACATTTGCCTGGTGTTTGGTCTGGCAGATGCTCAAGTCATCCTAAGACATCGACCGGGCTACGTGCCCAAGGTTCCTACGACCCCCTTCAGGGATCAGGTTGTGAACATGCAAGCACTGCCCCTTGAGGAGGCAGATGCAACCTTAGCGTTACTGTGTCCGGTGTTCTGAGCTGCTCTTTGTCTGCTTTGGTGGACAGCGTAAAGGGAATGCTGTCTCCAAACAGAAGCTTGCCCACTGGATCGTAGATGGCATATCAGACCCAGGCCATGCCTGCCCCCTTGCGGGTTCGAGCACACTCTGCAAGGAATGTGGCATCCTCGTGGGCACTGGCCAATGGCACCTCTCTAGCAGACATCTGCAGAGTGGCGAGCTGGGCAACACCCAATACCTTTGCAAGATTGAGTCTGTTTCGTCCCGTGTTTTGTCAGGTCCGAACACATAGAATACGGTAATACGGAACAGCTGATTTTTTTCTGTGTTTTGCTTGCGCATAGCACCTTTATTTTATTTTTAATCGGGAACACTTTACAATAAGGTCCCATTCCTACTGGTCACGGTTGGTTCATGTAAACTAATGTTAAGAAATAGAACCTTATTGTAAAGTGTTTTATTAAAGACATTGTGAAGTGAATTTAATGAAATAATGTTTTATTTTCTCTAACATTCGAAATCAATTAAAGTACATCCTTCTTTTCAAATACAGACAGCAGTAAAGGATACGTCCCTGTCCTCCACACAATGGTTTGGAGAGATGCTCAGAGATACTGCCGAGCGAATCACACCGATCTGGTCAGTGTGAGGAACCAGACTGAGAATCAACAGATCCAGCACATCATGAATGATAGCAGGATCAATATAGTCTGGATCGGTCTGTTCAGAGATTTGTGGGAATGGTCAGATCAGAGCAACTCCTCGTTCAGAAACTGGAACCCTCTTGAACCCAATAATCGACAAGGGATTGAAAATGGCACAGTGATTATGGTCAGTGAGAACAAGGGATGGCAAGACTGGCTATTTCATTCCAAACATCCCTTTGTCTGTCATGAAGGTGATTCATTAGACAGTTGGTAAAATAAGGACTTCTTTCATCATCAATTAAAATCCATCCACTTACATCTGTGTTTCATGTGTCATGTGTTCACTCAGATAAACTAGTTTTAATCCAGAAGAACGTGACCTGGAATGAAGCTCTGATATACTGCCGAGAGAATCATGTGGACCTTGTGTCGGTTCACACAGAGCAGATTCAGCGTCGCATCATGAATGTGGTTAAAAAGGCAACTCCAAATCATTGAAAAGCACTGCACTATGTGATGAATATAATGTCTCGGCATTATTGTAAAATATATCTGTAGTATTGTGTACTATGTATGTTAGGCTTGTTTCTAAAATAAAAAATGTAGGTGCAGGTGTACACTGACGGTCCTTAAACAAGCCCTTGATAAATTCACTTGTGTAATGGATTACTGTGAACTGTGTGTCAATGATTGACTTATGATCAATAATATGGTAGTAAACAATACATTGTATTATAAAGCTGCTTTTTGTCTTATTAATGATTAACTCTTCTCCTACAGCAATGTAACGCATTTTAATTATATGAATATATATAATTTTTTAATATTTAAAGATAACTATGAATCATTATTTCATCATTATATATTGAATTATTGTTATATGAGGGCTTTCTCAGCAAATATTTGTATATGTGATTAATCGCGATTAATTAATCGGGACACCATGTAATTAATTCGATTAAAAATGTTAATCAATTGACATCCCTAGTAATAATGAAACATCTTTATACTGAGCACCCCCACTGTTTCAGAAGCACCCTCAGTGATTTTGATTTGGAACCGGACCTGCTATAAAGTCATCATTGTGTTGTTTGATTAAATATGATTGAGAATTGTCTAAGAAGAAGTAAACAATTTGTATGCGTAATTCAAATCTTACAGGCCACAAATAACAGTCTAAAAAATCCAAAATGCATAAAGTATGAAGAGCAAATAAGACAAATAAAAGACCAATCTTGAACTGAGCCAAAGTGCAGGTTTACTGAAACTGTTAAAAAAATATGCTAAATCTGCACAGCAAAGACATGCTGTTGCTCCCAGACACGAGACAAACTTTGTGCTCTAAACCACGAGTATTGTATTAATAAATGAGAGTGGTGGTGGCGTAGTGGGCTAAAGCACTGAACTGGTAATCAGGAGGTTGCTGGTTTGATCCCCACAGTCACCACAATTGTGTCCTTGAGTAAGACACTTAACTCCAGGTTACTCCGGGGGGATTGTCCCTGTAATAAGTGCACTGTAAGTCACTTTGGATAAAAGCGTCTGCCAGATGCATACATGTAAATGTAAATGTAAAAGCGTCACAGTGGATACCATTTCCCTGGATTTTGCACTTTTGAACTTATGGGGTGATAACGCAGCTTTATTTCCATATAAATAATATGCAAATGGAAGAAAACATGCCTATGGTGTTTGTTCTTGTCAATAAAGCTGTAGACCTCTCGATTCAGAAACTATGCCTGATGCAAATGGGATGAGAAGTTATTTGTTTAAGCCTTTCTATTAATTACATCACTGACCAACAAATGTGTCTTTGTTTGCAGTTTCACAGCAGCTCTTAATTTCATGTTCAGAGTCCAACACTGAGGAAACAGTAATATATATTTTCTTGTTTTAAATCTGGCTGCATGTGTTTAACATCCCCCCGTCACCATGACCATGTAGAAATAGTTGTCAAAGAACAGTTTGAGAATGGCACTTTACATGTATTCCTTTAAAATACCATTTTATCCAAAGTGACCTAGAAACAATGAATTCTGAGAAGACAGAAATGCCATACAGGTAAAAGAACCAATCAGCTTTAGATACAGACATGTCAGTCAACTCAAGAACACGCATGTGCATTAGCTGGATCGGCCTAAAAAATGGTTTTAAGTCTAATCTGAGGTAAAGAAGCACAATTTATGATTCCAGTGTTGTCAGATTTTACTGCTGATTTTAAAAAGTAATCTTGATGAACAGTTTTGGAGATTTCCATCTTTTTCCATTCAAGTAGATCGGAGCTGCACTTGTATGCCACTTGTTTACTTAAAAAAAAAGCAGGCAGTGAGCATTCCAAAGATGACCAAAGTGTCACCTAATGTGTGGTTAAGACCAAATACCTTGTTTATACTTGTTTATAACTTGGATGAAGTCACGCAGTGACATACAGAAGACATAGACATCTGACATCTTTGCCTAGAAAAGATGTGTTGTATATATCTGTAAGAGTCTCACTGCTGCGGTCAGTTAAACTCATTCTGTGAGACACACACACACGCGCAAACACACGCACACGCACACTCACAGTCACCAATGATTTAAACAGGGCCACCATATTAACATCCTGTCCTTTATTTCTACATTGGTGGGATTTTAAAACAGCTAGCTTGGCTTGACCTATTAAGAAATTGCAGAGTGTGCACTGTTGTTGCCATGACCTTCTATAATGGCAGCCGAATATGAAAAGGGTATTTGAATATAAAAAACCTAATTTTGTGATTAATTCTGCCAATATTTCAAACAACGTACCAAGCCTTGGACATTCAGAAAACACATGAAAGACAGTATCACAAGCATCGCAAAAAGGACATGATTGTGAAGCCTCCACTGTAGATCTCCACATCTCTTAAAGAGAAGAGGTTTATACAGTAACTCCAAGAAGGATGTACATCTTCAGAAGTATGGAGTTTGGCTCTTCATTTAGTGTCTATCCTCCTTTGTAATTGTCCAAGGTGCACAGATTTAACACAAATGTGATATAAGGTTTTCTTTCCCACATTATGAAAAGAGAAATATATCCCTTCAACAAATTAGTCTGCTTTGTATTTCCCCTGTTCCCCAGTCTTTAGGTGTCACCTTTAGCTCAGGGAAAGCCTGAGGTATAAAACTATTCATAATTACAGAGTTTCTAAAGGAAGATAATGTTGGGAGGAGAGCATCTCTTAATCACCTTACCTACAGTTCTCAATGATTTTAATCCAACCTGTTCAGTTTCCACCATTATTTTACTGACCCCAGCATTCATAAAACTTGTAACTGAAAAATATACATTGGATGGTAGTTTTATAAGAGGGTTAAAAAATAAGGGTTCTGCAACACCATAATGCGCATTGCGATGATGTATAGAAGGTGGAAGGGAAACACTGCACTTTCTCCACAAATGGCTTCTGCATTCAAAACTACTGCTTATCCATATTATTCCACTTATATCTGTAAGTATAGACCAACCAAATTCAACCCAAGGCAAGTGATCAGAACAGTACATCAGCTTCTGCAGTGTTTGTAGTGTCATTTCTGATATGTATAAGTCCCTGTCCACCCTCTGCCACTGAAAGGTTAAGGACCCCCGGAGGGAGCTGAACTGTACCAAGCAAGTCCTTGAGAGGGTCTAAAACAGTAAGCTTATGCCACAGCACTGAAGCTGCCAGGTTATTGATGACTAAGGATCTCCTTTTGAAAGAAATCTGTGGGAGAAGCCATCGCCACCTCTGGATTCTACCAATCACCCGATCAGCTTATCCCTCACAGTTCTTTTTCGGTGTACTGAGCTGTCCCAAAGTAGACACTAAGCACTTTGAAACCATCTTGAGCCCATCGGCATTGTTGTGGTAATCGAGGTGGTCCTATGTCCTCCCAGTCCCCAGCAACAAGGATGCACATTTTTCCCAATGAATGCAGGCAGATGTAGCTTTCTGAAATCTGCCCAAACAGGAAGTGAGTTCTGTAACATCATCAGTACTCTTAATTACTACTGTCACATCATCCACATATGCTGTCTCTATCCTGTCTTCAAATCCTTATAAATCACACTGGCATTTTAATAATAGATTACTGCAGGATCAATGTTTTATTCAATCTTTTCTGGGATTCTTGGAGAGAGGAGAGATGTTGTTTCCCTTTATTAAGCCAGTGGTGGGATATGAGCAAAGTGCACATTAAGACATTTTGTCAGCAATACACTGCCCATAGCCCTAAAGCCCTCAAAGAAGTCCATTGAGGAAGACATCCTTTGGCATCTCTACGGATTCCATTCAGAGGAATAAGTCCCTTTTAAAGACATTACTGGAAGAGCAAGGAAAAACTGCCCTTTTAAGGACCAGATATTCACAGCTGAACAGAAGCAATTCTATAAGCTGAATCTTCCACATGTTGGCGTGACAACGAATCAGCGAGAACTTCATACTCATGCCATTCCCTTTTATGAGAAACTTTATGAACAATTCTTAGGACAAGCTTCTAATCTTTTTTTTAACAGTGCTCAGGTGTTTTTTGAGCCTGTAGTGTTCAGGCTGATCATGCTCCTCCAATGTGGCTTTTCTCATGTCCATTGTACAAGAGTCAATGAAAAGTCTGGGAAATATTTGTAAAGTTTTGGCTTCCGTTGATTGAAGGCATTGTAAAGAAATTCATTAATTTGACGAACTGTATAATAAGAGGTCTTTAATTTAGAACTGTATAAATTATCTGCAGAACTTCCTTGAGAATTTATAAGATTTCAAATCAAATTATTCAAATCACTTTATTGTCACACAATCATATACACGAGTGCAACAGTAGGTGAAAGTCTTGTGTGCAGTTCCGAGCAACATTGCAGTCATGACAGTGACGAGACATAAACCACTTTACAATAAACAACATATTTACACAACACAATTTACATAACAAATGTACACATACTTACACAACAATTTACATATCAAATGTACACAATACACACAATGTAGAATCCACATACACTAGATAAGGGTATAAATATATATATACACTAATTGAATTGGGAGCGACAATATATTTGACAGAATAAAGATTAATAAAGTGCAGTGCTGATTGTTGATCGTGAGAGATCAAGTGTTCAGAAGTCTTATTGCTTGTGGGAAGAAGCTGTCATGTAGTCGGCTGGTGCGGGTCTTGATGCTGCGATACCGCCTGCCTGATGGAAGCAGTGAGAGCAGCCCATGACTCGGGTGGCTGGAGTCTCTGATAATCCTCCGAGCTTTATTCACACACTGCCTGTTATATATATCCTGGAGGGAGGGAAGCTCACCTCCGATGATGTTTCTGGCAGTTCGCACTTCGCACCACCCTTTGCAGGTCTTTGCGGTTGTGGGCGGAGCTATTGCCGTACCAGGTGGTGATGCAGCCAGTCAGGATGCTCTCTACAGTACTGGTGTAGAACCGTGTGAGGATGTGGTGGTTCATTCCAAACTTCCTCAGCCGTCTCAGGAAGAAGAGGCTCTGGTGAGCCTTCTTCACAACAGCCTCAGTGTGGACGGACCATGTGAGTTCCTCAGTAATGTGGACACCGAGGAACTTGAAGCTGCTGACTCTCTCCACTGGTGCTCCATTAATGGTGATGGGGCTGTGTTCTCTGTCTTTCTTCCTGAAGTCCACCACAAGCTCCTTGGTCTTACTGACGTTGAGGGAAATGTTGTGCTCCTGACACCAGCGTGTCAGAGTGTGCACCTCCTCTCTGTAGGCTGGTTCATCATTGTCAGTGATCAGACCTACCACCGTCGTATCGCCAGCAAACTTAATGATGGCATTGGAGCTATGTGTATATTTGACTGAATGTTGATGCGGAAGTGGCAGCGGAAGTGGTAGCCCTCGTGTTTAGCCCTCCTCGTGTGAAGACCTACTTGGGTAAAGACCAGCGAGTCTACCTGTGCGAGTCCACCGAGCAAGGACACCGACAAGGCGCCATTCACCAAAGCACTTAAGTATTTTTTATTTTATTTATTCTCTTTTATTATTCTACTTATACATACATACTAACATGTCTAGCTCACTAATAACACATGCATTCAAACACATCCCTGTTATCTGTTGTAGACCGTTCACAAGATACAGATGTGAGACCAAACGCAACCCACACAACCTATGGCCAATTTGCACTTCAACTCCTGCTCCACTCTCGTTCTCAGTGGGACTCTGGAACTGCCAGTCTGCTGTGAACAAAGCTGCCTTCATTTCAGCTTTCGCCACACAGTCCACCCTCAGCATCCTGGCGCTGACGGAGACATGGATACGTCCTGAGGATACAGCAACACCTGCTGCATTCTCCAACAACTTCTCCTTCTCTCACACCACTCGACATACCGGCAGGGGTGGGGGGAACAGGTTTGCTCATTCATAATAACTGGACTTTTTCTCCACAGGCTTCACTATGTAACAATACATCCTTTGAATTCCATGCCATTACTACAATGCAACCCACAAAAATACATGTTGTTGTCATCTATTGCCCTCCAGGTCAGCTGACAAGCTTTCTTGAGGAGTTGGATGTCCTGCTGTCCTCTTTGCCAGAGGATGGTAGGCCACTTGTGGTTCTTGCCGATTTCAACATACACCAAGACAAGCCCCAGGCCACTGAACTGAATACTCTCCTGGCCTCATTTGACTTGGAAAGACTACACACCACAGCAACTCACAGATCGGGCAACCAGCTGGATCTCGTTTTTACACGTAACTGTATTACATCAAATATTCTTGTTACTCCATTACATGTCTCTGATCATTACTTTGTTCAATTTAACATGACTCTCACATATACATTGTAAAACCAACTCCACCTTTGGTCTCCTTTCGCCGTAACCTCCGTTCCCTCTCACCCTTTCGCCTATCCAATGATGTCTCTGCCTCTCTTCCCACAATAAATGTATTTTCCACGCTCAATGTAAACACTGCCACAGACACACTTAACTCTAACCTAACAACCTGTCTAGACAACATCTGTCCTCTCTCCTCTAGGCCAGCACGTACTACACCACCCAGCCCCTGGCTGTCTGACGTAATTCGTGAACATCGGACTGATCTCAGGGCAGCCGAGAGGAGATGGCGGAAATCTAAAGATCCAGCCGATCTAGGTAAATATCAACTTCTGCTTGCAACTTTTTCAGATAATGTTAAAGCTGCAAAAACTTCATATTACCAGACCAAGATCAACAGCACCACAGACACTCGTAGCTTGTTTAGAACATTTAACACGCTTCTCTGCCCTCCCCCTCCACCACCTGACACATCACTTACAGCAGATATCTTCGCCACATTTTTTACTAATGAGGTTGCAGCCATCAGCAATACATTCACAGCACCACACCCTGTCAAACACCCAACTCCTGTATGCAACTCTTCTCTCTCTATGTTCTCTCCTTTAACTGACACTGAGGTCTCTAAACTCCTCCTCTCCAACCACCCCACCACCTGTTCTCTTGACCCCATTCCATCACACCTCCTCCAGGCCATCTCTCCGTCCATCCTACCTGCACTTACACACATAATTAACGCATCTCTTCTTGAAGGCACTTTTCCCACTACATTTAAGCAGGCTAGAGTAACCCCACTGCTGAAAAAACCTGCACTTAACCCCACACAGATAGAACACTACAGACCAGTCTCTCTCATCCCATTCATGGCAAAAACACTTGAAAGGGCAGTTTTCAATCAGATCTCTGCCTATCTCTCACAGAACAAGCTGCTGGATGACAATCAGTCAGGCTTCAAAAGTGGACACTCAAACAAGACTGCCCTGCTCTCTGTCACAGAGTCACAGGCGAAAGCTGGATCCAGATCATCCGTTCTGATTCTGCTGGACCTTTCTGCAGCCTTTGACACAGTCAACCATCAGATCCTCCTCTCCACCCTCTCTAAACTGGGCATCACCGGAACTGTGCTTGACTGGTTCAACTCCTATCTCTCAGGTAGGTCTTTTAAGGTAGCCTGGAGAGGTGAGGTATCCAAGCCACATCAGTTACTTACTGGGGTACCTCAGGGATCAGTGCTCGGGCCACTTCTCTTCTCCATATACACAACGTCATTAGGACCCATCATCCAGTCACATGGTTTCTCTTACCACTGCTACGCTGATGACACGCAACTTTACTTGTCTTTCCAGCCCAACGACACCACAGTGACTGCTCGAATCGCTGCCTGTCTGGCTGACATCTCAGCTTGGATGAAGGAACACCACCTGCAACTCAACCCAGCCAAGACTGAACTCCTTGTCTTTCCAGCCAACCCTGATGTTGAACACAACATCACTGTGCAGCTGGGTCCAACAGTGTTGCCTTCCAAAACAGTCAGAAATCTAGGGGTAACCATTGATGACAAGCTAAATTTCACAGACCACATCTCAAAGACTGCAAGATCTTGTAGAATTACACTCTACAATATCAGGAAGATAAGACCTTTCTTCTCTGAACATGCCACACAACTGCTTGTTCAGTCACTTGTCATAACTAGACTGGACTACTGTAACGCTCTCTTTGCAGGCCTTCCTGCATGTGCAATTAGACCTCTGCAAATGATCCAGAATGCAGCAGCACGTCTGGTCTTTAATGAACCAAAGAGAGCACATGTTACACCACTCTTTGTCTCTTTCCACTGGCTGCCGGTTCATGCACGTATTAAATTCAAGGCCCTGATGCTGGCATACAGGACAGTCACTGGGTCTGCTCCAGCATACCTAAAAACATTTATGCAGAGCTACACTCCCACCAGAAGCCTGCAGTCGGCAAATGAGCGGCGCCTTGTTGTACCAAAACAAAGAGGCACCAAAACACTTTTCTGGACTTTCAGCTTTATCATACCACGTTGGTGGAATGACCTTCCCAACTCCATCCGTGAAGCTGACTCACTCTCTATCTTCAAAAAACGGCTAAAAACACATCTTTTCCAAGAGTATTTAACCAGTCGCTAATTGTATTAACAATTCTTGTTGCACTTAAATCAGTTTTGTATACTATTGTGATGATAGTAAAACTTTGTAGTATGGCACTTTTCATACCACTGTCTCCTTAAGATGATTCGCTTATGTTTTTCCTCTTTTGTAAGTCGCTTTGGATAAAAGCGTCTGCCAAATGAATAAATGTAAATGTAAATGTAAATGTGTCGCCACACAGCCATGTGTGTACAGGGAATACAGGAGTGGGCTGAGAACACAGCCCTGCGGGGCTCCAGTGTTGAAGGTCAGTGATGAGGAGATGTTGCTGCCCATTCTAACCACCTGACGTCTGCCTGACAGGAAATCCAGGATCCAGCTGCACAGCGAGCTGTTTAAGCCCAGAGCCCGGAGTTTCTCATCAAGCTTGGAGGGCACTATGGTGTTAAATGCTGAGCTGTAGTCTACAAACAGCATTCTCACATATGTGCTCCTTTTTTCTAGGTGGGAGAGAGCAGTGTGTATTGTAGATGCAATGGCATCATCAGTGGAGCGGTTGTTGCGGTAGGCTAACTGCAGTGGGTCCTGTGAGGTGGGCAGAACAGAGCAGATGTGATCTCTGATTAACCTCTCAAAGCATTTGCTGATGATGGGGGTGAGGGCAACAGGACGCCAGTCATTTAAGCAGGTGATTTTTGATTGCTTTGGTACAGGCACAATGGTTGATGTTTTGAAGCATGTGGGGACTACAGACAGGGAGAGGGGCAGGTTGAAAATGTCCATAAAAACACCAGCCAGTTGGTTCGCGCATGCTCTGATGACGCGGCCGGAATGTTTGGCTGCACTGATGGAGTTACGGAGGGCATAACTGGCTTGTTTACGCTCCTCCGTGTTCCCGGAATTAAAAGCGGTGGTCCGTGCAGTAAGTGACACGCGAACATCGCCGTTAACCCATGGTTTCTGGTTAGGGTAGATCCGTATATTTTTGTCGGAACAACGTCCTCTACGCACTTCCTGATGAAACACGTTACGCTATCAGCGTAAACCTCGATGTCGTCATCGGAGGCGGACCATAACATCTCCCAGTCCGCGTGATCAAAACAGTCTTGTAGCACAGAGTCTGATTGGTCCGACCAGCACTGGATCGTTCTGAGGGTGGGTGCTTCTCGTTTCAGTTTCTGCCTGAAAGCGGGCAGAAGCAGAACGGAAGAGTGGTCGGATTTGCCAAATGGTGGGCGGGGGAGGGATTTGTAGCCATCCCGGAAAGGAGAATAGCAATGATCCAAAACCCGGCCCCCTCGAGTGTTGAAGCTGATATGTTGGTAAATGACTTTATGATTTTATGATTTTAAATGATTTTCTGCCATATCCGAATTATCACTATCAACTCCCTCTGCCAACATATCCACATCACTCTGTGACAGGCTGACACAGGATACTTGTGAATCCATTGTCTCTCCAGCCCCCACAAGCTCAACTTGTTCTTCGGGGCGTTTCAAGTCACTGATTTGATCAGGAAACGCAACAGCGATCACTGTATCATCACAAACCGCACAACCATTTACTCTTATATCAGTATCAGCAGGAGTGTGCTTCATGTCCTCAACATGATTATTAATTACAAGATCGTTAGCATTTTCTCTGTCTTCAGACAGAAAAGACGCTTTAGCTTGCTGATAACTTTTATCACCATTGTTTTGGTTGTTGGAGTTATTGTTTGTCAGAACGGGATGCGTTTGTTCCACAGAGTGGCCAAGCTCAGTCTCATTGCTTTTAACCTCATCATTCATTTGACTTTTGTGTGACCAAATTTCCCACAAGCAAAACATTTCATTAAGTCTGTGATGATATAGATTGTATGATCTTTACCCAGCAACGTATTTTTCGCTGACGTATTTAAAGATTGAAATTCAGCGTTCAAAATTATGAATGTATGGCACCTAAATGACATTACATGTTTTATATCCAGATTTATTAATCCTAAAGGAATCATTTTAATCGGTCCCACTAGTTTAGCTAGGAAATGCTCAAGTGACTCATTAGAAATGAATGGAAATACATTCGAAAGGGTAACTTTTATGGAGGGGTTTGATAGTGGTAAAACTGGTAAAAATGTATCTCCTACAGATAACCCAGATTCGACTAAATTCTGAGCCATGGATACTTCTCTCAGGAAAACTACAATGGCTTTATTCATCCTGGATGCAGACACAATATTTCGAGCACCTATTTCCCTGTCAATCGCATTCGAACAGTCCTCAACTGTTACAGATTAGTCAGGTAAACATTTGCTGTAAATGTATTACTTGTATGTATTGTATCTGAATCTATTCCAATTTTCAACACCTTAAGATAACCAAGTCAGCGACACACAAAAGATACTTAATTAAACTTGCACAAAATAAACTAATCTACATAAACCAAAGTAAAGAAAAAGAAAAGAGTAACCACTCATTCAGAGACGCCGTGACTCACATGCTCTTCCCAAACACTCCGCACATGTGCACAGCAAGCGAGAGAGAGATTGAAAACATCCTTTAATAACAATTTTCATATAAACTACATCAACATTATCACATCAAAAATCCACAAACCTCAATAATCAGAAAGATAAAACTAAATTCCCATCTTCATTTACATCAAAAAGAACATTGCCCACTGCCCATTTTCTGACATGCCTGTTAAAATGAAGCATAAAAAGGTGTTAGAACTGTAACCTCTACTTCTTCAGGTCTGTCTGTCACTCACTCGATCTTGAGAGCCCCAATCACCTTTGCATAAGATAGAACTGGCCAATGAAAATTGGCGATTGGAATATGCATGCCACTCTCCGCCCCGGTCATACAGGTATAAAAGGAGATGGCATGCATCACTCATTCATATTTTTTCTTCGGAGCAGATTGCTTGCTTTTGTTAATCCTCTCACCTCTTGCTACACTGTTGTATTTTTTATGCCGCATATCAGTTGTCACCCTCGCACGGTCTAGTGTGGCACGTCCCCTGGGTTATTTGGCAGTCTGAGTCTGCGGGTGCCAAAAGAGTATATTCGAGAGAGTATATTTTCTGTAAAAGAGCATGCGCAAACGATTGGTGTCTTTTTAAAGATGTTCTTCCACGTTTGCGCTACTGTATGTGGCTGTTATCTCTCCCCTCTGGATACCCATGAAATCTGCCTTGAGTGTCCAGGTGGAGAGGAGAGCACTGAGTGACCACTCTCCGCTGAACATCGAAGGCTCCTCTGTGGAGATCGTCAAGAGCACCAAATTCCTTGGTGTTCACCTGGCAGAGAACCTCACCTGGTCCCTCAACACCAGCTCTATCACCAAGAAAGCCCAGTAGCGTCTCTACTTTCTGCGAAGGCTGAGGAAAGCACATCTCCCACCCCCCATTCTCACTACATTCTATAGAGGGACTATTGAGAGCATCCTGAGCAGCAGCATCACTGCATCGCAAAGACCTGCAGAGGATAGTGAGGACAGCTGAGAAGATCATCGGGAGTCTCTCTTCCAAGAATAAGTGACTTTTGAGGACCTGCTGCATCTGCCCAGATTGTAATGTTTGCAATAACTGAAACATTTTACTGTCCCATTACAAGAGCATGCTACATTACCGTGAGCCGTGAGTCATAACACAAGTGCTATAGATACCAAGGCAGTTGTTAATTGTGGTGAAATTACCCTTAAACTGTCATTTACTCACCCTTCGTTCCTAACCAGTATGACCTATTCTTATGTGGAACAAAAAACACCTTCTCGCAACACACACTGCGCTGCTGCTGCCTGTATGAAAGAAAGAGAGAGAGAGAGCACTAGACAGATCTAACGCTCCCTCTCTCTATCCTGCTAGGGGGTCAGCATTAGTATGCAATGAGAGGGAGAGAGTGAATGAGAAAGGGATGGAGGTGTGTAGTGGCAATGAACAGAAAAGAGCAGGAGAGTGTCTCCCTCTAGTGGATGAGCAGTGTAACATCATTAATGTCAATGTGTCTGTTGGGGTCTGTCCCAAATCCTAATGCGCTGCCTTGCTGCTTCCTCCATACGCAGCTGTCTACTAATCACACCAGGCCTGTTTTGTTTTTTAGAAGAAAGAAAACAGTTTTTGTATTGGTAGGACTGGGTGCAAGCAAAACTCACACACATATACACACACAATCTCTCACACACTACACACACACACCCTACAAACACACCACACACACACACACACACAAAAACTTTCTCTCACACACACACACACGCACACACTACACATACACGCACTACACACACACACACAAACTACACACACACACACACACGTTGGACTACCTATCATTATTTCGATAGACATAATGATTTTTATACTGTACAAACTATAGATTCAATCCCCTAAACCTAACACAACCCCTAAACCCAACACAACCCCTAAACCCAACACATCCCCTAAACCTAACACAACCCCTAAACCCAACACATCCTCTAAACCCAACACAACCCCTAAACCCAACACATCCCCTAAACCCAATACAACCCCCTAAACCCAACACATCCCTTAAACCCAGCACAACCCCTAAACCCAACACAACCTCTAAACCCAACACACCCCCTAAACCCGACACATCCCCTAAACCCGACACACCCCCTAAACCCGACACAACCCCTAAACCCGACACAACCCCCCTAAACCCGACACATCCCCTAAACCCGACACACCCCCTAAACCCGACACACCCCCTAAACCCGACACAACCCCCCTAAACCCGACACAACCCCCCTAAACCCGACACAACCCCCCAAACCCGACACAACCCCTAAACCCGACACAACCCCTAAACCCGACACAACCACCCTAAACCCGACACAACCACCCTAAACCCGACACATCCCCTAAACCCGACACACCCCCTAAACCCGACACACCCCCTAAACCCGACACAACCCCCCAAACCCGACACACCCCCTAAACCCGACACACCCCCTAAACCCGACACATCCCCTAAACCCGACACAACCCCTAAACCCGACACAACCCCCCTAAACCCGACACAACCACCCTAAACCCGACACACCCCCTAAACCCGACACAACCCCTAAACCCGACACAACCCCCCTAAACCCGACACAACCCCCCAAACCCGACACATCCCCTAAACCCAACACAACCCCTAAACCCAACACAACCCCTAAACCCAACACATCCCTTAAACCCAGCACAACCCCTAAACCCAGCACAACCCCTAAACCCAACACACCCCCTAAACCCAACACATCCCCTAAACCCAACACACCCCCTAAACCCGACACAACCCCTAAACCCGACACAACCCCCAAACCCGACACAACCCCCCTAAACCCGACACACCCCCTAAACCCGACACAACCCCTAAACCCGACACAACCCCCTAAACCCGACACAACCCCTAAACCCGACACATCCCCTAAACCCAACGGTGGTGGTGGCGTAGTGGCTAGAGCACAGGGCTGCTAATCAGAAGGTCACTGGTTCGAACCCCACGGCCACCACCATTGTGCCCTTGAGCAAGGCACTTAACTCCAGGTTGCTCTGGGGGGATTGTCCCTGTAATAAGGGCTCTGTAAGTCGCTTTGGATAAAAGTGTCTGCCAAATGTATATATATATATAAATACATCCCCTAAACCGAACACAACCACTAAACTGGGGATGTTGATGGCCAGGGCCGTAGCATGGATTTCTGGGCCCCTTTCATATAAAAGAAATACAGTTTAAAGTTTTTTATGGGCCCCGCTGGACTCGTGTGCCTGTAGACTCAATACCACCTTTCGCCCAATTAGCTACAGCCCTTTTGACAGCATAGGATTGAAATGGAGCAATAGGAACGGAGGTCCCTGGTGGAGCCGCAGGCTCGGATTGACGAAGCGTAACTGTGGGATTGGAGAGCTCAGGTGGAGCCGATTGACGGAAGGACCATGGTGGAGCCAAAGGGACATAGAGCCATGGTGTAACGTGTAATGGTCTAGGCAAATTCTGAGGGTCGAAAATTCCCTTTATCTGATCCTGAAGAAGTGTCCATTCAGTGGGTACAAGAGCGGGAACCATCATACATGTCATGGAGCAGGCTGAGGCTTTGCTGTGACATGTTATGGAGCAGGCTGAGGCGTTGCTGTTACATGGCATGGCGCAGGCTGAGGTGTTACTGTGACATGTCATGGAGCAGACTCAGGATATGAGGCAAAAGATTGCGCTAGCTAAGCGGCCATGACATGAAAATCAGTTTTCATGATTTTGGTTCTCCCCATGTAAATTGATGATTAGTAAAAGTATAAGAATGTTGTGGGTTATTTGGGGAAGAGACTCACTGGGATAGTATATTTCTTAGGAGTGGCTGAACAAGGGAGAACACATGACAAAGAAAACCAATAAACACTAAGTTCTCTAAACAAGATAACAAGACAATCAACCAATCAAAACAAGACACATGTACATGGAGGGTAAACAGAATTTCAAAATAAAAGACATGAAAAACATGAACCAACAATTCTGTTTATTTGTGTCAACATGATGGAACATGATGATGGAGGAGATGGACGCCCATTTGCACATGACACTGGTCCAAATTTAGATGAAAACTTAAATGTCCAATATGCAGATTTCTCCCAATTACAAAGGCTGAACTCCTACTGCTACTCATAACATTCTCACTAAAGCACAATTTTGCATTTATTGGACAAGCTGGTCCACCAGCTGAACCAGGTCCTCATCAGCTTGGACAAGCTCGTCCACCAGTTCAACCAGGTCCTCATCAGCTTGGACAAGCTCGTCTACCAGTTCAACCAGGTCCTCAACAGCTTGCACAAGCTCGTCCACCAGTTCAACCAGGTCCTCAACAGCTTGGCCAAGCTGGTTCACCAGCTCAACCAGCACCTCATCAGATTGCCCAAGCTCGTCCACCAGTTCAACCAGGTCCTCAACAGCTTGGCCAAGCTGGTTCACCAGTTCAACCAGCACCTCATCAGATTGCCCAAGCTCGTCCACCAGTTCAACCAGGTCCTCAACAGCTTGGCCAAGCTGGTTCACCAGTTCAACCAGCACCTCATCAGATTGCCCAAGCTCATCCACAGGTTCAATCAGGTCCTCAACAGCTTGGCCAAGCTGGTTCACCAGCTCAACCAGCACCTCATCAGATTGCCCAAGCTCGTCCACTAGTTCAACCAGGTCCTCACCAGCTTGCCCAAGCTCGTCCACCAGCTCAACCAGGTCCTCACCATCTTGCCCTAGCTCGTCCACCAGTTCAACCAGGTCTTCAACAGCTTGGCCAAGCTCGTCCACCAGCTCAACCAGGTCCTCATCAGCTTGGCCAAGCTGGTTCACCAGCTCAACCAGGTCCTCACCAGCTTGCCCAAGCTCATCCACCAGCTCAACCAGGTCCTCAACAGCTTGGCCAAACTGGTCCACCAGCTCAACCAGGTCCTCATCAGCTTGGCCAGGCTGGTTCACCAGCTCAACCAGGTCCTCACCAGCTTGCCCAAGCTCATCCACCAGCTCAACCAGGTCCTCACCAGCTTGCCCAAGCTCATCCACCAGTTCAACCAGGTCCTCACCATCTTGCCCTAGCTCGTCCACCAGTTCAACCAGGTCTTCAACAGCTTGGCCAAGCTCGTCCACCAGCTCAACCATGTCCTCACCAGCTTGCCCAAGCTTGTCTACCAGCTCCGACCAGCTTGGACCTGCTAATGACCAGCTACTAGCTTAAGCTGTTATTAGCTGGTTTTTCCAGTAGGAAATGCTTCCATAAATATAGACCAATCGGTTAAATGATTCACATACGACTTATTTGTGCACGCAGCCTCACACAAACATGTGTATTAATGCTGCCATTGATGTGTGAGTGTTAATGGGTGAAAGAGTAACAGTGTGAAGCACTATATAAGTGTTTACCATTTACCATTAATGTTTTTTTAAAATAATTATAAGAAAGGAATATAACGTATAATAATACATATTTTCCACAGTTCAGGTAGACTATACACACTTTAATTGGTAGATCTCTTATTCATATAATCAGTGCATGCTCATGGATTCTGTCTGGACTATTGATATTTCTAAAGTGAAATAAAAGTTAGATAAAATACTGGAGTGATAGTAATGTACGGTTTCTTCATATATCTATTTTAGATTCAGGGTGGTGAATTAGGCTACATCTTGATTAGTCCGGTTTCATTTGAAAACTGCGTTTAATGCATTTGAAAACACTCTCCATTCACAATGATATTTTAAAATGTTTTCCCAAAGTTACTCATCCACATTAAAATGTATGAAAATGGCTTAAATTCCATTACTGCGCATGCAGAAACATTGCCATTACATGTACGGTCAGAAATGCAATTGTCCTCGTGTTCCATCACTAGACATCAATTCCGGGTAAACATTAATCCTTTCTTCATTAAAGGAATGTAATGCGAAGGTTGTAAAAGTAACATTTATCACCGCCATCTTGATTGATTTGCATGAATGGATCACATGACTGTGTCACAGATACGTCATCAAATACGTCATCGTTTTCAGATGTATCCGTTTTCCCAGTCCACACTACAATGCGAAGACATCGTTTTCAAATTCATCCAATAAATAATGCTTCAACAAACTTGATTACAAGCATGCCAATATGGAAGTGCCGCTGTCTCTATACATTGCATATTGATGCATTGCCATCATGACTTGCACAGTTTCGGCACAGCGCCACCAAGTTGTCAGGAAATATGAAAAATTTAAATTTTTTCTTAGAACTTTTGAATAGTTTGGCCTAAAATCATGAGACTGGCCTCATTCCTTGGGCCATGACAAGTTTTCCTATGTCGGCCATTTTGGGTGTCGAACATTTTGAATTTGGACCTAAAATGCTGTATATAAAAACTCATTGGTGTACCATTATCAGAGGTGGAAAGAGTAATAAAATATTCTACTCAAGTAAAAGTACTACTTCAATGAAATTGTACTTAAGTACAAGTAAAAGGACCGGTCTAAAAATCTACTCAAGTAAAAGTAAAAAGTAGCTCATTTAAAATTTACTCAGAGTAAAAGTTACTGAGTTACTTTTTTATCAGCGGGGGTGGGGGGGGGGCTCTCCCGTGTAGGGTTGTAACGGTATAAGATTTTCACAGTATGATAATGTCTCAGAAAAAATTACGGTTTACGGTATTAAAGGGATAGTTCACCCAAAAATTAAATTTAGCCCATGATTTATTCACCCTGATGTCATCCTAGATGTGTATGACATTCTGGTTTCAGACGAATACAATCAGAGTTATATTAAAAAAGTCCATTAAAGTGCATCTATTCAGCATAAAAGTCCTCCATATGACTCCGGGGGGGGGGTTAATAAAGGCCTTCTAAAGTGAAGCAATGAGTTTAAGAAAAAAATCCACATTTAAAACGTTACAAAGTAAAATTCTAGTTTCCGGCCAAACGCAGTCTACATGCGTCTAAAGCACAACTTACACAACTTATGACGTCGAAGTAGCATAGTGCGTCATGGCGCAGCGTAAATATCAGCAGTACGTCGCATTACTCGCATAAATTGCACTTTAGACTTAAGTGGAATCCGTATGTTCGTGTGGCCGGAAGCTAGTTATTTTACTTTAAAAAGTTTTAAATATGGAATGTTTTTACACAAACTCAATGCTTCGCTTCAGAAGGCCTTTATTAACCCCCGGAGCTGTGTGGAGCACTTTTATGATGGACAGATGCACTTTTATGATGGACAGATGCACTTTTATCATGGATAGATGATAGATACTTCAAAACAGAAACAGCCATTCACTGCCATTATAAAGCTTGGAAGAGCCAGGACATTTTTTAATATAACTCTGATTGTATTCGTCTGAAAGCAGAATGTCATACACATCTAGAACGACTTCAGGGTGAATAAATCATGGGCTAATTTTCATTTTTGGGTGAACCATCCCTTTAATCAATTATTAAATAAATAAACGGTATCATTAAATTATGGTTATTATTATTATTATTATTATCATCAGTTAAAATGACAGTTAAATTAATTAAAAACAGGTTTTTTGGTTTAACAAATGCTTTTATTATAACAAACTTAAAACCATTTGTTTGTTTTGTTTAATAAAATTTTAAAGAAAAGCATGTCTAATCAACTAAATTCAATAACTGATCATTAGATTAACAACTATTTTTAACATGAATAATTTATTAAAATGTTTAAGAATAATAGAGTCCTATGACGTGTATTTTATTCAGAAAATGAATGTTTCTTTTTATAATTAATACAAATACATTTTAACTTTTATCCTTTTATTTTTGGGAAGGTTCTGCAAAACAGATTTACTAAATTAAACCACGGACAAAAAAGATATCCTTAAATTATGTTTAAATTTTATTTTTAAATCCATATCATTGTTGTTATTAATTTGAGAAGTACGTTCTATTGTAGGCCTAAAATAGTAGGCTGAAAACACAATGAGCATCAGGCATACGTTACGCATATGTTGTAGACGCAGCGGCGAAGCTCATTCGAGGCACGCAGAACAAGCTGAATATTTACATAGCAGTCTTTTTGCGCTTTCATATTCAGAGACCATGTCGCGATTGGATTTATTGCACAGCTCTACTTTCAATTTATTCATATAGCCTACATCATTACGTGTTTTACATGATACCTGTGTTTATTCCATTAGCATGACTGGATTCCGGGATTCGCTCTGCAAACGGGATATAGCCTACCTTTATCTGCACAGATGGATGATGATTTGCAGCCACATTGCGTCAACATTTTTGGCAAATTGGATATCCATCCTCGAGAACAACCATGCGTTTTTCCGACATCTAAAGGTATTCACATACTGGCCATGGTTCGCTTCACAAGAATTCGATGGCGTTTCACTTTCAGCTGGGTCTGCATCACCTTTTTTGCGCGTTTGTTCTCCCGCCCTTCAATCAATGCAGTAGTTTCCGGAACACGATTTTTTTTTTCTCTTGTAAATTTATTTATTTATTTATTTTACTCATTAATGGATATGATTTTAAAATGTAGCGAAGTACAATACTTCAAACAAAACGTACTTAAGTAAAAGTAAAATTACAGATTTTAAAAACTACTTAAAAAAAGTAAAAGTACACAAAAAACTACTCAATTACGTAACGCGAGTAAATGTAATCCGTTATTTTCCACCTCTGACCATTATGAAATGTGGAATGCATGATACTCTGAAGAAATCTGTAAAGTTTGGAACCAGCACCACCTTGTGGTCAAAAGTTATAATGAACTGTTTTAAAATGCTTATAATGTTTGACAAGTTTGGCCTATCATCCTGAAACGGCTCTCTTTAGATTTCTTGGCTCAGGCCGAGTACAGTGATACACAATTTGCCATGGTCAGCCATACTTCCTGTCCATCATTTTTAATTTCATTTAAACATACTTTTTAAAACTCCTCCTAAGCTGTAAATCAGATTCACACTAATTTTGTTGGGTGTTATCTAGGGTCACTCACAACAAATAGTTATCGCAAGCTTGTCGATATTTCCAACAGTTCTCAAACAATGTACCAATGAATTAGATGACAAGATGCCAAAAATCATCTGAGGCTGTATCTAGGCAATGTTTTGCCATTTTTACATGCAACTTTGTGTCATTTTTACCATACTCTATTGGTGACAATTTCTTGTTATCTGTATTGTACTTTTAGCAATTCTGCTTGTGTTTATTATGCTGCTTTCCTTAAAGTCATGATCAGTGATATTTTTTTTACATGCCATTGGTGTGCTTGGGCCCATAATTGCTGCTTGCAGCTATATTTATTTAAGTTTATTAAGATATGCTGCAGATAACCAGTGACTGTCAGCTTCTTCACCCCTCATGTGTTTGTGTCTATGAAATCTTTTATTTGGATTGTGCATGTTCATTTGCCCCAGTTTTGGAGGTTCCACTGAGATTATGAGTATTAGAAGTTAAAGGGTGCTGAAAGGAATCACACAGAGAGGTGTGTTCTGATATTGTCCTCCGGGTAGTTCTGGTATTTGTGTGCTTCAATATAATCTAAACAGCAGCTGAACATTACACATGTACGAGTTCCGTAGTCATTAATTGAAAGACTTCTGCAAACAAGTATACATTTGTTTTCTATAACAAAGCCTATTGAGAATATTCCATATTGTTCTTCTGTGAACACACTCAATAAACACAAAACCACTCACACAGACATGCTATCCCATACAGAAATCAGATATATGGCCATACATGAACAATTATTGTTCATTTATTTGGGCATACTGGCTATATAAAATATCCCAGTGATTTGGGAAATTATATTTTGCATATATGTGTAACCCTCTTCGTCTGTGTGCTCCCCCATATGTCTCTGTGTTGTGTTGGGGTGATGGTTGAATGAGGAGGACACAAATATCGTGGTCGTCACAGAAATTAAGCTTTATTATGGGCTCTTTATCTTTTCACAAGGAAAATACAACTCTTAGTTACCAATATCAAAAATAAAAATGCATACAAAATTATAAAACAAAACAATATAGTTTTAGCTGCAGTTATATTAAACCTTAAATCACAGGGGTTCTCAAAGACTGGAAAAAAACTACTTTCTGCATATGACAATTAATGTTAAATGTCACATGCATCCAAAATACAATGAATAAAACCCAAAATACTCAGATAAATGTTAAAACACTACAATATAAAGAAAAAATATACCCCACCACATGGAATTTACAATCCATTAAATAATATCAGAAATATAAAACCATCCATCACAAATAACTGCACATATATGTTAGTTAACATCTTTAACAGCAATATATTTCTTCAAATAACATGGATGGCCAATATAATTAAAGAAATTAAATAGATGTAACAGAGAAACAGTGAAACCCCTCCTTACCTTTTCACAAGGAAAATACAACTAAATTAAACAATAGCTTCACCCATGTGAAGAAGGGCTCACTCACACAGTGAAACACTCATGGAACACAGCTCCCCCCTAAGGCTGGGAGAAACATTTTACATCTTTCCTACATCCACCCCCTACTTAAATGATGCCGTCCCAGTCATCACTTAAAAAACAAAATCAAGTCAGTTTAAATCTTAAATTTATCTTTGAAGTGTCTGTGTGGGGTGTGTATGTGTGTATGTATTGCTTAAGTAGAGCTGCTTCTTCTCTTTAGCCTTTTCCCACACTTTCCTTCCTCTCTCTACCTTCTCCTTGTCAATCTCGCTTTGGAGGACATGTATCTCCAAGGAGAGTCTATTTGGTGGGCGCCTTTTCCGTTCAGGATATATCTCCTCTCTGGCAACTCAGGATTGGAGACTTCCAACGGCTTCTGCTCCCCATGCTTCTCCTTTTCACTCCCAGTCTCTTTCAATTGACTTCCTTCCTTTTCATGCTCTTCGTCCACAACATCTGGCCATTCCACACTTGTACACTATGTAACAGTGCCACTGTCTCCACTTTCAATTGTCTCCACTACTTCCTCTTCTTCCTCTGAAACACTTGAGTCCATTCCAGACACTTCCTCCATGTCAGACTCTTCTCGGGCAAGGTACTTGGAGCTCACCGGGAAAAACATGCACTGGGACAGAAGATTTCGGTGGATGACTCTTTCCCTGCCACCATCTTCTGGACGAACCACATACACTGGAACTCCTGGCTGTTTCTTCACCACAACATATGGACATGGTTCCCACCTATCAGCCAGCTTCTGTTTCCCCTCGACATAACACACTTTCACCATCACTCTGTCACCAGGTTGGAACATGTGGCTTTTGGCTTTCTTGTCATAGTGCTTTTTCTGAAGATCCTTAGCATGCCTCGACATTCGGTCTGCCTCATCATAAGCATAGGTCAAGCACTCATGCAGAGTCTGGACATATTCACTGTACTCACATGGTTCTTCTGCTGTTGACAGGCCAAAAAGGAGATCAACAGGCAGTCGTGGATGTCTGCCATACATCAAGAAGTATGGGGAGAAACCAGTCGAATCGTGTTGAGTGCAATTGTAAGCATGTGTCAGTGCGTCAATGTATTCATGCCACTTGGGGTTTTTTTCAGGATCAAGAGTGCCCAACATATTCATCAGAGTTCTGTTAAATCTCTCTGTGGTCCCATTTCCCTGCGGATGGTAGGGGCTAGTATGAGTCCTTGTAATCCCCGTCAGCTTACACAACTCCTTCACTACTGTACTCTCAAAATTTCTGCCTTGATCTGCATGGAGTCTTGCTGGGAAACCAAATCGGCAGAAGAAATTCTTCCACAGCACCTTTGCCACAGTGACAGCCTTCTGGTCTTTTGTGGGATAAGCCTGGGCGAATCTTGAGAAATGATCGGTGACCACCAGGACATTCTCTATTCCTCCCTTAGACTTCTCCAGGACAAGGAAATCCATGCAGATGAGTTCCATAGGGGCATTAGTGTGAATGCTCACCAGCGGAGCCCTATTTCCAGTGGGAGTTTTCCTCAGACAACATCTTTCACACTGCTCACACCATGACTTTATTTCACACTGCATTCTCGGCCAAAAGAATCGTTCCCGGAACAGATTCAAAGTACGCTCAAATCCCAAATGACCAGAGTCGTCATGAAGACTTGTTCTAGCCAAAAGTCGCATTTTCTCTGGCAAGACCAGCTGAGCAATGGACCGTCCATGAACATCCTTAACTTGCCTGTAAAGAATTCCATCTTTGACCACCAGCCTCCTCCACTCTTTTAAGAGAAGCCGTGCCTCTTTCCCCTTTTCCAATCTTTCTCCACGTCTTGGCTTTTTGTTTAGTGTCTTGTAATGTAGGACTGGCCCAATGACAGGGTCCTCCTTTTGACATCCTCTGATCTCCAGCTTTGTCATTGCTGGCAGCGCATCAGTACCCACTCCATCAAATGGATTGGCTAGCTCATCAACCCGGCCCAGAAACTCTCCCTCTTTCCATACAACAGTTCTCTCCGCTTGCTCACTAACGTCTTCCTTCCTCCCTGACTCATCGCCACAGGACTGGTCTTGCTGCGTGGAGGAAATGCACTGTGGGCAGGACTGAAGAGTTTCTATGACCTCTTGATTAGACATCCTTGAGAGTGCGTCAGCATTCGAGTTGGACTTCCCTTGCCTGTACTCAATACCAAAGTCAAACATGGCAAGCTGTGACACCCAACGCTGACCTGTGGCGTCCAACTTCGCTGTACTCATCACATATTTAAGTGGGTTGCTGTCAGTCAGCACAGAAAACTTATGCCCATACAGGTGATCATAAAACTTATCTGTAACAGCCCACTTTAGAGCCAAAAACTCTAACTTATGTGCAGGATAGCAGGTTTCAGGTGGTCTCAAACCTCGGCTTGCATAAGCAATTACTTTTTCCACACCATCTTGAACTTGTGCAAGGACCGCCCCAAGACCCTCACCAGAAGCATCCGTTTGTAGTAAAAATGGTAAGCTGAAGTCGGGGTAGCCCAGAACTGGTGCTGTAGTAAGTCTCTCCCTCAGTGCCTCAAACGCTCTCTCACATTCATCTGTCCACTCAAACGGTTTCACAATTCCAGAAGTTCCTTTCACCCCTCTTTTCTTCTTCTTTGGGTCTCCAGAGGTAAGTCTATACAGAGGTGCCGCCAATGCTGCATATCCCTTGATGAACCGTCTGTAGTACCCAGCGAAACCAACGAACCTCAGCACTTCTTTCACACTTGACGGCCGCTTCCAGTCTCTGACTCTGCTTATCTTCTCAGGATCTGTATGAATACCCTCCGCAGACACCACATGGCCCAGGTACTGAACTTCTTTCCTCAGTAGACTACACTTTTGAGGCTTCAGCTTCAAACCATGTTTGCAGAGTCGGCTGAACACTACTTCCAACCGCTCAAGATGCTCTTCAAAAGTCCTAGAGAAGATAATCAAGTCGTCAAGATAGATAAGGAGGCTCTCAAAGTTCAGATCACCAAAGCAGCAGGTCATCAATCGTTGGAAGGTTGCGGGGGCATTCTGCAGACCAAACGGCATCCTGTTGGCCTCAAATAACCCCATGGGGGTGCTGAAAGCAGTTTTGAGCTTGTCGTGTTCAGCCACCTCAACTTGCCAGTAACCAGATGTAAGATCAAGAGTCGAGAAGAACCTTGCCTGTCCCAGCGCCTCCAATGCCTCCTCTATTCTTGGTAGCGGAAAAGCATCTCTGGTACTGCAGGAATTCAGTTTCCTGTAGTCCACGCAGATCCTCAGGGAGCCATCTTTTTTAGAAACAACAACGATGGGGGATGCATAGGGGCTTTTGCTTGGCCGAATGACTCCAGCTTCTTCCATCTCTGATATGGCCTTCCGCACTTCCTGGTACTGAGACAGGGGTATTTTGCGATAAGGGAGGCGGAAAGGTCTAGAGTCCACCAGAGGTATCTCATGTTGCACAGTGGTGGTATGTCCATAGTCCATGGAGTGTTTTGAGAAGACATCAGCATTTCTCCTCAGCAAATCCTGAAGCAACGCCAACTGCTCCTCATCTTCTACCGCCGCAGCACTAAGATCAACTCCACATGTCATACCATTAACAGACTCAACACTGGTAGTCTGCTGTTGACTTTGACAAGATGCTGTCACTGAATTCTCACACTGATTCGGACACATGAACTGGTTCTGGCACAGCATTTGGCACTTTACTTCCTCTTCAACGACATTCTGAACCAGGAAAGCATCTGCAAGCAGGGTCCTTGGGTTGACAATAACATCCTTTCCAGACAGATTTAAGAGCCGGATGGGAACACAACCTTTTTCAACATTAGCAAGTAGCCTGGCAACCATAAGGCCTTCTGGAATCCTTTTGGAGGACTGGCTCTCCACTAGAACTGTATAGTGTGTTCTCTTCGGTCCACCCATAACTCTGCCAATAACATCCTGCTCCTTACCAGCTGGTATCCTTATTCTGTGACCAGCATACTGTACTTGACCAACTTTACCTGTAGCTCCACCAGGTTCACTTTTACTCACAGCAACCATCGCAGAGTGCCACTCAGGATTGGTCAACTTCACTTTGGCCAGATATTTTCTGCCATATGACGCTTGAAGGTCATTTCTGGAAACCCTTATTTCATTAGTCCCAATGAGCAATGGAACACTGGATCGGTACTCTGTCACAGGGACAACAAAAGCAGGAACATTTGAGTAGACCCTTCCCAAAAACTTAAGGTTGATACAAAGCACACCAACATAAGATACGGGATGACCAGCGGCACCTTCAATGGGGATGTCTGATGGCTGCAATTCCTGAAAACATAGGACAGGATGTAGGCGCCAGAACTCATCAGTAATTGTGGTAACTTGAGAGCCAGAGTCAATGAGAGCTTTACACAGTTCTCCATTCACTCCAACCACCCCTTCATTACAGGGACCTACCAGCGGGGTATCAGCTGGTTTTGACCTGCCCATTTCCTGTTGCTGGGGACTCTGGTGCATGCCTGTGGTTGCCCCGGTAACCACAGGCCCTAAGCATTTAAATCCTGCCTGGACTCTGCTCCAATTTCAGCTTGGGCTGCCTCATCAGTCATCACTGTCCGACAGAGACGTGCAATATGTCCTGGTTTTCCACAACGATAGCACACTACCCCCCTTACTGCAGTGTCACTACTCTCTTGAGGTCTCTGGGAGTGAGGAAACACAGTCTGTGGTGATGCTCCAACTTTAGCCTCCAGCTGCGTCAATCGGTTAAGCTGGTCCTCTTGACTGATCACCAGTTTCTTCACCATGGCTGTGAGATCAGTAAGATTTGTGTTCTGCCTATTTCCTTTTTCTGTTCTCGGCTTTTCGCCACTCAGGTTTCCACTCACTGTCGTAAACTGAGCCTGTGCATACGTCTTTTTGGCCTTTGGCTGTGTCTGAAACTTCTTTGTCTCCCGAGCAAGGTTACGAAGTTCTGCTTGAAGTTCACGAAAACGTAGAAGTCTAGGCTTCATCGGTGCTATCCTGTGAAAAACCTCTTCATCACTCAATCCTCTCATGAATTGACGAGTCAGTTTGCCGTCCCGGTCTGGAAAAGGCTGGCCTCCATACTGAGTATCTTCCACTGAACGTAAAGTGGCCTCCAGAGCAATGGCATATAAACATGCTGATTCGCCAGGGCGCTGGTATCTCTCATAGAAATCAGCTAATGGGTCCAGGGATGTCTGCATATCACTATACTCAGCTCTTAGTTCTTCAAAAGCTCTGCCGGCAGTCTGCTCATTAGGAGGGAGATTCAGAACTAGCCTCCTGGCTTCACCACTCAAATGTCGCACTACAGTAGCAAAGGACAGATTTTCGGGCATTCCCCCAGCATCAAGGAGGTACTGCATATCTCTTATCCAGTCTTCAATAAGTATCCTGCAATCGGGACCACCGCTGAACACTTGCACATTTCGAACTTGATGTGTCTGTGTAAAGCTGGGCTGTGCCGTGGTCATTCCAGAGGCAGGGATGTATGCATCTTGGTGATGAGCCACATGCGGAGGTGCAGTCTGAGGTCTATGCACTGAAATGGGTTGTTGTGCATACATATGTGAACCATGAGACACCGGCACTGTCATAGGAGCATTCACAGGAGGTGAGGAGGACGACACAACGGCACTTTGCGAATGTAAGGTGCGTTGTCGATCATTGGAACTTCTGTGTGTTTGAACGGAATCTGTTTTCTGCAAAAAGTTGGATCCAGACAAGACAGGAGGTGCAGGGGGCAGGAGTGTATCAGGTGGTTTTGAGTACATGACATTTGGCCCACCATAACAGAAGGATGGAGGAACCTGAGAGGCCGTTGGATGACCCGGCAAGTTGGTTTGGGGTGAAACAGCCATTGCAGCATGAGAGTGCAGGCCATATGGCGAAGTGTACATACTGGGTGCATGGATCATACCTGGATAAGTAGAAATGTATGTTTTAGGCGGCACAGTCAACGCTGGGGGTAGGTATGGGTCATTTGGAGAAGGGGACATGTCAGTTGGCATTCTGTTGTCCACGTTTGGTGGAGCCTGAATGGTAGTGACATTGTCATGCATGTTATGTTGAGACAAAACAGTCAGCACATTAGATGGATGTGGGCTAACTGAAGACATGGGCATGGTGGTTGGAAGTCCATAGAATGGGTTATCTGGGCCTTGGGCATGAGCTGAGGGCTGATGTTGCACAAAAGCACTGGGGCAGGTGCCCAACTGGTGCCAGCTTACTGCCGAGGTGGGCACATTCTCTGTATGTGCATCTAGCTGCCTTGTCTTTGGCCTGACAGATTGTTGGGGGTTATCATTTAGCTGGGATATAGTTTCAATACTCACATCGACGGGCATGCTTATTTCATACTGTTGGACTTTGTCCTGCTTTACTGGTAACCATGGGGTGGCCTGGAAGGGCTGCCTTAGCGGTACTTGGGGACGAGGAGGTGGTCGATGAGGGGTGGTTTCATGGAGCTCCTGCATTTCTCTTCCACTTCTTTCCATTTTCTCATCTGTGCAATACACAATGTGTATGTAGTTTGCAATACACTGTGTGTAGTGTTTGAAAATGTAAAAATATGAAAAATGTAGTAAAGTGTAAATTAACGCTGTTAGTGAATGTGTTGTATATATCTTATGTTTGCTGTAATCACAAAGCAAATAATCATAAATTAAGGTAAATGGGGGAAAAAAAAAAAAAAATGACCCACTTCAAGAGATTTAAATTCACCCGAATGCACAAAAAACAGATATTGTTTCACAAAACACAGCAATTCACAAATGTGAATTTTTTTTTTTTTTTTTTTAAATCTTTAAGCAAAACTCAGTTCAGTCCAACAATATACGGTATTTAACCCTGTCACTTTAAGACAAAAGAAAGTAGGTGAAATATATTTTTTTTTCACTCTACTCACACTTCTTATTTGTCAGATTGCTTCCGTTGACGTAGAAACCAAGTATCCGGGTCACGGCACCAAAGATGTAACCCTCTTCGTCTGTGTGCTCCCCCATATGTCTCTGCGTTGTGTTGGGGTGATGGTTGAATGAGGAGGACACAAATATCGTGGTCGTCACAGAAATGAAGCTTTATTATGGGCTCTTTATCTTTTCACAAGGAAAATACAACTAAATTAAACAACAGCTCCACCCATGTGAAGAAGGGCTCACTCACACAGTGAAACACTCATGGAACACAGCTCCCCCCTAAGGCTGGGAGAAACATTTTACATCTTTCCTACATATGAAAGTGTCATATTTTGAAATTTGTAAATGAAGGAATTTTACACTTACGTAGCATTTTTCTGACTGTATACTCAAATACTGCAGATATGTTGCTTGTATGTACAGTACAGATAGCTTTATATATATCAGAGAAAACCATTAACATGCTGTAACGACAGGCAACGGGAGAGGATCTATGTGCAGCTTTTTATTAATTCCAAAAACAAGCAAACTAGGGATAACTAAAACCACAGAGAACTAGGTGAAAAACAAGATAAACATGAAATAACAGACAAATGGACAGGAGGGAAACAAGGGCTTAAATACACAAGGGAAAACTAGAAACACCTGGGGAAACAATCAGGGCATGGGAGACAATCAGGGGAAAACCAATCAAAAAACAGAACTACAAAGGACTACAAAAACCAAACAGGAAACAGGAACTAAACAGGAATTTCAACATAAAAGCACAGAACAAAAGTCAACAGCATGTGACACATGCATATTGAGTTTTACATTTATAACCATATGTGAAATTTCTCTTTGGAAAATGTTGTAATAAAGATATTTGCTTGTAAATAATAAAATAATTATTTATTTATTTTTTATGTGAAAATAAAGCCAATTCTGTGTTCCAAATGTCATAAATAATGCCTTCAGAGGGCACTTTGAAGGGAGAACAATTGTGACAGTCATGCTGGGAGATCATTTCAAACAGAATTTCCAATAAAAATAAATTTGAGCACTACAACTTCAAGCCTTTCAAAGCTCTCAGAGTGTTCTCAGAGGCATATGGCATAGGGGTGATAAGTCTGAAAAGAACACACCAGCTGTGGTGAAATAAGTGACGTCGACACCACCACTAGAACACACCCCAGCCCAAGTGCAGTTTATTTTACAAAGTGCTATCCAACAAATGTGAGTCCAAAACATAACAAAAACCATAAACATAAACATAAACATAAACATAAACATGACTAACTATGTTACAACAAACAATACCTGATACCGATCAATGGCAAACATCAGGGCTAAATACACAAACATGAGTAACAAGTAAACAAGACAACCAATCACAAGACTGAACTAATAATAAGACAATGAAATATGAACCAATGACATAACAGAACTGATAACAAGATAACAAGACTCATGAACAAATGGAACAAGAGAGGATCACATGAAGGAACAGATCACATGACATGGCAATGAAACAGGAATAGACTTTCAAAATAAAAGACATTAACTCAAATCATGAACAAAACACATAAACATATAGACAGGCATGACTGTTGGTGCCAGATGGGCTAGAACTGAAAAAGTCTACAGTAACTCAGATAACAGCTCTGTACAGTTGTGGTGAGAAGAATGTAATCTCTGAATGCTCTTCTGACATGCGGGTTGGCGCTGTTATGGGGGCACGAGGGGGACCTGCACAATATTAGGCAAGTGCTTTTATTGTTGTGGCTGATCGGTGTATGTTGTAGAACACATCGTCTAAATATCCGCAATGTTTAACAGACATTATTTTTGTAACGAAGGGGAGGCAGACAAGGAGTGAGGATCCAGGCACAGCTTTATTTAGGTTGGTGCAATGGGTTAAGCAATGGTGAAAACAGGAACAAATAAAACATCCACGAGGGGAAAGAAAGGTACAAACAAAATATATAAACACGGGGAATCATCCAAGGAGGGCACGGGCAGGAACACGGTAGAAAACAGGATCAACAAGGAACGTCATCAAATAACTAACATCAAACATTGACCAAACAATAACCGACCAGGGACAAGGTAAACATGAGGACTTAAATACAAAACAAGGGGAAACATAGACTGTGAAATAATTAAGACTTCTCAACAACTTCTCTGGGTGATGTAGCTTGCTGTGGCATCACAAAGCAAAGCTGCAACTGTTCCCTGTTTGAAGGATGTTCTATAGGAATGTGTTTCTTGTCTCTACTCTCACATTTCACATGTAGCTCAGACATGTATGTCACCCCATATAAGGTAATGAACTATTTCATTGGTGGGGGTCCAGTGGAATGTCGTTTTTCTGGACCATATAACAAAGTGCTGAACAATAAATGTTGAAGAAGGATCTGATAGCATTGGGTGTCTGTGTCATTTCTTTCTTCCCTCAGCTGAGCCGTATCGAGACGGGGATTGCAGATCAACAAAATAAATTAAACACATTGGAGGACGAAATTATCTAACATAGACCAATGGAAAACCAAAACTCAAAACAAGATAACAAGATAATAAACTAAAACCAATGATAAACTAGAACTGATAACAAGATAATTAGACAATGAACAAATGAAAATCAGACACATAGGCATGGAGGGAAAACAGGACATGACAAGACTGGGGAACAGGAACATGAGAATTATTTCAAAATAAGAGTGCAAAAACAAAAGACAGTATGGATCATAACAATTTTACTCATAAATACAAAACTCACATTATAAAAACCTTTAGGCAAACCCAGAGGGAACCAATGGCGAATTTACCTTTCAAATCGATGTCACGGCTGAACAGCTCTATTGGTCAGAGTTAAGCATTTCAAAATTTGGAAATTACCCATAAATATTTAATCACAAATAAAATCAAAGAAATTTACTTCAAACTTATTTATGAGTATTACCTCACTAATTATTTTCTTGTAGAGAGATTTAATTGTGATGTCGATATATTCTGTACATTTTGAGGTCTGCAGGCGGAAACATATTTTCATTTATTTTGGAGTTGTCCCGACTCGACTTGTTTTTGATTTCTGCAAGATTGTCAGAGATCATATTACTCCCAGAATTCAACTTTGTTTTGAAAATGTTTTATTTGTTTTTTTAGCTATAACATGTTTCTTCATAAGGAATATTATTTGATTAATGTTCTGCTTTTGTTGGCAAAGTTTAGTATTCATAAATGTAAGTATGGAGGTTATAAACCATTAGTTTTCATTTTAATTCAGAGGTTCAGCAACACCCAAGAACAATTTCCAATCTGAGTAACAAGAAAGCTGTAAAGTGTATTGAAATATGTAAACAATTTGATATTTTTTTTAACCTTTTTATTTATTTATTTCCCTTTTTGTTGTTGTTTGTTTTAATACACCTCTTGGCTCTAGATGTAAAAGTTTTGTAAGCATTAATAACAATAAGTAAATGTCTGATGTAGGTGTACATTGACGGTCCTTAAACAAGCCCTCATAATAAATCTCCAACTGATTGATAAATTCACTTGTGAAATGGATTACTGTGAACTGTATGACAATGATTGACTTATGATCAATAATATGATAATAATCAATACATTGTGTTCTAAAGCTGCTATATATATTATATATTGATATAAATATGTATAATCTTTACATATTGAATTATTGTAATATGAGGGGCTTTCTCAGCAAATATTTGTATATGCGATTAAATGCGAAACATTTTTAATTAAAAATTTTAATACAAAGCATTGCCAATCATACACTGAGTTAAAAGACATTTTTATGCCCATGAGATTTTCTAGCCCTGAATACTCAGAAAGACACATACGGTTTTAATATGAAGAACCTTATTCAGATCATCATTGCTTGACCTTGGTCCTGGAGATGCCCAACACTGCACATTTTGATCTCTCCTTTATTTGACACCCAATGAATCCTCGTGTAAGTTGATGAGTTGAATCAGGTGTGTTAGATTCAAGAGACATGCTAAATGTACAGTGCTGGGGTTCTTGAGGTCCAGGGTATTTGTCATAGTTTCATGAAGATTGTCATAGCAGGAAACAGTTGAAATAAACACACCCATTCGCTCAGGGTTGGACAGGATTGTTTCTCAATACAATAAATATGTGTGTTGGGAAGAGCAGTACAACAGAGAGAGAGAGAGATAAGAATATTCAGACTCACAGAAAACTCATTTGAAATGGACCAAACTGTTTATTTCACACTTCTGCTCACAGGTAAGCACATGCTTTACATATATGTATTACTGTGATAATGAACAATCATTCAAGTGAAATGTTCTTCTTCACAGCTGTCTTCAGTTTATCTGCATGTGTTTCACGGCAGTATTACTTTGTGAATCAGACGGTGAGCTGTACTGAAGCTCAGAGATACTGCAGAGAGAATTACACAGATCTGGCCACACTCGACAACAAGAAGGACATTGAAGAGCTGATGAAGAGTGTGGACAGTAATCAGGTCGTGGACGCCTGGATCGGGCTGATGAAGACAGTCAATAATAAATGGAAGTGGTCTCTGGGTGACCCTGCGTTCTACATACAACATGATTCCCAGTATCGAAACTGGGAACTGAATCAACCAAATGGCGGAAATGAAGAATGTGTTTGCATGTATCAGGATGGAAAATGGCACGATTATTACTGTACTGATAAGCATTATTTCATTTGCTACAATGGTGAGTGCAGTTGGGTTTAAACATACCAACATGGTACAACCATGGTTGGGTATCACAAACTACCTCATGAAACAATTGCAATTCATATGGAATGATGCGTCACCTTATCATAATCAAATTGTGATTGTTACTGCTCAAACAGATTCTGAAATTATGTTTAATTTTAATAAATGGACCAATATTAGAAAGCATGTCCTCACTGCACATGAGCGACTGAAATGCTTGAATTTGGTGTGAGTTGGGGGTTAGAACTTTATATTTATTCGACCAGTTGCAAATGGGTGTATTCAGAAAACAATGTGTATTTCTGCTCTTTCGTTCGGTGGAGCAGAAATGATACATCAGCTTTAACTGTAATGAATTACCAGCAGTTTAGAGCGTTCAGAAAAAAGACAGAAACTTCAAGCTGGTTTTGTTTATGGTTAAAAAAGAACTTCCAATCGTTAACATTAGATAATACATTAGGCATGATGAACTAACAATGTACAATATATATGTTTGTACAGCCTTTATTAATCTTTGTAAATGTTGGTTAATAAAAATAAATTTCTTCATTATGCAAAAAGTCATTATGCATTAACTAATATACAACTTTTGCTTTTAAAAATAAACATTAATCAAGATTAACAAATGCTGTGCCTTTATAAATATATTATAAAGTTATAATAAAATATTATATAATATTATTAACAAATATTATTTTATATTTTTAAGTACTGGTCAGGGTTGGTTCATGTAAACTAATGTTAAGAAATAGAACATTATTGTAAAGTGTTTTATTAAAGACATTGTGAAGTGAATTTAATGAAATAATGTTTTATTTTCACTAACATTCAAAATCAATTAAAGTACATCCTTCTTTTCAAATACAGACAGCAGTAAAGGATACGTCCCTGTCCTCCAGACAATGGTTTGGAGAGATGCTCAGAGATACTGCCGAGCGAATCACACCGATCTGGTCAGTGTGAGGAACCAGACTGAGAATCAACAGATCCAGCACATCATGAATGATAGCAGGATCAATATAGTCTGGATCGGTCTGTTTAGAGATTTGTGGGAATGGTCAGATCAGAGCAACTCCTCGTTCAGAAACTGGAACCCTCCTGAACCCGATAATCAACTAGGGATTGAAAATGGCACAGTGATTATGGTCAGTGAGAACAAGGGATGGCAAGACTGGCGATGTGATTCCAAACATCCCTTTGTCTGTCATGAAGGTGATTCATTAGACAGTTGGTAAAATAAGGACTTCTTTCATCATCAATTAAAATCCATCCACTTACATCTGTGTTTCATGTGTCATGTGTTCACTCAGATAAACTAGTTTTAATCCAGAAGAACGTGACCTGGAATGAAGCTCTGATATACTGCCGAGAGAATCATGTGGACCTTGTGTCGGTTCACACAGAGCAGATTCAGCGTCGCATCATGAATGTGGTTAAAAAGGCCTCGACCGCTGCCGTGTGGATGGGTCTACATCACTACTGCGCCATGAACATGTGGATCTGGGTGAGGGGGGAGGTCGTGTGTTATCAGAACTGGGCTGCATGTAACGGGACAGGAGTGGAAGACTGCAGGAATGAAAGAAGAGTTGGAGCAGTTCAGTCCAAAGGAGATCAGCGCTGGATCAGCCTTCCTCAAACTCACAAACTCAACTTCATCTGCACCAACTCTCAAAGTAAGAGTGAGTGAGCATCTACACTAATATTATCACAAAGTCAACGTCTTCTAAATATGTGTTGTCATTTTTCAGATTTCTGAGTCAAGCTGCCCATCTTCTCTGGAGCTACAACTGTACTTTGGTATGTCTGTTTTGAAATATAATGGATAATGTCTTCTTCACATTTGCTGATCATCTCGTCTCAAGACATACATGCCATACATGGATGTTGCACTTGCACAAGTGCTGAGAATATGTATAAATGCAGATGAATCATAGTTTGTGCATTCATTTCAGCAAAACTTTATGGCTTCTTGTTTGGTGTGCTCAAAGTTTAATGTATGTATTAATCTTGAATATCTAAAATGCATTGTGTGCTATACTGTATGTTACAAATAAACATTACAAACCAGACTACTCCAGTATAAATGTGTATTATATAAGCATGCACACTACCATGCAAATGTTTGGAATCACAATGATATTTGAATGAAAATTAGAATAGCAGCAGATCCGTCACCTCACTCTTTCTATATCAATACCAGACATTTACCTCAAGACTGTCACAGACCCACAGCAATTCTAGAGGTGGAATATCTTTCCTTGGAAAATTACATCAATACCAGACATTTACCTCAAGACTGTCTCTCTTGGCATAACAGAGATGTGGTCTGAGTAGCCGAGGTGGGGGCGGGGCTCCGCCCGGTACACACCTGGGATGTTCGTGTAAACAAGATCAAGCGCGTTCGTCCCTCTCGTTGCAAAGTCCACATACTGATGGAATTTAGGGAGCACTGTCTGGAGATTCGCATGGCTGAAATCTCCGGCGACAATAAACAGTCCGTTGGGGTGAGCGTTCTGCAGTTCGCTCATAGCCCTATACAGCCTTAGCGTTAGCACTGGGGGGAATGTAAACTCTGGTTATGCAAACAGTGGTGAATTCCCATGGTAAATAAAAAGGTCTGCATCTAACAGTCACAAGCTCCACCAGCATTGAGCAGTAACTAGCATAGAGTTCTTGCACCATTCCGTGTTGATGTAAACACACAAGCCACCACCGCGAGTCTTACCGCTGAGAGCTGTATTTCTGTCGGCACGAAACGAGGAGCCTGTCTAGCTGAATGGCGGCATCTGGAACTCTGCCGCTGAGCCACGTCTCCATGAAAACAAAGATGCAGCAGTCTCTAAACTCACACTGCATAGCCTGCTGGAGTCGGATATAGTCCAGTTTATTGTCCAGGGAGCAAACATTTGAGAGCAGAATAGACGGGAGGGCTGGCTGGCTAGGGTTTGTTTTTAGCCTAGTATGGACCCCCGCCCTCTTGCCACGCTTCCGCTTTCTCGCTTACGACATACTCTCTCCCGTCCACCGGCATCAGGCGACGCCGGGGCCTCGAGGCCTGGTCCCCGTAGCAAGCCGAGTACGCATAGCGCCTCCCGCAGATCATCATGCAGCTTGGTTGTTGCATGAGTCTTATATCTTAGTAGTATTTGGCGATGGTAGACACGAATGTCTACTTTTCCGTGTGCTGCAAAAGTCAGGCTTCCTCGCCTTCCATGCCCCCTATCGCCGCACCTTCCATGCCCCCTATCTCCACGCCTTCCACGCCCCCTATCTCCATGCCTTCCACGCCCCCTATCTCTACGCCTTCCACTCACCCTATCTCCGCGCCTTCCACGCCCCCTATCTCCGCGCCTTCCATGCCCCCTATCTCCACGCCTTCCATGCCCCCTATCTCCATGCCTTCCATGCCCCCTATCTCCACGCCTTCCATGCCCCCTATCTCCATGCCTTCCACGCCCCCTATCTCCACGCCTTCCACACCCCCTATCTCCAAGGTAACTCCTCTCCATGGTTAACGAGCCAGTGCCAGTCAGTACCTGTAATATCTATAATGTTTATATGAGTCATCATTGTGTTTTTGTTAAATACAATTGTATAAGTTTAAGTAAATAATTATTGTATTTAGAAAATCGCTGCTGAATGCAATTTGTATGCGTAATCCAAATCTTACAGGCCGCAAATAACAGTGTCTAAAAAATCCAAAGGATGCAAGTAGTAAATATAACATACTTTGTGACAAAATGATTGACAGGTGTGATTGATGACTTAATTGCTAACCTTTGACCTTTCCCCCCTCCCCATCCCCACACCACCCCTCATACTTTGTGCCAAAAGTGATTGATGGTCTATGATTGATGACCTGTTTGGTGGTCCCCCTTTGACCTTTCCCCCCCACCTCACCTCACCCCACCCCTCCCCACCCCGCCTCACCCCGCCTCACCCCTCCGGCAGTTGTACAGGCTGTGGTATGAATTGGTTGGTCAGCTGTTTTGATGCCCTCCCAGCGCTGTACCCGACCCATCTGTGTATTTAAAAGAGTAGACAAATTATTAATCTTTAATGATGTAAAATGTTAATGGAAACTGAGATGATAAAAATATTGTTATAAGAATTGTGTTCCTCATCCGTTCAATTAAATAATTGACGTAATCATTGAGATGTTTTTTCAAAAACATGATAAGTAATGCGGGTGGTGTTATTGTATTTATTATTATTATTGTAGGGGGTAAAAAAGTGGTCTCTGGTAAAATGTCTCTTTTAATGGTTGCAATGCTTGGTGCTAAAACTTGGTTGAAGATTTTAATTTTTAACAAAAGTGATGAAAATGTGTTTCTAAAACAGTGGATATTGACTGAAGCAAACCCATTCAGATGCAAAACTAAGACTTTCTTTATTTTTAAACAAAGTGTATCATATTCTCATATGGTCTAGTCTTCCCGGTATGGGAATCTGTTACGTGTTCGCACCTGGTTAGTTGGGATATGCGAAAACAATTGCATTTTCACTGACTCTGTAAGCGTACAATGACAATAACGTTGATATGATAAAAACTTTTATATAAACATGTTATTTTCAAAAACATGATAAGTAATGCGGGTGGTGTTATTGTATTTATTATTATTATTGTAGGGGGTAAAAAAGTGTCTATTACATTTAAAATGTGTTTAAACGGTGTCTCTTTTAATGGTTGCAATGCTTGGTGCTAAAACTTGGTTGAAGATTTTAATTTTTAACAAAAGGGGTTAAAATGTGTTTCTAAAACATTGGATATTAGTTGAATCAAAACTCATTCAGACACAAAGTGATGAAAATATGTATCTAAAACAGTGAATACTGGTATTCAGATGCAAAACTAAGACTTTCTTTATTTTTAAAACAAAGTGTATCATATTCTCATATGGTCTAGTCTTCCCGGTATGGGAATCTGTTACGTGTTCGCCCTGGTTAGTTGGGATATGCGAAAACATTTGCATTTCACTGACTCTGTAAGCGTACAATGACAATAACATTGATATGATAAAAACTTTTATATAAACATGTTTAACAGTTAATTTCAACAAACACCATTTCATTGAATTAGTAAAATGCATCTTTAAAGAAAGAATCTTACATCTCCCGCTCAAAGTCCTTTCACGAGCTCGGCCAAATGAAAATGAAGAAACAGACAAGAGCCCCAGGCGCGGGGTGCCGCGTAAGAATTCATTCACAGGAGTTAACGTGTGTGTGTGTGTGTGTGTATGTGTGTGTGTGTGTGTGTGTGTGTGTGTATGTGTGTGTGTGTCAAGAGCCCTTGTGTAAGAATTCATTCACAAGAGTTAACAGGTGTGCGTGCATGTGTGTGTGTGTAAACAGAGTGTCTTGAGGGTTTATTAGTGGTGCTTGCAAAGCAACACTATTGTAATCTCACATACTTATTTTTCTTCTTCTTCTTCTTCTTCTTCTTCCGTACAAAACTTCGGCACCTAACTCGTCCCGCACCTTTTGGCGTAGACCCATGAATGAGGTGTCAAATCGTGCGGCTCATTGAGGAGAGGTGTGCTATGACTTTTATAAGCGATCGGGGGTACGGTGTTTGCCCCAGGGGCAAAAAACTGGGCAAAAAATCCCATTGACTTAACATTGAGCCGAACTTTGACGAGTCATAGCTCAGAGCGAGGATTTCGCAGAGACGTGTGATTTATGAGATTTGAAGAGGCTGACAGGCTCTGTGAGAACATACCTCACAATGGGGTAAAACTTTTACCCCTGGGGGGCAGGAGCTGCCCAAAGTTGCCCCAATGTAAGTCAATGGAATTTTTGGCAAAATTTTTTGGTCGCAGACCCACGAATGAGGCGTCAAATCGTGCGGATTATTTGGGAATGGTGTGCTATGACTTTTATAAGCGATCGGGGGTATGGTATTTGCCCCAGGGGCAAAAAATTGGGCAAAAAATCCCATTGACTTAACATTGCGCCGAACTTTGACGAGTCATAGCTCAGAGCGAGGATATCACACAGACGTGTGATTTACCACATTTGAAGAGGCTGACAGGCTCTCTGAGAACATACCTCACAATGGGGTAAAAGTTTTACCCCTGGGGGGCAGTAGCTGCCCAAAGTTGCCCCAATGTAAGTCAATGGAATTTTTGAAAAATTTTTTGGTCGCAGACCCACAAATGAGGCGTCAAATCGTTCGGATTATTTGGGAATGGTGTGCTATGACTTCTATAAGTGATCGGGGGTACGGTATTTGCCCCAGGGGCAAAAAATTGTGCAAAAAATCCCATTGACTTAACATTGCGCCAAATTTGACAAGTCATAGCTCAGAGCATGAATTTCACAGACACGTGTGATTTACCACATTTGAAGAGTTTGACAGGCTCTGTGAGAACATACCTCACAATGGGGTAAAAGTTGCACCCCTTGGGGGCAGGAGCTGCCCAAATTTGCCCCAATGTTAAGTCTATGGTAGATTTTGTATTGAACATAACTCTGGATCACAGTGTCTTAGAGACAAGGGGGCGGGCTCATTTTACTCAGACGACCAATCAGTCTCTCAGGATCATTGTGAAGCTATCAAGCCACGCCCTAGCAACCATTTACAGTACCTTAGCAACAAGTCCCATAGACTTCCATTGAAAGAGATCAAAGGGATTTCTCCAGACTGAATTATCATAGAAACACGAGGGTGGTCTCGTTTGACTTGGGGCAGTAAAACAGCCAATCATGAATCCCCTCAACACTTCCTAGCCCCTCCCTAGCAACCATTTTCAAGCACCTTAGCAACCAAAATCCAAAGAGAGATATCTTCCATTCTGAATGTCACAGAGGCATGGGAGTTGTTTTATATCATTCATACTGACAAGCAGCCTTTGGAGATTCATCATTGGCAGCTGCCAAGCCACTCCCTAGCAACAATTTAGAGCACCCTAGCAACCACATTTATTGATTTCAATTACAGTAAGATATCTTCAGATCAGAATGTCCTAGAGACATGATAGTTGCTTTGTTTTAATTGGGTGAGTAATCAGTCTTCAGCTTTCATCATGTGAACTACTTAGCCACGCCCTAGCAACCATTTAAAGCACCCTAGCAACAAAGAACCATTGACATCCATTCAAAGCACTAAGATGTGTATCTTAGGATCAGAATGACGTAGAGACTTCCGGGTTGACTTATTTCACTCAGGATGGCAAGGAGCATTGTTCCCTGTCACCTTGATAACTGCCTAGCAACCAGATGGGGTTACCCTAGCAACCAAGAAACAAATCAAATATCTCTGCACAAGAAAATCACAGAGACTTCCGGGTTGACTTATTTCACTCAGGATGGCAAGGAGCATTGTTGGCTGTCACCTTGGTAACTGCCTAGCAACCAGATGGGGTTACCCTAGCAACCAAGTAACAAATCACATATCTTTCAACCAGAACATCGTAGAGACATAGGGGTTGAAATATTTCTCACAGGATTGCAAGGGGCCTTATGAGTATCACGTAGGTAACTGCCTAGCAACCAGATGGGGTTACCCTAGCAACCAAGAAAGAAATCGCATATCTCTGCACAAGAAAATCACAGAGACTTCCAGGTTGACTTATTTTACTCAGGATGGCAAGGAGCATTGTTGCCTGTCACCTAGGTAACTGCCTAGCAACCAGATGGGCTTACCCTAGCAACCAAGAAACAAATCACATATCTCTGCCCAAGAAAATCACAGAGACTTCCGGGTTGACTTATTTCACTCAGGATGGCAAGGAGCAGTGTTGGCTGTCACCTTAGTAACTGCCTAGCAACCAGATGGGGATAGCCTAGCAACCAAGAAACAAATCACATATCTCTGCACAAGAAAATCACAGAGACTTCGGGGTTGACTTATTTCACTTAGGATCGAAAGTAGACTTGATAAATATCACCCTGGTAACTGCCTAGCAACCAGATGGGTTTACCATAGCAACCAAGTAACAAATCTCATATCTTTGCACTACAAAATCGTAGAGACTTCCGAGTTGACTTATTTCACTCAAGATGGCAAGGAGCATTGTTGGATGTTACTTTGGTAACTGCCTAGCAACCAAATGGGGTTACCCTAGCAACCAAGAAACAAATCACATATCTCTGCACAAGAAAATCACAGAGACTTCCAGGTTGACTTATTTTACTCAGGATGGCAAGGAGCATTGTTGCCTGTCACATAGGTAACTGCCTAGCAACCAGATGGGCTTACCCTAGCAACCAAGAAACAAATCACATATCTCTGCCCAAGAAAATCACAGAGACTTCCGGGTTGACTTATTTCACTCAGGATGGCAAGGAGCAGTGTTGGCTGTCACCTTGGTAACTGCCTAGCAACCAGATGGGGTTACCCTAGCAACCAAGAAACAAATTACATATCTCTGCACAAGAAAATCACAGAGACTTCTGGGTTGACTTATTTCACTCAGGATGGCAAGGAGCATTGTTGCCTGTCACCTTGGTAACTGCATAGCAACCAGATGGGGTTACCCTAGCAACCAAGTAACAAATCACATATCTCTCTACTAGAAAATCACAGAGACTTCCGGGTTGACTTATTTTACTCAGGATGGCAAGTAGCATTGTTGGCTGTCACCTTAGTAACTGCATATCAACCAGATGGGTTTCCCTAGCAACCATGGAACAACACCAATATCTTTGCACCAGAACATCCTACTGTCATGGGGGTGGCCTCTTTAAACTTTGGGCAGTAGGTGGGACATTATGGTAAGAAATTTTGCCACGGCAAGCACCACTCACATTTTCTTCAGGAAATGTACATTCTAGTTTTTATTTACTATCCTGTATGCATTGGAGCATCAAGGTGGGTGGTCAACGGTAAATATTGACATTCTATCATCTCACAGGCGTAAGTTAATGATATCCCTATAGGCGTGAGAGTCAAAGCATCATTGTATCAATGAGAAAAGTGCTGAGAGGCCAGAAGTATGCCAATATCAAATATACCCATGCTGCATTAAGAGTTTTTAACTAATCATATCAATATTGTAATTTAACAGGTTCGTTTCATCACACGCAGTCACCTACTAAAAATAAAACTAATACATTCAATAATATTATAATTAAACAGCTACAACCCATATGTTATTTTAATTATGTAAGTGGTTAAACAGTTATTAGGTAGCCTAAGTTATACTCTTTTAAACGGCATTTATTTCATCCATGTGTGTGTTTCTTCAAGCGCATTCGTCAACTAAAAATAAATAAAAAGAGAAATTTTCACGAATATTTACGATCAGATAAAGCTGTTAAGGACGCGTGTGTGTGTGTGTGTGTGTGTGTGTCAAGAGCCCTTGTGTAAGAATTCATTCACAGGAATTAACGGGTGTGCGTGCATGTGTGTGTGTGTAAACAGAGTGTCTTGAGGGTTTTATTTTTTATTTACTATCCTGTATGCATTGGAGCGTCAAGGTGGGTGGTCAACGGTCAGCATTGACCATTCTATCATCTCACAGGAGGTATAGGCGTTTTCGGACAATGGATGTATATTCAACCAAGTGTCCGAAAGGTGTAAGATAAAGGTGTTATTTCGCATCAGTATTTCTTCACGCTCATTCGTCAACTAAAAATAAATAAAAAGAGAGACTACCCCATAGTAGCGCCGCCCCAGTTTTCCTGCTGTGTTTGCGGTCATGTAAGATAAGTCATTCTGGGGTTTGTGTACGAAGCGAGAGCATCTGTGTAACACATAGCATTATTCTTTAAAATGGCTTTTATTTTCAGAAGTATGTGGTGCATGTACGATGATTTTAAATATTTGTACTTTACAGGTAAACTTGCATTTTGGTAAATTGATGTTTAAACATTTTTCTACGTAATTCAGGACCGATAGATGAACATGAAAATTTGAACACCATCGATCAACTGTGTAAGTTACGTAAAGATTTTTTAATGTAATTATTTATATATATTAGACGTGTTTAAATATTATGTGACTATATTCTTTTATTTTCAGCGACTGAACCGTTAATTAATAATCCAACGGGTGAGAACAATACAGGAATCCGATCGGCGCTGCAAGGTATACACAATTTTGAGTTAGCTTGATCATGCAATATTGATTATAAATAAAAAAAAAATGTATTTTCTGGTTGCAGATATTTCAAACTTTGACGCGGCTACGCTTGTCACACAATCCGGATTCACCACTGCTGAACCAAAGGACCAACGGTCGCTCCGTACACCATACAGCAAGAATAATATCCCGAGGAATCAACGTAAACCCCGCTTACATATTGCATCTCCAGCTGGAAATGGTACAAGAGGGGATTTTGGTAAAAAACAGACTTCGGTGTTAAACGAGTCAGTTGGTGAGTGGGGTTTCACGCTAACATTATTTAAAATAAATAAATGACAAATCCTCGCTAACACACATATTCTGTACACATTTTTATATAGATCTGTACACTACCAGTTTGCAGACTGAGGACCCCGCATTGATATTCGATGATGCATTTTTCATGAGACGCTGGGAGGCCGGTAGTTTCAGCAACGAATTTGTTCCAGACAATACCGATAACGCAGTCTCATCCCCCGTGATACCGGCGGTGCCGGATGAATCACTGTTGGTTAACGCTACAGGGGATTTGCTTTCGGCGAATAACACAATCTTGGATGGTACGGACGGCGATACGACCCATCAGGAGTTTGTGGAAGAGTCGGTGTTGATTGCTGGAGAATCTATCCGCTCAAATCAGCAGAACTTTCATCATGATTTGTTGATTGAACTGTGTGAACGGATTCGAAGGGGTGAAGAGAGATTGGATATCATTTCAGATAAAGTGAATATCATTTCAGATAATGTCAAACGCCTCTGTGACTGTTTCCATATGGTTATGACGAACTCAGAAGAGCAAGGAACTCTTACAAGGATTACGCTTGATCGTGTTGGAGCAAATCGTGAGATATTAAATAAATGCGATCGTGTTCTTCAGAATTCCTACAGAGAAAACCAACTAATGGTAACTGCATTATCCAATATTAATAACACTGTCAATGCTGGTAGATGATAACAATGTTAAAATGTGTTGTTTTGGGTTATCTAGTTGATTTGTGATTGTTTTTCATAAAGTGTTTTGTGTAGTTGGTGTATAATCAGTGGAGAATAAATCTAAATTGAAAAAGATTTTCAAATATGGCTAGTGAAAAAAAAAGATTACGTTCAAACGATGATTTGCAAGATTGTCAACCAGACTTTGAACAAAACCCTTCAGCAAGAACTAGATATGATCATTTGTCAAATATTGAACGGTTACAAAACATTATAGATGATCAGTTGGCATTTTTAGGACCTGCCTATTTGGATTTAAATGGTAGATTAGAGGCTATTATTCAAACACAGAGAGAGCATATAAATGCTTCTAATAACAACAAAGACAGTGAAAGGTTAAATATTTCGCTAGAGCCATCATCACACAGCTCCGCAAGGGATGGACTAAACGATACAGAGACGCAAACATCAGAACCGCCATACTCTAATTTATGCAAAATATTAGAAGATATGATTAAAAATCATGAAGAAATGGCCTCAACCCCTAGTCTGTGTGAAAGATTAGAAGCGCTGATAAAAATGCAAGAGGCTGGTAATAACGGGGTTGATAATGAGGCTGCTAATAATGAGGATAATTTGTTTGTAGATGCAGTACAGATTGGTGGTGTAAGCAATATTTCATCAGACACGAATGCCCCCCATGTGAGTTTAAGTCAGAACGATATTGATGAATTGGCTAGAAACGGTGGAGTTTTAAACGAATTCACGATTGTGTCAAGACCGCGTTTCAATGGTTTAGAGATACACAGAACTCTAAATTTAAGGGAAATAACATCTACAGACCTTGCTGCATACAGTACATCTGTGCATAATGCATTGTCTGAGATGGTGTCATTCTCCAGACAGATGGCAAATGAATCTGGTATTATTAATATATCTCTTAGAGGGCCCAGTCTGAAATCTGATGTAAATTGTGTATTATCACCTAGTAACGGCTACGATGAAAACATTTTTGTTGAACAATTTGAAAAAATCATGCAGAGCAATACGAAAGTGATGGCTGACGACAGTTTGCAGTTACATGCGTCCATAGCCAGAAGTAAGAACGGTGGCGCTCGTCGAAAGCTGGTTGATATAGCACATGATGAAGTAGTTAGAAGAAAACGAATGCATTTATTTTCCCCCGCCAATACAACAAACAATCTGTGCTTTTCAATATGTCTCGCATATTTTCTCGACCCACAGATTTCCCATGACAACTTAGAAAAGAGGGGGAAAACCATTCAAACTGCTGGTGGTTTCACACCTCAGGATAAAATAGGTCTAGGAGACATTGCGAAATTTGAACAAGCATTAGACATAAAAATTGTTGTCTTTCACAGGTCAAGCGCTGGAAAGTTAGAAAAATATTTAACTTCTGATGAACCACACCCCAAAACAGCACATCTTTACATTCATGATGGCCATTATTACATGATAAAGAATTTGAAAGCATTTATAGGATCTGCATATGTATGCAACTTCTGTTACACGGGGTATGCAAGCAGACAGAATCATGATTGCAAATATGTGTGTTCTGTCTGCAATGATAGCGAATGCTACAAGCATCCTAAAAACACAATACACTGTCAAGACTGCCTACGCTATTGCAGATCTAGCTACTGTTTCAATGCCCATAAAATAGTAACTCCTACGAGTGATGATTGTGGTAGATCTCCTTGCGATACTACAAAATATTGTCGTAAATGCGGTAAACGTTACTACACTGCTAGCAAAACCCCCAAACCTCATAACTGTCCAAATGATAAGTGTTTACATTGCGGGGAAGATGTAAGCCGCGGAGGTCAACACCAGTGTTTCATACAACCTACCATCCCCAAGGAATATACAGACCGTTACATTTTCTATGATTTTGAAACACGCTGTGATAATGGAAAGCATGTTGCTAATTACGTGTGTGCTATGACTTTTGATGGTGAGAAATTTGAATTTGGAGGCGAGGGGTGTGTGCGACAGCTCGTTTGTAGGTTTAGACAGCCGAGATATAAAAATTACACATGGGTAGCGCATAATGCAAGTGGATTTGATAACTTTTTAATTCTGGAGTATTTCTGCAATGCAGGACTCCATCTTAACATAGTAATGCAGGGATGTAGAGCCATTTTCATGTATGATGAAACTTTTAGACAGCGTTTTATCGATTCTTACTCATTCCTCCACATGGCTCTGTCTAAGACATCTTCTGCATTAAATTTGCAAAATAAAGAAAAAGGGTTCTTTCCTCACCATTTCAACAGACAGGAAAATCAGTCTTATATAGGCCCTTACCCAGCAAAAAACTACTACGGTTACAGTACAATGACAGATAGCACAAGGGCAAGATTTGATCAGTGGTATGCATCAGTCGATGGCAAAATCTTTGATTTCAAAAAAGAGATCGGGCTCTATTGCATGAACGACGTTGTTTTATTACGTGAAGCATGTATTAAATTTAGAGAAGCGTTCCTGCTATGCACACAGGTAGACCCGTTCACCTATGTGACTCTTGCTAGTTGTTGTATGGGTACTTTCAAGACGCATTTTCTCTCTAGAAATACACTGGCTCTGACGCATAATAATGCATACGTCAATCAGTATAAGACATTCTCTAACATATCTATTGAATGGCTTGAGTACGTGAAAAAATCCCGCGACGTAGACATTCACCATGCCCTAAATCACGGCGAGGTAAAATTTGGAAGTTACTTTGTTGATGGATATTACGAAAAAGATGGGGTACGAAGAGCGCTAGAATTTGCCGGCTGTTTTCACCATGGTCACGAATGTCGTTACAGACCTGACTATGCAAACCCCCTGTCAAATGTTCCTTTTGGAGTACTCAGGAGAATGTTTAATGAAAAGCTTGATGTGTTGCAGAACGCATACTGCTTAGACGTTGAAGTGATGTATGAGTGTGCATGGAAGACTCTTAAACAAACTGATCCTCATGTAATTGCGTTTATGGCCACTTATTCGGCTCCCGAGAGACTGAAACCGCGTGATGCACTCTTTGGGGGTCGTACAAATGCTTACAAGCTTTACCACAAAACTACAGAAAATGAGAAGATCAGATATGTTGATTTCACAAGTCTTTATCCTTACTGTCAGGCTCGAAAAACCTACCCTGTTGGACATCCTGAAATAATCTTCAAGGATTTTGAACCCCTTGAAAATTATTACGGACTTATTAAAGCCACAATGATACCGCCTCGAAAGCTCCTACATCCAGTACTCCCTTATAGGTGTGCCGGGAAACTCATGTTTCCTCTATGCAGATCATGTGCCGAGAAACAAATCAATGCTCCTTGTACGCATACAGATGAGGAGAGATCTATCTCAGGCTGCTGGGTGAGCATTGAATTGTTAAAGGCGATTGAGAAGGGGTATCTTGTAATGGAAGTCTCAGAGGTTTGGCACTTTGCGGAGAAATCTGAAACTCTATTTTCCGGCTATGTAAAGACCTTTCTGAAGTTTAAACAGGAGGCATCAGGCTACCCCTCTCATGTAGTCACCGAGTTAGACAAAAAAGCCTATATCGATGATTACTTTGAAAAAGAAGGGGTTAAACTCGATCCTGCAAAGATCTGTCACAACCCTGCACAGAGGTCTATCAACAAATTGCTGCTGAATAGTCTGTGGGGGCGTTTTTCAATGAGAGAAAATCTCCCCACTTCTAGACTTTTGAAAGACCCAGAAGACTTTGCTCACATCATATTTGGCTGTCAGTATGACGTTAAATATTTCACATTTGTGTCTGATGAAATTGCGCTGGTACAGTATCGTCACGATGATGGTGCCATGTACAGCACCCGTGATGTGAATATATTTCTGGGGGCCTTTACAACCGCACATGCACGGCTAGAATTGTATGATCTTATGGATAAACTGGGTGATAGATTGTTGTATAGCGATACAGACAGCGTTATCTTTATCTCTAGAGACTGTGACTGGGAACCACCTCTGGGTTCTTATTTAGGAGATCTTACTGATGAAATTGGCAATGATGATCACATAACAGAGTTTTGCTCAGGCGGTCCTAAAACATACGGATATCGCACTGCTAAAGGTAAAGTGTGTATGAAAGCAAAGGGTATAACTTTGAATGCCGAAAATTCCAAGGCTATTAGATTAGACACGTTGATCGGTCTTGTTGACAGTTATGTAAAATCGCACGACACCCGACACATACTAGCATACACAGACAACATCGTGAGGAATAAAAAGAACTTCACCTTGCAAAACAAGTCAGTTGTTAAAAAGTTTCAAGTGGTGTATAATAAAAGACAGCTATTCCCTGATTATACAACACTACCATATGGCTACTAATAATTTTTTGAACCACCGCAGTGTGCGGGAGGTTGATGGTTTTGATTTTAGACTTCAACATCCTTTTTCATGTGTGATAAGCGGACCTTCAAATTCTGGAAAGTCTTATTTTGTAAAAATGTTGTTGGAAAATGCTGTAAATATGATTTCTAAAAAGATTGAAAACATTGTGTACATTTATGATTGTTGGCAACCGCTGTATGATGAACTGTATAAAATGTATAACATTAAATTTGTGGAAGGAATACCGCAATCTCTGAATGATGATGATTTATTACCTGTCAATAAAACTAATCTGTTGATAATTGACGACATGATGAAGGAGGCCAGTGGAAACTCTGAAGTGGAAAAACTGTTCACTCAATATGTTCACCATAGAAACCTCAGCGCTATTTATATTGTGCAGAATTTATTTTTCCAAGGTAAATCCAGCAGAACCATCAGCTTGAATACAGATTATTTAATATTGTTTAAGAATCCTCGTGATAACAATCAGATTAATGTGTTGGGAAAACAAATGTACCCCGGAAATACAAAATATTTTATGGAATGCTATCAAGATGCTACCAACCAGCCTTTTGGATACCTCATGATAGACTATAAAGCAAAAACCCCTGAACATTTTCGTCTCAGAACGGGGTTACTTTCAACCCACCCAGTAGTTTACATTCAAAAAAGAAAGCAGTGATTTTGGTGAAATGTCTACTAGATTGTCTAGAAACCTCCCCCTGTTAAAAATGCTATTTAAAGCGACCCCGACGCAAAGACGTCTTATTATGCAATCAGCATCTGACGATCTCATTTTAACATTGTGTGAGGTAGCTCTTAATGTGCTCTATGGCACAATACCTCTAACGACGCAGCAGCATCGCCGGTTGAAGAGAAAAAGGACTGAGATTAAATACATAGCCAGTAAAAAGATTGGTGTGTCCAGAAAAAAACGCATGATCAACCAGAACGGAGGATTTCTTCTCCCGCTCCTGAGCATAGCAATCCCCTTTATAACCAGTCTGATAACGTCTAAACAAGGTTGAAGATGGAGTACGCTGAGAAGCTGTTTTTAGTCCCTCAAAATCAAATAGATAAACTAAAGATGTCCAATACCCGAGAATCTATTCAACAAACAGTGGAAGACGATCTGGATCTTGCTATAAGAAATATTTTGAATAAAGACAATTTGGCTGCTCATGAGAAGGCCAAACTTTACACCTCAGTTTTACAAAGATTTTTGACAGTAGTTAAACAAGGGGATCGAGCCAGCAACACATTAACGCTTGCATTTCCACCCCCCGATGCGTCTCACAAAGAGTCCTTGCGAAATAACACCTTTATCTTACACCTTTCGGACACTTGGTTGAATATACATCCATTGTCCGAAAACGCCTATACCTCCTGTGAGATGATAGAATGGTCAATGCTGACCGTTGACCACCCACCTTGACGCTCCAATGCATACAGGATAGTAAATAAAAAATAAAACCCTCAAGACACTCTGTTTACACACACACACATGCACGCACACACGTTAACTCCTGTGAATGAAATCTTACACAAGGGCTCTTGACGCACACACACACACACACACGTCCTTAACAGCTTTATCTGATCGTAAATATTCGTGAAAGTTTCTGTTTTTATTTATTTTTAGTTGACGAATGCGCTTGAAGAAACACACACATGGATGAAATAAATGCCGTTAAGAGTATAACTTAGGCTACCTAATAACTGTTTAACCACTTACATAATTAAAATAACATATGGGTTGTAGCTGTTTAATTATAATATTATTGAATGTATTAGTTTTATTTTTAGTAGGTGACTGCGTGTGATGAAACGAACCTGTTAAATTACAATATTGATATGATTAGTTAAAAACTCTTAATGCAGCATGGGTATATTTGATATTGGCATACTTCTGGCCTCTCAGCACTTTTCTCATTGATACAATGATGCTTTGACTCTCACGCCTATAGGGATATCATTAACTTACGCCTGTGAGATGATAGAATGTCAATATTTACCGTTGACCACCCACCTTGATGCTCCAATGCATACAGGATAGTAAATAAAAATAAACCCTCAAGACACTCTGTTTACACACACACACATGCACGCACACCTGTTAACTCTTGTGAATGAATTCTTACACAAGGGCTCTTGACACACACACACATACACACACACACACACACACACACACACACACACACACACGTTAACTCCTGTGAATGAATTCTTACGCGGCACCCCGCGCCTGGGGCTCTTGTCTGTTTCTTCATTTTCATTTGGCCGAGCTCGTGAAAGGACTTTGAGCGGGAGATGTAAGATTCTTTCTTTAAAGATGCATTTTACTAATTCAATGAAATGGTGTTTGTTGAAATTAACTGTTAAACATGTTTATATAAAAGTTTTTATCATATCAATGTTATTGTCATTGTACGCTTACAGAGTCAGTGAAAATGCAATTGTTTTCGCATATCCCAACTAACCAGGTGCGAACACGTAACAGATTCCCATACCGGGAAGACTAGACCATATGAGAATATGATACACTTTGTTTTAAAAATAAAGAAAGTCTTAGTTTTGCATCTGAATACCAGTATTCACTGTTTTAGATACATATTTTCATCACTTTGTGTCTGAATGAGTTTTGATTCAACTAATATCCAATGTTTTAGAAACACATTTTAACCCCTTTTGTTAAAAATTAAAATCTTCAACCAAGTTTTAGCACCAAGCATTGCAACCATTAAAAGAGACACCGTTTAAACACATTTTAAATGTAATAGACACTTTTTTACCCCCTACAATAATAATAATAAATACAATAACACCACCCGCATTACTTATCATGTTTTTGAAAATAACATGTTTATATAAAAGTTTTTATCATATCAACGTTATTGTCATTGTACGCTTACAGAGTCAGTGAAAATGCAATTGTTTTCGCATATCCCAACTAACCAGGTGCGAACACGTAACAGATTCCCATACCGGGAAGACTAGACCATATGAGAATATGATACACTTTGTTTAAAAATAAAGAAAGTCTTAGTTTTGCATCTGAATGGGTTTGCTTCAGTCAATATCCACTGTTTTAGAAACACATTTTCATCACTTTGTGTCTGAATGAGTTTTTATTCAACTAATATCCACTGTTTTAGAAACACATTTTCATCACTTTTGTTAAAAATTAAAATCTTCAACCAAGTTTTAGCACCAAGCATTGCAACCATTAAAAGAGACATTTTACCAGAGACCACTTTTTTACCCCCTACAATAATAATAATAAATACAATAACACCACCCGCATTACTTATCATGTTTTTGAAAAAACATCTCAATGATTACGTCAATTATTTAATTGAACGGATGAGGAACACAATTCTTATAACAATATTTTTATCATCTCAGTTTCCATTAACATTTTACATCATTAAAGATTAATAATTTGTCTACTCTTTTAAATACACAGATGGGTCGGGTACAGCGCTGGGAGGGCATCAAAACAGCTGACCAACCAATTCATACCACAGCCTGTACAACTGCCGGAGGGGTGAGGCGGGGTGAGGCGGGGTGGGGAGGGGTGGGGTGAGGTGAGGTGGGGGGGAAAGGTCAAAGGGGGACCACCAAACAGGTCATCAATCATAGACCATCAATCACTTTTGGCACAAAGTATGAGGGGTGGTGTGGGGATGGGGAGGGGGGAAAGGTCAAAGGTTAGCAATTAAGTCATCAATCACACCTGTCAATCATTTTGTCACAAAGTATGTTATATTTACTACTGATGCATAAAGTATGAAGAGCAAATAAGACAAATAAAAACTTGAACTGAGCCAAAGTGCAGGTTTATTGAAATTGTTAAAAAATATGCTAAATCTGCACATCAAAGACATGCTGTTGCTCCCAGACACGAGACAAACTTTGTGCTCTAAACCACGAGTATTGTATTAATAAATGAGTCACAGTGGCTACCATTTCTCTGGAAGTGACTGTTCTTTTAAACAGATGGGATGATAACGCAGCTTTATTTGCATTTAAATGAAATTTGCAAAATGGATGAAAACATGCCTATGATGTTAGTCATGTTCTTGTCAATAAAGCTCTAGTTTAGGACCTGTGTGGGATGTGAACAGTTATTCCATCAACACCCCAGCGGCTTTCACTGTTGTGTCTCTTTAGTTTTGAGGCTTTTTTTGTTGCTACTTGTTTTTTGTGGAGTGTGGCTCAGACCTCTGGATTCAGAAACTATGCCTGATGCAAATGGGATGAGAAGTTATTTGTTTAAGCCTTTCTATTAATTACATCACTGACCAACAAATGTGTCTTTGTTTGCAGTTTCACAGCAGCTCTTGATTTCATGTTCAGAGTCCAACACTGAGGAAACAGTAATATATATTTTCTTGTTTTAAATCTGGCTGCATGTGTTTAACGTCCCCCCGTCACCATGACCATGTAGAAATAGTTGTCAAAGAACAGTTTGAGAATGGCACTTTACATGTATTCCTTTAAAAGACCATTTTATCCAAAGTGACCTAGAAACAATGAATTCTGAGAAGACAGAAATGCCATACAGGTAAAAGAACCAATCAGCTTTAGATACAGACATGTCAGTCAACTCAAGAACACGCATGTGCATTAGCTGGATCGGCCTAAAAAATGGTTTTAAGTCTAATCTGAGGTAAAGAAGCACAATTTATGATTCCAGTGTTGTCAGATTTTACTGCTGATTTTAAAAAGTAATCTTGATGAACAGTTTTGGAGATTTCCATCTTTTTCCATTCAAGTAGATCGGAGCTGCACTTGTATGCCACTTGTTTACTTAAAAAAAAAAGCAGGCAGTGAGCATTCCAAAGATGACCAAAGTGTCACCTAATGTGTGGTTAAGACCAAATACCTTGTTTATACTTGTTTATAACTTGGATGAAGTCATGCAGTGACATACAGAAGACATAGACATCTGACATCTTTGCCTAGAAAAGATGTGTTGTATATATCTGTAAGAGTCTCACTGCTGCGGTAAGTTAAACTCATTCTGTGAGACGCGCACACACACGCACGCACGCGCACACACACGCACGCACACGCACACACACGCACGCACACGCACACTCACAGTACCAATGATTTAAACAGGGCCACCATATTAACATCCTGTCCTTTATTTCTACATTGGTGGGATTTTAAAACAGCTAGCTTGGCTTGACCTATTAAGAAATTGCAGAGTGTGCACTGTTGTTGCCATGACCTTCTATAATGGCAGCCGAATATGAAAAGGGTATTTGAATATAAAAAACCTAATTTTGTGATTAATTCTGCCAATATTTCAAACAACGTACCAAGCCTTGGACATTCAGAAAACACGTGAAAGGCAGTATCACAAGCATTGCAAAAAGGACATGATTGTGAAGCCTCCACTGTAGATCTCCACATCTCTTAAAGAGAGGAGGTTTATACAGTAACTCCAAAGTTGGAGTTTGGAGTTTGGCTCTTCATTTAGTGTCTATCCTCCTTTGTAATTGTCCAAGGTGCACAGATTTAACACAAATGTGATATAAGGTTTTCTTTCCCACATTATGAAAAGAGAAATATATCCCTTCAACAAATAAGTCTGCTTTGTATTTCCCCTGTTCCCCAGTCTTTAGGTCTCACCTTTAGCTCAGGGAAAGCCTGAGGTATAAAACTATTCATAATTACAGAGTTTCTAAAGGAAGATAATGTTGGGAGGAGAGCATCTCTTAATCACCTTACCTACAGTTCTCAATGATTTTAATCCAACCTGTTCAGTTTCCACCATTATTTTACTGACCCCAGCATTCATAAAACTTGTAACTGAAAAATATACATTGGATGGTAGTTTTATAAGAGGGTTAAAAAATAAGGGTTCTGCAACACCATAATGCTCATTGCGATGATGTATAGAGATGTATAGAAGGTGGAAGGGAAACACTGCTGTGAGACTAGACTTGACAGGGGAAGAAGGGCACGATGACAGGAGGTAGAACTCAAAGGTAAGGGTTTTTAATTTCTTCAACATAAAGGTACAGAACTGAACATAAACTACTTGTAACAAACATAGGGTTTCTCATCAACATAAACGCAGGCTTGTAGGCTTCCGCTCCAACACTAGGCTGCCCCCTCACTGGCGTTGTTGTGGCTCTTATATGCCGCTCTCCCCATGCTCACTGAAATCAGAGACAGGTGTTAGACATATTTACGCTCAGGTGCACGCGCCCTTACCGCTCCCCCTCTCCGGACGGGCGCTTGACCACACCCCCGCTGCCACATACCCCCACCGCCCGACTCAGGCCGGGGCGTCATCCGGCCTGCCAACCACTCCCCCCCCCCATTTCTGGAAAGGAAGTCGGCGACAGCCATCTGCACCCCCGGTCTGTGGACCACCTTGAACTTAAAAGGCTGGAGAGCCAGATACCAACGGGTGATCCGGGCGTTAGTATCTTTCATGCGGTGGAGCCACTGCAGCGGGGCATGATCCGAGCAGAGGGTGAAGGCCCGCCCCAGCAGGTAGTAGCGGAGTGTGAGGACCGCCCACTTGATAGCTAGACACTCCTTCTCCACAGTGCTATACTTCGTCTCCCTCAATGAGAGCTTCCTGCTGATGTATAGCACCGGGCGCTCCTCCCCCTCCACCACCTGCGAGAGTACGGCCCCCAGCCCTCTGTCTGAAGCGTCGGTCTGTAATAAGAAAGGGAGAGAGAAGTTAGGGGAATACAAGAGCGGCCCCCCACAGAGTGCGGCTTTAATTTGTGTGAACGCCTGCTGGCACTGTTCCGACCATTGGACCGGATCTGGAGCCCCCTTTTTAGTAAGGTCAGTCAGCGGGCTGGTGACGTCCGAATAATTAGGTACGAACCTTCTGTAGTAGCCAGCCAGCCCCAGGAACTGCCTCACCCCCTTTTTGGTCTTGGGCCTAGGGCAAGTCGCAATCGCCGTGGTTTTATCAATTTGGGGACGCACCTGGCCATGGCCCAAGTGGAACCCCAGATACCGTACCTCCACACGCCCAACCGCGCACTTCTTAGGGTTTGCAGTGAGCCCCGCCCGCCGCAGCGACCTCAGGACCGCCCTCAGATGTTGTATATGCCGCTGCCAGTCATTACTATAAATAATAATATCGTCTATGTAGGCAGCGGCGTAAGCAGAGTGCGGCCGGAGGACACGGTCCATTAAACGCTGGAACGTGGCTGGGGCCCCGAACAAGTCGAACGGAAGTGTCACGAATTGGTGTAATCCAAACGGCGTGCTTGAGGGTTTCGTCCCGCGACTGCTCCAAAGGGAAATCCTCGTCAGGGAATTCCCTGCGAAGAGGAGGGGCGAAAGCCTCGCCCCCCTCCTCGTCATTCCGATTTGGAGCAGCCGAGGACGGCCCCGGCTCCGCCTCCCCTGTCAAAGCATCGCACATCGCACATCTCCCCACTTTAGTGCAGGACCCATCCGTATAAACTCCCCCCAACACATCTTTAAATGCTGGCCAATCGGTCCCCAAAATCAAAGGATGGGTGAGGCGGGGACTAACCGCTGCCTCCACTCTATGCTTTTTTCCCCGGAATTTCACTAACAAGGTCATCATCGGGTACTTGTGAATATCCCCATGCACACACCTCACCCTCACCCGTCTAGTTGTGCCCAAAGCCCCGGGTTGAACCAAGCGTTGATGGATGGTGGTCTGATTGCAACCGGTATCCAGCAATGCTTGGTGTGTACCCCCTTGGATTCTTACCGGAATCCGGTACGCTCCAGCCCGATCGGGGGCAGCATGCGGGGGATCGGAGACCCGAACCACCGTCCCCACTTCCATCATCGGACACTGATCACGGAAGTGGCCCGGGTCCCCGCACCTCCAACAGGCTGGCCCAGGCGCCACACCCGTACCTGCGTCGGCGGACGCCCCCACCTGAGGGGGAGAGCGGCTGAATGTGGCGGGGGGGGTGTGCGTTGCCACCGTGGGTCTCTGCCAGGCTCCTCGCCTGCGGGGGGCAGGAACGGACCCTGGAGGGTAGACAGAGCGAGAGGGGGGAGGGGGATGGGGAAGAGCGGAAAAAAACACAGGGGAAGGGGAGAGAGAGTGAGAGGGCTCGTCCGCCCTTGGGATCGCCGCCATGTGGTCCTCCGCGAGCTGAACGGCCGCCTCCAGCGACGCCGGGCGGTGGCACTGGACCCACTCCGCCGTTCTCTTGGGCAATCGCTGAGTGAACTGCTCCAGCACCACCTGATCGATTAGTCCCTCGACGTCGCGGTCCCCCACTAGCAGCCATTTCCGGCAGGCATCACGGAGCCGCTGGGCAAACGCGAACGGGCGGTCGGTTTTCTCCAGCTTCATGGCCCGGAACAGCTGGCGGTTCTCTTCGGGACTCCGACCTACCCGTTGCATGATCGCTCTTCTCAGATCCGTATAAGCCAGGAGGTTCGTTGCAGGTAGTTGCTGAGCCGCGAGTTGGGCTTCCCCGGACAAAAGAGGGACAAGGTGGGCTGCCCACTGGTCGCGCGGCCAGCCCCAGATCTCCGCGGTCCGCTCAAATAGATCTAGAAACGCTTCGGGGTCGTCCGTTGCCCCCATCTTCTGTAACGTGGGCGGGGGCAACGGGAAGCGATGGTCCGGGGTCGCGGCTGAGGTGGTGGCGACCTCCTGGCTGAGCAGGCTCCGGATAGCATGCCGGTCCTCTGCTTGAGCCCGCATGATCTCAAAAAACCGTCGATCTTGGTCCTCTCGGAGCTCAAGCAGGGACTGATGGTGGCTCTGATGTAAAGCAGCGAGGGACTGGAGGACTTCGGTCAGCTGGGAGGACTCTACGGGGCGACCTTCCATGACGATTATTTCCCGGGTTTCGGCACCAGTGTGAGACTAGACTTGACAGGGGAAGAAGGGCACGATGACAGGAGGTAGAACTCAAAGGTAAGGGTTTTTAATTTCTTCAACATAAAGGTACAGAACTGAACATAAACTACTTGTAACAAACATAGGGTTTCTCATCAACATAAACGCAGGCTTGTAGGCTTCCGCTCCAACACTAGGCTGCCCCCTCACTGGCGTTGTTGTGGCTCTTATATGCCGCTCTCCCCATGCTCACTGAAATCAGAGACAGGTGTTAGACATATTTACGCTCAGGTGCACGCGCCCTTACCGCTCCCCCTCTCCGGACGGGCGCTTGACCACGCCCCCGCTGCCACAACTGCACTTTCTCCACAAATGGCTTCTGCATTCAAAACTACTGCTTATCCATATTATTCCACTTATATCTGTAAGTATAGACCAACCAAATTCAACCCAAGGCAAGTGATCAGAACAGTACATCAGCTTCTGCAGTGTTTGTAGTGTCATTTCTGATATGTATAAGTCCCTGTCCACCCTCTGCCACTGAAAGGTTAAGGACCCCCGGAGGGAGCTGAACTGTACCAAGCAAGTCCTTGAGAGGGTCTAAAACAGTAAGCTTATGCCACAGCACTGAAGCTGCCAGGTTATTGATGACTAAGGATCTCCTTTTGAAAGAAATCTGTGGGAGAAGCCATCGCCACCTCTGGATTCTACCAATCACCCGATCAGCTTATCCCTCACAGTTCTTTTCGGTGTACTGAGCTGTCCCAAAGTAGACACTAAGCACTTTGAAACCATCTTGAGCCCATCGGCATTGTTGTGGTAATCGAGGTGGTCCTATGTCCTCCCAGTCCCCAGCAACAAGGATGCACATTTTTCCCAATGAATGCAGGCAGATGTAGCTTTCTGAAATCTGCCCAAACAGGAAGTGAGTTCTGTAACATCATCAGTACTCTTAATTACTACTGTTACATCATCCACATAAGCTGTCTCTGTCCTGTCTTCAAAACCTTATAAATCACACTGGCATTTTAATAATAGATTACTGCAGGATCAATGTTTTATTCAATCTTTTCTGGGATTCTTGGAGAGAGGAGAGATGTTGTTTCCCTTTATTAAGCCAGTGGTGGGATATGGGAAAAGTGCACATTAAGACATTTTGTCAGCAATACACTGCCCATACCCCTAAAGCCCTCAAAGAAGTCCATTGAGGAAGACATCCTTTGGCATCACTACGGATTCCAAAAGTCCCTTTTAAAGACATTACTGGAAGAGCAAGGAAAAACAGCCCTTTTAAGGACCAGATATTCACAGCTGAACAGAAGCAATTCTATAAGCTGAATCTTCCACATGTTGGCGTGACAACGAATCAGCGAGAACTTCATACTCATGCCATTCCCTTTTATGAGAAATTTTATTGGTCTAAACTATGTGATGGAGTAGCAGCAGAGGAGTTTTTCATGACCTCCCACAGATGTCAGAAAATAATCAGCTGGACCTTGAGAAACCTTTAACTTTTGCTGAGATTTCACAGGCTGTCCAGAATTTGAGTACCGGAAAATCACCTGGACTAGACAGAATTCCAGCTGAATTTTATCAGGTTTTCTGGAAAGTGATTGGACAGGACCTCTTTACCATTCTTTTGGAATGTATTAATCGAAGAACTCTTCCAGTTTTAAGATTAATTCCAAAAAAAGGAGACTTTAGGTGCCTAAAAAAACTGGAGACCTCTTTCATTAATTTGTGTAGCAGAGCAGTTCTCTTAGCTATGTCACGACAACCATTGATGTTAAATGAACCGATGATTAAGGATGTTATAAAGAGAAAAATAACTGCAGGGCACCTAATGACTCCAAATAACAAATTGACAATCATGTCTCAGTGAACAATTCTTAGAACAAGCTTCTAATCTTTTTTTTAACAGTGCTCAGGTGTTTTTTGAGCCTGTAGTGTTCAGGCTTATCATGCTCCTCCAATGTAGCTTTTCTCATGTCCATTGTACAAGAGTCAATGAAAAGTCTGGGAAATATTTGTAAAGTTTTGGCTTCCGTTGATTGAAGGCATTGTAAAGAAATTCATTAATTTGACGAACTGTATAATAAGAGGTCTTTAATTTAGAACTGTATAAATTATCTGCAGAACTTCCTTGAGAATTTATAAGATTTCAAATCAAATAAATCAAATCACTTTATTGTCACACTACTGTGTATACGAGTGCAACAGTAGGTGAAAGTCTTGTGTGCAGTTCCGATCAACATAGCAGTAATGACAGTGACGAGACATAAACCACTTTACAATAACAACATATTTACACAACACAATTTACATAACAAATGTACACATACTTACACAACAATTTACATAACAAATGTACACAATACACACAATGTAGAATACACATACACTAGATAAGGGTATAAATATATATATATACACTAATTGAATTGGGAGCGAGAATATATTTGACAGAATGAGGATTAATAAAGTGCAGTGCTGATTGTTGATCGTGAGAGATCATGTGTTCAAAAGTCTTATTGCTTGTGGGAAGAAGCTGACATGTAGTCGGGTGGTGCGGGTCCTGATGCTGCAATACCACCTGCCTGATGGAAGCAGTGAGAGCAGCCCATGACTCGGGTGGCTGGAGTCTCTGATAATCCTCCGAGCTTTATTCACACACCGTCTGTTATATATATCCTGGAGGGAGGGAAGCTCACCTCCGATGATATTTCTGGCAGTTCGTACCACCCTTTGCAGGTCTTTGCGGTTGTGGGCGGTGCTATTGCCGTACCAGGTGGTGATGTAGCCAGTCAGGATGCTCTCTACAGTGCTGCTGTAGAACCATGTGAGGATGTGGTGGTTCATTCCAAACTTCCTCAGCCGTCTCAGAAAGAAGAGGTGCTGGTGAGCCTTCTTCACAACGTCCTCAGTGTGGACAGACCATGTGAGTTCCTCAGTAATGTGGACACAGAGGAACTTGAAGCTGCTGACTCTCTCCACTGGTGCTCCATTAATGGTGATGGGGCTGTGTTCTCTGTCTTTCTTCCTGAAGTCCACCACAAGCTCCTTGGTTTTACTGACGTTGAGGGAGAGATTGTGTTCCTGACACCAGCATGTCAGAGTGTGCACCTCCTCTCTGTAGGCTGTTTCATCATTGTCAGTGATCAGACCTACCACCGTCGTATCGTCACCAAACTTAATGATGGCATTGGAGCTATGTGTCGCCACACAGTCATGTGTGTAAAGGGAATACAGGAGTGGGCTGAGAACACAGCCCTGCGGGGCTCCAGTGTTGAGGGTCAGTGATGAGGAGATGTTGCTGCCCATTCTAACCACCTGACGTCTGCCTGACAGGAAATCCAGGATCCAGCTGCACAGCAAGCTGTTTAAGCCCAGAGCCCGGAGTTTCACATCAAGCTTGGAGGGCACTATGGTGTTGAATGCTGAGCTGTAGTCTACAAACAGCATTCTCACATATGTGTTCCTTTTTTCCAGGTGGGATAGAGCAGTGTGTATTGTAGATGCAATGGCATCGTCAGTGGTGCAGTTGTTGCGGTAGGCAAACTGTAATGGGTCCAAAGAGGTGGGCAGAACAGAGCAGATGTGATCTCTGATCAACCTCTCAAAGCATTTGCTGATGATGGGGGTCAGAGCAAAAGGACGCCAGTCATTTAAGCAAGTGATTTTTGATTGCTTCGGTACAGGCACAATGGTTGATGTTTTGAAGCATGTGGGGACTACAGACAGGGAGAGGGACAGGTTGAAAATGTCCGTAAAAACACCAGCCAGTTGGTTTGCGCATGCTCTGATGACGCGGCCCGGAATGCCGTCTGGACCCGCGGCTTTGCGGATATTCACCCGTCGAAAGGATCGGGTTACATCTGCAACAGAGACGGAGAGTGAACCAACCTCCGTAGTGTCGGCCACGAGTGCTCTCTCCACGAGGGCGGTGTTATTGTCCTCGAAATGAGCATAAAATGTGTTAAGCTCGTCCGGAAGAGAGGCAGCAGTGTTCATGGCGGAGTTTTTATTCCGTTTGTAGTCCGTGATGGTGTTAATTCCCTGCCACATACTTCTAGATTCGGTGGTGTTGAACTGTCCTTCAATTTTGTGCCTGTACTGGCGTTTGGCTGCACTGATGGAGTTACGGAGGGCATAACTGGCTTGTTTACGCTCCTCCGCGTTCCCGGAATTAAAAGCGGAGGTCCGCGCATAATGTGCCGCGCGAACATCACCGTTAACCCATGGTTTCTGGTTGGGGTAGATCCATATTGTTTTTGTCGGAACAACGTCCTCTACGCACTTCCTGATGAAACACGTTACGCTATCAGAGAAAACCTCGATGTCGTCATCGGAGGCGGACCGGAACATCTCCCAGTCTGTGTGATCAAAACAGTCTTGTAGCACAGAGTCTGATTGGTCCGACCAGCACTGGATCATTCTGAGGGCGGGTGCTTCCCGTTTCAGTTTCTGCCTGAAAGCGGGCAGAAGCAGAACGGAAGAGTGGTCGGATTTGCCAAATGGTGGGCGGGGGAGGGATTTGTAGCCATCCCGGAAAGTAGAATAGCAATGATCCAAAACCCGGTCCCCTCGTGTGTTGAAGCTGATATGTTGGTAAATGACTTTATGATTTTATGATTTTAAATGATTTTCTGCCATATCCGAATTATCACTATCAACTCCCTCTGCCAACATATCCACATCACTCTGTGACAGGCTGACACAGGATACTTGAGAATCCATTGTCTCTCCAGCCCCCACAAGCTCAACTTGTTCTTCGGGGCGTTTCAAGTCACTGATTTGATCAGGAACTGCAACAGCGATCACTGTATCATCACAAACCGCACTACCATTTACTCTTATATCAGAATCAGCAGGAGTGTGCTTCATGTCCTCAACATGATTATTAATTACAAGATCGTTAGCATTTTCTGTCTTCAGACAGAAGAGACGCTTTAGCTTGCTGATAACTTTTATCACCATTGTTTTGGTTGTTGGAGTTATTGTTTGTCAGAACGGGATGCGTTTGTTCCACAGAGTGGCCAAGCTCAGTCTCATTGCTTTTAACCTCATCATTCATTTGACTTTTGTGTGACCAAATTTCCCACAAGCAAAACATTTCATTGAGTCTGTGATGATATAGATTGTATGATCTTTACCCAGCAACGTATTTTTCGCTGACGTATTTAAAGATTGAAATTCAGTGTTCAAAATTATGAATGTATGGTACCTAAATGACATTACATGTTTTATATCCAGATTTCTTAATCCTAAAGGAATCATTTTAATCGGTCCCACTAGTTTAGCTAGGAAATGCTCAAGTGACTCATTAGAAATGAATGGAAGTACATTCGAAAGGGTAACTTTTATGGAGGGGTTCGATAGTGGTAAAACTGGTAAAAATGTATCTCCTACAGATAACCCAGATTCGACTAAATTCTGAGCCATGGATACTTCTCTCAGGAAAACTACAATGGCTTTATTCATCCTGGATGCAGACACAATATTTCGAGCACCTATTTCCCTGTCAATCGCATTCGAACAGTCCTCAACTGTTACAGATTAGTCAGGTAAACATTTGCTGTAAATGTATTACTTGTATGTATTGTATCTGAATCTATTCCCATTTTCAACACCTTAAGATAACCAAGACAGCGACACACAAAAGATACTTAATTAAACTTGCACAAAATAAACTAATCTACATAAACCAAAGTAAAGAAAAAGAAAAGAGTAACCACTCACTCAGAGACGCCGTGACTCACATGCTCTTCCCAAACACTCCGCACATGTGCACAGCAAGCGAGAGAGAGATTGATTGAAAACATCTTTTAATAACAATTTTCATATAAACTACATCAACATTATCACATCAAAAATCCACAAACCTCAATAATCAGAAAGATAAAACTAAATTCCCATCTTCATTTACATCAAAAAGAACATTGCCCACTGCCCATTTTCTGACATGCCTGTTAAAATGAAGCATAAAAAGGTGTTAGAACTGTAACCTCTACTTCTTCAGGTCTGTCTGTCACTCACTCGATCTTGAGAGCCCCAATCACCTTTGCATAAGATAGAACTGGCCAATGAAAATTGGCGAGTGGAATATGCATGCCACTCTCCGCTCCGGTCATACAGGTATAAAAGGAGATGGCATGCATCACTCATTCATATTTTTTCTTCGGAGCAGATTGCTTGCTTTTGTTCATCCTCTCACCTCTTGCTACACTGTTGTATTTTTTATGCCGCATATCAGTTGTCACCCTCGCACGGTCTAGTGTGGCACGTCCCCTGGGTGCTTTGGCAGCCTGAGTCTGCGGGTGCCAAAAGAGTATATTCGAGAGAGTATATTTTCTGTAAAAGAGCATGCGCAAACGATTGGTGTCTTTTTAAAGATGTTCTTCCACGTTTGCGCTACTGTATGTGGCTGTTATCTCTCCCCTCTGGATACCCATGAAATCTGCCTTGAGTGTCCAGGTGGAGAGGAGAGCACAGAGAGACCGCTCTCCGCTGAACATCGAACGCTCCTCTGTGGAGATCGTCAAGAGCACCAAATTCCTTGGTGTTCACCTGGCGTAGAACCTCACCTGGTCCCTCAACACTAGCTCTATTACCAAGAAAGCCCAGTAGCGTCTCTACTTTCTGTGAAGGCTGAGGAAAGCACATCTCCCACCCCCCATCCTCACTATATTCTATAGAGGGACTATTGAGAGCATCCTGAGCAGCTGCATCACTGCATCGCAAAGACCTGCAGAGGATAGTGAGGACAGCTGAGAAGATCATCGGGGGTCTCGCTTCCAAGAATAAGTGACTTTTGAGGACCTGCTGCATCTGCCCAGATTGTAATGTTTGCAATAACTGAAACATTTTACTGTCCCGTTACAAGAGCATGCTACATTACCGTGAGCCGTGAGTCATAACGCAAGTGCTATAGATACCAAGGCAGTTGTTAATTGTGTTGAAATTACCCTTAAACTGTCATTTACTCACCCTTACTTCGTTCCTAACCAGTATGACCTATTCTTATGTGGAACAAAAAACACCTTCTCGCAACACACACACACACAACAGCGCTGCTGCTGCCTGTATGAAAGAAAGAGAGAGAGCACTAGACAGATCTAAAGCTCCCTCTCTCTATCCTGCTAGGGGGTCAGCATTAGTATGCAATGAGAGGGAGAGAGTGAATGAGAAAGAGATGGAGGTGTGTAGTGGCAATGAACAGAAAAGAGCAGGAGAGTGTCTCCCTCTAGTGGATGAGTAGTGTAACATCATTAATGTCAATGTGTCTGTTGGGGTCTGTCCCAAATCCTAATGCGCTGCCTTGCTGCTTCCTCCATACGCAGCTGTCTACTAATCACACCAGGCCTGTTTTGTTTTTTAGAAGAAAGAAAACAGTTTTTGTATTGGTAGGACTGGGTGCAAGCAAAACTCACACACATACACACACACACAAACACTTTCTCTCACACACACACACACACACACACACACACACACACACTCATACACACACACAAACTACACACACACACACATGTTTGTCTACCTTTCATTATTTTGATAGACATAATGATATTTATACTGTACAAACTATAGATTCAGTGAAATCCCCTAAACCTAACACAACCCCTAAACCCAACACAACCCCTAAACCCAACACATCCCCTAAACCTAACACAACCCCTAAACCCAACACAACCCCTAAACCCAACACAAACCCTAAACCCAACACAACCCCTAAACCTAACACAACCCCTAAACTCAACACATCCCCTAAACCCAACACATCCCCTAAACCCAACACAACACCAAAACCCAACACAACCCCTAAACCCAACACATCCCCTAAACCCAACACAACTCCTAAACCCAACACATCCCCTAAACCTAACACAACCCCTAAACCCAACACATCCCCTAAACCCAACATCACCCCTAAACCCAACACATCCCCTAAACCCAACACAACCTCTAAACCCAACACATCCCCTAAACCTAACACAACCCCTAAACCCAACACATCCCCTAAACCCAACACATCCCCTAAACCCAACACAACCCCTAAACCCAACACAACCCCCTAAACCCAACACATCCCCCTAAACCCAACACCACCCCTAAACCCAACAAATCCCCTAAACCCAACACAACACCTAAACCCAACACAACTCCTAAACCCAACACATCCCCTAAACCTAACACAACCCCTAAACCCAACATCACCCCTAAACCCAACACATCCCCTAAACCCAACACAACACCTAAACCCAACACAACTCCTAAACCCAACACATCCCCTAAACCTAACACAACCCCTAAACCCAACATCACCCCTAAACCCAACACATCCCCTAAACCCAACACATCCCCTAAACCTCACACAACACCTAAACCCAACACCACCCCTAAACCCAACACAACCCCTAAACCCAACACAATACCTAAACCCAACACATCCCCTAAACCCAACACAACAACACCTAAACCCAACACAACCCCTAAACCCAACACATCCCCTAAACCCAACACAACCCCTAAACCCAACACAACCCCTTAAACCCAACACATCCCCTAAACCCAACATATCCCCTAAGTCCAACACAACCCCTAAACCCAGCACAACCCCTAAACCCAACACATCCCCTAAGTCCAACACAACCCTTAAACCCAGCACAACTCCTAAACCTAACACAACTCCTAAACCCAACACAACCCCTAAACCCAACACAACCCCTAAACCTAACACAACCCCTAAACCCAACACATCCCCTGAACCCAACACAACCCCCTAAACCCAACACATCCCCCTAAACCCAACACCACCCCTAAACCCAACAAATCCCCTAAACCCAACACAACACCTAAACCCAACACAACTCCTAAACCCAACACATCCCCTAAACCTAACACAACCCCTAAACCCAACATCACCCCTAAACCCAACACATCCCCTAAACCCAACACAACACCTAAACCCAACACAACTCCTAAACCCAACACATCCCCTAAACCTAACACAACCCCTAAACCCAACATCACCCCTAAACCCAACACATCCCCTAAACCCAACACATCCCCTAAACCTCACACAACACCTAAACCCAACACCACCCCTAAACCCAACACAACCCCTAAACCCAACACAATACCTAAACCCAACACATCCCCTAAACCCAACACAACAACACCTAAACCCAACACAACCCCTAAACCCAACACATCCCCTAAACCCAACACAACCCCTAAACCCAACACAACCCCCTAAACCCAACACATCCCCTAAACCCAACATATCCCCTAAGTCCAACACAACCCCTAAACCCAGCACAACCCCTAAACCCAACACATCCCCTAAGTCCAACACAACCCCTAAACCCAGCACAACCCCTAAACCCAACACATCCCCTAAGTCCAACACAACCCTTAAACCCAGCACAACTCCTAAACCTAACACAACTCCTAAACCCAACACAACCCCTAAACCCAACACAACCCCTAAACCTAACACAACCCCTAAACCCAACACATCCCCTGAACCCAACACAACCCCTAAACCCAACACATCCCCTAAACCCAACGGTGGTGGTGGTGTAGTGGCTAGAGCACAGGGCTGCTAATCAGAAGGTCACTGGTTCGAACCCCACAGCCACCACCATTGTGCCCTTGAGCAAGGCACTTAACTCCAGGTTGCTCCGGGGGGATTGTCCCTGTAATAAGGGCTCTGTAAGTTGCTTTGGATAAAAGTGTCTGCCAAATGCATATATGTATATATAAATACATCCCCTAAACTGGGGATGTTGATGGCCAGGGCTGTAGCATGGATTTCTGGGCCCCTTTCATATAAAAGAAATACAGTTTACCCGCTGGACTTGTGTGCCTGTAGACTCAATACCACCTTTCGCCCAATTAGCTAAGGCCCTTTTGACAGCATAGGATTGAAATGGAGCAGTAGGGACGGAGGTCCCCGGTGGAGCCACAGGCTCGGATTGACGAAGCGTAGCTGTGGGATTGGAGAGCTCAGGTGGAGCCAGATGTCTGACTGACCGAGGCGAAGCTGGAGGGATGAGGGACCCCGGAGATGCCGATTGACGGAAGGACCATGGTGGAGCCGAAGGGACATAGAGCAATGGTGTAACGTGTAATGGTCTAGGTAAATTCTGAGGGTCGAAAATTCCCTTTATCTGATCCTGAAGAAGTGTCCATTCAGTGGGTACAAGAGCGGGAACCATCATACATGTCATGGAGCAGGCTGTGGCGTTGCTGTGACATGACATGGAGCAGGCTGAGGCTTTGCTGTGACATGTTATGGAGCAGGCTGAGGCATTGCTGTTACATGGCATGGAGCAGGCTGAGGTGTTACTGTGACATGTCATGGAGCAGACTCAGGATATGAGGCAAAAGATTGCGCTAGCTAAGCGGCCATGACATGAAAATCAGTTTTCATGATTTTGGTTCTCCCCATGTAAATTGATGATTAGTAAAAGTATAAGAATGTTGTGGGTTATTTGGGAAGAGACTCACTGGGATAGTATATTTCTTAGGAGTGGCTGAACAAGGGAGAACACATGACAAAGAAAACCAATAAACACTAAGTTCTCTAAACAAGATAACAAGACAATCAACCAATCAAAACAAGACACATGTACATGGAGGGTAAACAGAATTTCAAAATAAAAGACATGAAAAACATGAACCAACAATTCTGTTTATTTGTGTCAACATGATGGAACATGATGATGGAGGAGATGGACGCCCATTTGCACATGACACTGGTCCAAATTTAGATGAAAACTTAAATGTCCAATATGCAGATTTCTCCCAATTACAAAAGCTGAACTCCTACTGCTACTCATAACATTCTCACTAAAGCACAATTTTGCATTTATTGGACATGCTGGTCCACCAGCTGAACCAGGTCCTCATCAGCTTGGACAAGCTCGTCCACCAGTTCAACCAGGTCCTCATCAGCTTGGACAAGCTGGTCCTCCAGCTCAACCAGGTCCTCATCAGCTTGCACAAGCTCGTCCACCAGTTCAACCAGGTCCTCAACAGCTTGGCCAAACTTGTCCACCAGCTCAACCAGGTGCTCATCAGCTTGGCCAAGCTGGTTCACCAGCTCAAACAGGTCCTCACCAGCTTGCCCAAGCTCATCCACCAGCTCAACCAGGTCCTCACCAGCTTGCCCAAGCTTGTCCACCAGTTCAACCAGGTCCTCACCAGCTTGCCCTAGCTCATCCACCAGTTCAACCAGGTCCTCACCAGCTTGCCCTAGCTCATCCACCAGTTCAACCAGGTCTTCAACATCTTGGCCAAGCTCGTCCACCAGCTCAACCAGGTCCTCATCAGCTTGGCCAAGATGATTCACCAGCTCAACCAGATCCTCACTAGCTAACCCAAGCTCGTCCACCAGTTCAACCAGGTCCTCAACAGCTTGGCCAAGCTCGTCCACCAGTTCAACCAGGTCCTCATCAGCTTGGCCAAGCTCGTCCACCAGCTCAACCAGGTCCTCATCAGCTTGGCCAAGCTTGTCCACCAGCTCCGACCAGCTTGGACCTGCTAATGACCAGCTACTAGTTTAAGCTGTTATTAGCTGATTTTTCCAGTAGGAAATGCTTCCATAAATATAGACCAATCGGTTAAATGATTCACATACGACTTATTTGTGCACGCAGCCTCACACAAACATGTGTATTAATGCTGTCATTGATGTGTGAGTGTTAATGGGTGAAAGAGTAACAGTGTGAAGCACTATATAAGTGTTTACCATTTACCATTAATGTTTTTTTAAAATAATTATAAGAAAGGAATATAACGTATAATAATACATATTTTCCACAGTTCAGGTAGACTATACACACTTTAACTGGTAGATCTCTTATTCATATCATCAGTGCATGCTCAGGGATTCTGTCTGGACTATTGATATTTCTAAAGTGAAATGTGTGTGCCTGTAGACTCAATACCACCTTTCGCCCAATTAGCTAAGGCCCTTTTGACAGCATAGGATTGAAATGGAGCAGTAGGGACGGAGGTCCCCGGTGGAGCCACAGGCTCGGATTGACGAAGCGTAGCTGTGGGATTGGAGAGCTCAGGTGGAGCCAGATGTCTGACTGACCGAGGCGAAGCTGGAGGGATGAGGGACCCCGGAGATGCCGATTGACGGAAGGACCATGGTGGAGCCGAAGGGACATAGAGCAATGGTGTAACGTGTAATGGTCTAGGTAAATTCTGAGGGTCGAAAATTCCCTTTATCTGATCCTGAAGAAGTGTCCATTCAGTGGGTACAAGAGCGGGAACCATCATACATGTCATGGAGCAGGCTGTGGCGTTGCTGTGACATGACATGGAGCAGGCTGAGGCTTTGCTGTGACATGTTATGGAGCAGGCTGAGGCATTGCTGTTACATGGCACGGAGCAGGCTGAGGTGTTACTGTGACATGTCATGGAGCAGACTCAGGATATGAGGCAAAAGATTGCGCTAGCTAAGCGGCCATGACATGAAAATCAGTTTTCATGATTTTGGTTCTCCCCATGTAAATTGATGATTAGTAAAAGTATAAGAATGTTGTGGGTTATTTGGGAAGAGACTCACTGGGATAGTATATTTCTTAGGAGTGGCTGAACAAGGGAGAACACATGACAAAGAAAACCAATAAACACTAAGTTCTCTAAACAAGATAACAAGACAATCAACCAATCAAAACAAGACACATGTACATGGAGGGTAAACAGAATTTCAAAATAAAAGACATGAAAAACATGAACCAACAATTCTGTTTATTTGTGTCAACATGATGGAACATGATGATGGAGGAGATGGACGCCCATTTGCACATGACACTGGTCCAAATTTAGATGAAAACTTAAATGTCCAATATGCAGATTTCTCCCAATTACAAAGGCTGAACTCCTACTGCTACTCATAACATTCTCACTAAAGCACAATTTTGCATTTATTGGACATGCTGGTCCACCAGCTGAACCAGGTCCTCATCAGCTTGGACAAGCTCGTCCACCAGTTCAACCAGGTCCTCATCAGCTTGGACAAGCTGGTCCTCCAGCTCAACCAGGTCCTCATCAGCTTGCACAAGCTCGTCCACCAGTTCAACCAGGTCCTCAACAGCTTGGCCAAACTTGTCCACCAGCTCAACCAGGTGCTCATCAGCTTGGCCAAGCTGGTTCACCAGCTCAAACAGGTCCTCACCAGCTTGCCCAAGCTCATCCACCAGCTCAACCAGGTCCTCACCAGCTTGCCCAAGCTTGTCCACCAGTTCAACCAGGTCCTCACCAGCTTGCCCTAGCTCATCCACCAGTTCAACCAGGTCCTCACCAGCTTGCCCTAGCTCATCCACCAGTTCAACCAGGTCTTCAACATCTTGGCCAAGCTCGTCCACCAGCTCAACCAGGTCCTCATCAGCTTGGCCAAGATGATTCACCAGCTCAACCAGATCCTCACTAGCTAACCCAAGCTCGTCCACCAGTTCAACCAGGTCCTCAACAGCTTGGCCAAGCTCGTCCACCAGTTCAACCAGGTCCTCATCAGCTTGGCCAAGCTCGTCCACCAGCTCAACCAGGTCCTCATCAGCTTGGCCAAGCTTGTCCACCAGCTCCGACCAGCTTGGACCTGCTAATGACCAGCTACTAGTTTAAGCTGTTATTAGCTGATTTTTCCAGTAGGAAATGCTTCCATAAATTTAGACCAATCGGTTAAATGATTCACATACGACTTATTTGTGCACGCAGCCTCACACAAACATGTGTATTAATGCTGTCATTGATGTGTGAGTGTTAATGGGTGAAAGAGTAACAGTGTGAAGCACTATATAAGTGTTTACCATTTACCATTAATGTTTTTTTAAAATAATTATAAGAAAGGAATATAACGTATAATAATACATATTTTCCACAGTTCAGGTAGACTATACACACTTTAACTGGTAGATCTCTTATTCATATCATCAGTGCATGCTCAGGGATTCTGTCTGGACTATTGATATTTCTAAAGTGAAATGTGTGTGCCTGTAGACTCAATACCACCTTTCGCCCAATTAGCTAAGGCCCTTTTGACAGCATAGGATTGAAATGGAGCAGTAGGGACGGAGGTCCCCGGTGGAGCCACAGGCTCGGATTGACGAAGCGTAGCTGTGGGATTGGAGAGCTCAGGTGGAGCCAGATGTCTGACTGACCGAGGCGAAGCTGGAGGGATGAGGGACCCCGGAGATGCCGATTGACGGAAGGACCATGGTGGAGCCGAAGGGACATAGAGCAATGGTGTAACGTGTAATGGTCTAGGTAAATTCTGAGGGTCGAAAATTCCCTTTATCTGATCCTGAAGAAGTGTCCATTCAGTGGGTACAAGAGCGGGAACCATCATACATGTCATGGAGCAGGCTGTGGCGTTGCTGTGACATGACATGGAGCAGGCTGAGGCTTTGCTGTGACATGTTATGGAGCAGGCTGAGGCATTGCTGTTACATGGCACGGAGCAGGCTGAGGTGTTACTGTGACATGTCATGGAGCAGACTCAGGATATGAGGCAAAAGATTGCGCTAGCTAAGCGGCCATGACATGAAAATCAGTTTTCATGATTTTGGTTCTCCCCATGTAAATTGATGATTAGTAAAAGTATAAGAATGTTGTGGGTTATTTGGGAAGAGACTCACTGGGATAGTATATTTCTTAGGAGTGGCTGAACAAGGGAGAACACATGACAAAGAAAACCAATAAACACTAAGTTCTCTAAACAAGATAACAAGACAATCAACCAATCAAAACAAGACACATGTACATGGAGGGTAAACAGAATTTCAAAATAAAAGACATGAAAAACATGAACCAACAATTCTGTTTATTTGTGTCAACATGATGGAACATGATGATGGAGGAGATGGACGCCCATTTGCACATGACACTGGTCCAAATTTAGATGAAAACTTAAATGTCCAATATGCAGATTTCTCCCAATTACAAAGGCTGAACTCCTACTGCTACTCATAACATTCTCACTAAAGCACAATTTTGCATTTATTGGACATGCTGGTCCACCAGCTGAACCAGGTCCTCATCAGCTTGGACAAGCTCGTCCACCAGTTCAACCAGGTCCTCATCAGCTTGGACAAGCTGGTCCTCCAGCTCAACCAGGTCCTCATCAGCTTGCACAAGCTCGTCCACCAGTTCAACCAGGTCCTCAACAGCTTGGCCAAACTTGTCCACCAGCTCAACCAGGTGCTCATCAGCTTGGCCAAGCTGGTTCACCAGCTCAAACAGGTCCTCACCAGCTTGCCCAAGCTCATCCACCAGCTCAACCAGGTCCTCACCAGCTTGCCCAAGCTTGTCCACCAGTTCAACCAGGTCCTCACCAGCTTGCCCTAGCTCATCCACCAGTTCAACCAGGTCCTCACCAGCTTGCCCTAGCTCATCCACCAGTTCAACCAGGTCTTCAACATCTTGGCCAAGCTCGTCCACCAGCTCAACCAGGTCCTCATCAGCTTGGCCAAGATGATTCACCAGCTCAACCAGATCCTCACTAGCTAACCCAAGCTCGTCCACCAGTTCAACCAGGTCCTCAACAGCTTGGCCAAGCTCGTCCACCAGTTCAACCAGGTCCTCATCAGCTTGGCCAAGCTCGTCCACCAGCTCAACCAGGTCCTCATCAGCTTGGCCAAGCTTGTCCACCAGCTCCGACCAGCTTGGACCTGCTAATGACCAGCTACTAGTTTAAGCTGTTATTAGCTGATTTTTCCAGTAGGAAATGCTTCCATAAATATAGACCAATCGGTTAAATGATTCACATACGACTTATTTGTGCACGCAGCCTCACACAAACATGTGTATTAATGCTGTCATTGATGTGTGAGTGTTAATGGGTGAAAGAGTAACAGTGTGAAGCACTATATAAGTGTTTACCATTTACCATTAATGTTTTTTTAAAATAATTATAAGAAAGGAATATAACGTATAATAATACATATTTTCCACAGTTCAGGTAGACTATACACACTTTAACTGGTAGATCTCTTATTCATATCATCAGTGCATGCTCAGGGATTCTGTCTGGACTATTGATATTTCTAAAGTGAAATAAAGGTCAGATAAAATACTGGAATGATAGTAATGTACCGTTTCTTCATATATCTATTTTGGATTAGATTAGATTATTAGATTAGGCTACATCTTGATTAGTCCAGATCCATTTGAAAACTGCATTTAATGCATTTGAAAACACTCTCCATTCACAATGATATTTTTAAATGTTTTCCAAAAGTTACTCATCCACATTGAAATGTATGAAAATGGCTTAAATTCCATTACTGCGCATGCAGAAACATTGCCATTACATGTACGGTCAGAAATGCAATTGTCCTCGTGTTCCATCACTAGACATCAATTCCGGGTAAACATCTCTTCTTCATTAAAGGAATGTAATGCGAAGGTTGTACAAAGTAACATTTATCACCGCCATCTTGATTGATTTGCTTGAATGGATCACATGACTGTGTCACAGATACATCATCAAATACGTCATCGTTTTCAGATGTATCCGTTTTCCCAGTCCACACTACAATGCGAAGACATCGTTTTCAAATTCATCCAATAAATAATGCTTCAACAAACTTGATTACAAGCATGCCAATATGGAAGTGCCGCTGTCTCTATACATTGCATATTGATGCATTGCCATCATGATTTGCACAGTTTCGGCACAGAGCCACCAAGTTGTCAGGAAATATGAAAAATTTACATTTTTTCTTAGAACTTTTGAATAGTTTGGCCTAAAATCATGAGACTGGTCTCATTCCTTGGGCCATGACAAGTTTTCCTATGTCGGCCATTTTGGGTGACGATCATTTTGAATTTGGACCTAAAATGCTGTATATAAAAACTCATTGGTGTACCATTATGAAATGCATGATACTCTGAAGAAATCTGTAAAGTTTGGAACCAGCACCACCTTGTGGTCAAAAGTTATAATGAACTGTTTTAAAATGCTTATAATGTTTGACAAGTTTGGCCTATCATCCTGAAACGGCTCTCTTTAGATTTCTTGGCTCAGGCCGAGTACAGTGATACACAATTTGCCATGGTCAGCCATACTTCCTGTCCATCATTTTTAATTTCATTTAAACATACTTTTTAAAACTCCTCCTAAGCTGTAAATCAGATTCACACTAATTTTGTTGGGTGTTATCTAGGGACACTCACAACAAATAGTTATCGCAAGCTTGTCGATATTTCCAACAGTTCTCAAACAATGTACCAATGAATTAGATGACAAGATGCCAAAAATCATCTGAGGCTGTATCTAGGCAATGCTTTGCCATTTTTACATGCAACTTTGTGTCATTTTTACCATACTCTATTGGTGACAATTTCTTGTTATCTGTATTGTACTTTTAGAAATTCTGCTTGTGTTTATTATGCTGCTTTCCTTAAAGTCATGATCAGTGATATTTTTTTACATGCCATTGGTGTGCTTGGGCCCATAATTGCTGCTTGCAGCTATATTTATTTAAGTTTATTAAGATATGCTGCAGATAACCAGTGACTGTCAGCTTCTTCACCCCTCATGTGTTTGTGTCTATGAAATCTTTTATTTGGATTGTGCATGTTCATTTGCCCCAGTTTTGGAGGTTCCACTGAGATTATGAGTATCAGAAGTTAAAGGGTGCTGAAAGGAATCACACAGAGAGGTGTGTTCTGATATTGTCCTCCGGGTAGTTCTGGTATTTGTGTGCTTCAATATAATCTAAACAGCAGCTGAACATTACACATGTATGAGTTCCGTAGTTCAGTAGTCATTAATTGAAAGACTTCTGCAAACAAGAAGTATACATTTGTTTTCTATAACAAAGCCTATTGAGAATATTCCATATTGTTCTTCTGTGAACACACTCAATAAACACAAAACCACTCACACAGACATGCTATCCCATACAGAAATCAGATATATGGCCATACGTTAACACAATTATTCTACAATTGTTGTTCATTTCTTTGGGCATACTGGCTATATAAAATATCCCAGTGATTTGGGAAATTATATTTTGCATATATGAAAGTGTCATATTTTGAAATTTGCAAATGAAGGAATTTTACACTTACGTAGCATTTTTCTGACTGTATACTCAAAGTACTGCAGATATGTTGCTTGTATGTACAGTACAGATAGCTTTATATATCAGTGAAAACCATTAACATGCTGTAACGACAGGCAACGGGAGAGGATCTATGTGCAGCTTTTTATTAATTCCAAAAACAAGCAAACTAGGGATAACTAAAACCACAGAGAACTAGGTGAAAAACAAGATAAACCTGAAATAACAGACAAATGGACAGGAGGGAAACAAGGGCTTAAATACACAAGGGAAAACTAGAAACACCTGGGGAAACAATCAGGGCATGGGAGACAATCAGGGGAAAACCAATCAAAAAACAGAACTACAAAAAGGACTACAAAAACCAAACAGGAACTAAACAGGAATTAACATAAGTACAGAACAAAAGTCAACAGAATGTGACAGAGCCCCCCGCTTTAAGGAGGAGGCCACGGGACAGGAGGCCGGGCAGGAGGCCACGGGACAGGAGGTCGGGTCAGGAAGCCGGGTCAGGAGGCCACAGGACAGGGATCGGGGCAGGAGGCCCAGAAAAAGGCCACAGGACAGGGAACGGGTCAGGGGGCCCGGGAGGAGGCCAAAGAACAGGGATCGGGTCAGGAGGCTGGGGAGAAGGCCACAGGACAGGGAACGGGTCAGGGAGCCGGGGAGGAGGCCAAGAAAAAGGCCACAGGACAGGGAACAGGTCAGGAGTCCCGGGAAAAGGAGACAGGACAGGGTCAGGAGGCCCGGGAGGAGGCCACAGGACAGGAGGCCTGGGAGGAGGCCACAGGACAGGAGGCCTGGGAGGAGGCCACAGGACAGGAGGCCTGGGAGGAGGCCTGGGAGGAGGCCACAGGACAGGGACAGGGTCAGGAGGCCTAGGGGAAGGCCAAAGGGCAGAGTCAGAAGGCCTTGAAGGAGGCCACAGAACAGGGAGAGGCTCTGGAGGCGGAGCCAGGGTAGGCGGAGCAATAGGAGGCGGAGCCGTGGAGGACTTCTGGGGCAGAGCCGAGGAAAGCGGAGCCATGGAAGGCTCAAGGGGCGGAGCCGAGGGAGGCAGAGCCATGGAGGACTTCAAGGGTGGAGCCGTGGAGGACTTCTGGGGCAGAGCCGAGGAAAGCGGAGCCATGGAAGGCTCAAGGGGCGGAGCCGAGGGAGGCAGAGCCATGGAGGACTTCAAGGGTGGAGCCGTGGAGGACTTCAGGGGCAGAATCGTGGAAGGCGGTGCCATGGGAGGCGGAGCCATGGAAGGTTCAGGAGGTGGAGCCGCAGAGGGCACTGGAGGCGAGGAAGGCTCCGGAGTAGAAGGATCATGAGGGATGGAAGGCTCCGGAGGAGAGGAAGGCCCTGGAGGCGGAGACCTGGGAAGCACTGGGAGGCAGAGCACTGGGAGACTTTCTTCTCCTCCTCCTCCTCCTCCTCCGGACGGACGAGGCTGCTGGCAACGCTGGCTCTGGGACGGACGAGGCTTCCAGCTCGATGGCCGTGGCAGGCGTGGTCGTTGGCTTGTTGGCTGTGGCAGGCGTGGGCTCGTTGGAAGTACCCACAGGAGCAAACGTCTCCAAAACCAAATTCACATACCTCTCCCACGTGTAATTACCAGTCTCTGGCAACTCGATCCATTCATGGGCCAGGAGGCCGAGCTGTAAAATAGACTTGAGATGGCCATCAGAAAAACTAGTGCATCGGCAACGGTGCTAAACAGACGTGAGTATTCCATTAAAGGGAGGTTCGCTCGGCTCAGCTGAAGGAAAATTGCTGCTAAATCCATGTTTGTGGTCTGTTTACAATCCATGTTTACATTTCTGTAACGACAGGCAACGGGAGAGGATCTATGTGCAGATTTTTATTAATTCCAAAAACAAGCAAACTAGGGATAACTAAAACCACGGAGAACTAGGTGAACAACAAGATAAACATGAAATAACAGACAAATGGACAGGAGGGAAACAAGGGCTTAAATACACAAGGGAAAACTAGAAACACCTGGGGAAACAATCAGGGCATGGGAGACAATCAGGGGAAAACCAATCAAAAAACAGAACTACAAAGGACTACAAAAACCAAACAGGAAACAGGAACTAAACAGGAATTTCAACATAAAAGCACAGAACAAAAGTCAACAGCATGTGACACATGCATATTGTGTTTTACATTTATAACCATATGTGAAATTTCTCTTTGGAAAACGTTGTAATAAAGATATTTGCTTGTAAATAATAAAATAATTATTTATTTATTTTTTATGTGAAAATAAAGCCAATTCTGTGTTCCAAATGTCATAAATAATGCCTTCAGAGGGCACTTTGAAGGGAGAACAATTGTGACAGTCATGCTGGGAGATCATTTCAAACAGAATTTCCAATAAAAATAAATTTGAGCACTACAACTTCAAGCCTTTCAAAGCTCTCAGAGTGTTCTCAGAGGCATATGGCATAGGGGTGATAAGTCTGAAAAGAACACACCAGCTGTGGTGAAATAAGTGACGTCGACACCACCACTAGAACACACCCCAGCCCAAGTGCAGTTTATTTTACAAAGTGCTATCCAACAAATGTGAGTCCAAAACATAACAAAAACCGTAAACGTGAACATGAACATGAACATGAACATGAACATGAACATGAACATGAACATGAACATGACTAACTATGTTACAACAAACAATACCTGATACCGATCAATGGCAAACATCAGGGCTAAATACACAAACATGAGTAACAAGTAAACAAGACAACCAATCACAAGACTGAACTAATAATAAGACAATGAAATATGAACCAATGACATAACAGAACTGATAACAAGATAACAAGACTCATGAACAAATGGAACAAGAGAGGATCACATGAAGGAACAGATCACATGACATGGCAATGAAACAGGAATAGACTTTCAAAATAAAAGACATTAACTCAAATCATGAACAAAACACATAAACATATAGACAGGCATGACTGTTGGTGCCAGATGGGCTAGAACTGAAAAAGTCTACAGTAACTCAGATAACAGCTCTGTACAGTTGTGGTGAGAAGAATGTAATCTCTGAATGCTCTTCTGACATGCGGGTTGGCGCTGTTATGGGGGCACGAGGGGGACCTGCACAATATTAGGCAAGTGCTTTTATTGTTGTGGCTGATCGGTGTATGTTGTAGAACACATCGTCTAAATATCCGCAATGTTTAACATAGACATAAATACAAAACTCACATTATAAAAACCTTTAGGCAAACCCAGAGGGAACCAATGGCGAATTTACCTTTCAAATCGATGTCACGGCTGAACAGCTCTATTGGTCAGAGTTAAGCATTTCAAAATTTGGAAATTACCCATAAATATTTAATCACAAATAAAATCAAAGAAATTTCCTTCAAACGTATTTATAAGTACTACCTCACTAATTATTTTCTTGTAGAGAGATTTAATTGTGATGTCGATATATTCTGTACATTTTGAGGTCTGCAAGTGGAAACATTTTTTCATTTATTTTGGAGTTGTCCCGACTCGACTTGTTTTTGATTTCTGCAAGATTGTCAGAGATCATATTACTCCCAGATTTCAACTTTGTTTTGAAAATGTTTTATTAGTTTTTTTAGCTATGACATGTTTCTTCATAAGGAATATTATTTGATTAATGTTCTGCTTTTGTTGGCAAAGTTTAGCATTCATAAATGTAAGTATGGAGGTTATAAACCATTATTTAATTTTTAATTCAGAGGTTCAGCAACACCCAAGAACAATTTCCAATCTGAGTAAGAAGAAAGCTGTAAAGTGTATTGAAATATGTAAACAATTTGATATTTTTATTAAACTGTCTGTTGTTGTTTGTTTTAATATTCCTCTTGGCTCTAGATGTAAAAGTTTTGTAAGCATTAATAAAAATAAGTAAATGTCTGACGCAGGTGTACATTTACGGGTCCTTAAACAATCCCTCATAATAAATCTCCAACTGATTGATAAATTCACTTGTGAAATGGATTGCTGTGAACTGTATGACAATGATTGACTTATGATCAATAATATGATAATAATCAATATATTGTGTTCTAAAGCTGCTATATATATATTATATATTGATATAAATATGTATAATCTTTACATATTGAATTATTGTAATATGAGGGGCTTTCTCAGCAAATATTTGTATATGCGATTCAATGCGAAACATTTTTAATTAAAAATTTTAATACAAAGCATTGCCAATCATACACTGAGTTAAAAGACATTTTTATGCCCATGAGATTTTCTAGCCCTGAATACTCAGAAAGACACATACGGTTTTAATATGAAGAACCTTATTCAGATCATCATTGCTTGACCTTGGTCCTGGAGATGCCCAACACTGCACATTTTGATCTCTCCTTTATTTGACACCCAATGAATCCTCGTGTAAGTTGATGAGTTGAATCAGGTGTGTTAGATTCAAGAGACATGCTAAATGTACAGTGCTGGGGTTCTTGAGGTCCAGGGTATTTGTCATAGTTTCATGAAGATTGTCATAGCAGGAAACAGTTGAAATAAACACACCCATTCGCTCAGGGTTGGACAGGATTGTTTCTCAATACAATAAATATGTGTGTTGGGAAGAGCAGTACAACAGAGAGAGAGAGAGATAAGAATATTCAGACTCACAGAAAACTCATTTGAAATGGACCAAACTGTTTATTTCACACTTCTGCTCACAGGTAAGCACATGCTTTACATATATGTATTACTGTGATAATGAACAATCATTCAAGTGAAATGTTCTTCTTCACAGCTGTCTTCAGTTTATCTGCATGTGTTTCACGGCAGTATTACTTTGTGAATCAGACGGTGAGCTGTACTGAAGCTCAGAGATACTGCAGAGAGAATTACACAGATCTGGCCACACTCGACAACAAGAAGGACATTGAAGAGCTGATGAAGAGTGTGGACAGTAATCAGGTCGTGGATGCCTGGATCGGGCTGATGAAGACAGTCAATAATAAATGGAAGTGGTCTCTGGGTGACCCTGCGTTCTACATACAACATGATTCCCAGTATCGAAACTGGGAACTGAATCAACCAAATGGCGGAAATGAAGAATGTGTTTGCATGTATCAGGATGGAAAATGGCACGATTATTACTGTACTGATAAGCATTATTTCATTTGCTACAATGGTGAGTGCAGTTGGGTTTAAACATACCAACATGGTACAACCATGGTTGGGTATCACAAACTACCTCATGAAACAATTGCAATTCATATGGAATGATGCGTCACCTTATCATAATCAAATTGTGATTGTTACTGCTCAAACAGATTCTGAAATTATGTTTAATTTTAATAAATGGACCAATATTAGAAAGCATGTCCTCACTGCACATGAGCGACTGAAATGCTTGAATTTGGTGTGAGTTGGGGGTTAGAACTTTATATTTATTCGACCAGTTGCAAATGGGTGTATTCAGAAAACAATGTGTATTTCTGCTCTTTCGTTCGGTGGAGCAGAAATGATACATCAGCTTTAACTGTAATGAATTACCAGCAGTTTAGAGCGTTCAGAAAAAAGACAGAAACTTCAAGCTGGTTTTGTTTATGGTTAAAAAAGAACTTCCAATCGTTAACATTAGATAATACATTAGGCATGATGAACTAACAATGTACAATATATATGTTTGTACAGCCTTTATTAATCTTTGTAAATGTTGGTTAATAAAAATAAATTTCTTCATTATGCAAAAAGTCATTATGCATTAACTAATATACAACTTTTGCTTTTAAAAATAAACATTAATCAAGATTAACAAATGCTGTGCCTTTATAAATATATTATAAAGTTATAATAAAATATTATATAATATTATTAACAAATATTATTTTATATTTTTAAGTACTGGTCAGGGTTGGTTCATGTAAACTAATGTTAAGAAATAGAACATTATTGTAAAGTGTTTTATTAAAGACATTGTGAAGTGAATTTAATGAAATAATGTTTTATTTTCACTAACATTCAAAATCAATTAAAGTACATCCTTCTTTTCAAATACAGACAGCAGTAAAGGATACGTCCCTGTCCTCCAGACAATGGTTTGGAGAGATGCTCAGAGATACTGCCGAGCGAATCACACCGATCTGGTCAGTGTGAGGAACCAGACTGAGAATCAACATATCCAGCACATCATGAATGATAGCAGGATCAATATAGTCTGGATCGGTCTGTTTAGAGATTTGTGGGAATGGTCAGATCAGAGCAACTCCTCGTTCAGAAACTGGAACCCTCCTGAACCCGATAATCAACTAGGGATTGAAAATGGCACAGTGATTATGGTCAGTGAGAACAAGGGATGGCAAGACTGGCGATGTGATTCCAAACATCCCTTTGTCTGTCATGAAGGTGATTCATTAGACAGTTGGTAAAATAAGGACTTCTTTCATCATCAATTAAAATCCATCCACTTACATCTGTGTTTCATGTGTCATGTGTTCACTCAGATAAACTAGTTTTAATCCAGAAGAACGTGACCTGGAATGAAGCTCTGATATACTGCCGAGAGAATCATGTGGACCTTGTGTCGGTTCACACAGAGCAGATTCAGCGTCGCATCATGAATGTGGTTAAAAAGGCCTCGACCGCTGCCGTGTGGATGGGTCTACATCACTACTGCGCCATGAACATGTGGATCTGGGTGAGGGGGGAGGTCGTGTGTTATCAGAACTGGGCTGCAGGTAACGGGACAGGAGTGGAAGACTGCAGGAATGAAAGAAGAGTTGGAGCAGTTCAGTCCAAAGGAGATCAGCGCTGGATCAGCCTTCCTCAAACTCACAAACTCAACTTCATCTGCACCAACTCTCAAAGTAAGAGTGAGTGAGCATCTACACTAATATTATCACAAAGTCAACGTCTTCTAAATATGTGTTGTCATTTTTCAGATTTCTGAGTCAAGCTGCCCATCTTCTCTGGAGCTACAACTGTACTTTGGTATGTCTGTTTTGAAATATAATGGATAATGTCTTCTTCACATTTGCTGATCATCTCGTCTCAAGACATACATGCCATACATGGATGTTGCACTTGCACAAGTGCTGAGAATATGTATAAATGCAGATGAATCATAGTTTGTGCATTCATTTCAGCAAAACTTTATGGCTTCTTGTTTGGTGTGCTCAAAGTTTAATGTATGTATTAATCTTGAATATCTAAAATGCATTGTGTGCTATACTGTATGTTACAAATAAACATTACAAACCAGACTACTCCAGTATAAATGTGTATTATATAAGCATGCACACTACCATGCAAATGTTTGGAATCACAATGATATTTGAATGAAAATTAGAATAGCAGCAGATCCGTCACCTCACTCTTTCTATATCAATACCAGACATTTACCTCAAGACTGTCACAGACCCACAGCAATTCTAGAGGTGGAATATCTTTCCTTGGAAAATTACATCCTAGCCACACTGAACACCCATTACCCTTCACTTTTATAATAATAACCTTTATTTTCTATAGCGTCTTTAAATGTACATCTCAAAGCGCTGTACAAAAACAATTAAAATTGCAAAGATTCAACACACAAAAAGACATACACAATAAGAAAAATAAAATTACCATAAAAGACAATAAATCAATTAAAAGCTAACCTAAAAAAATGAGTTTTAAGCTGAGATTTAAAAATTCCAAAAGATTTGGCTTGCCCGATCTCAATCGGTAGAGAGTTCCAAAGTTTTGGAGCTAATGAAGAAAAAGCCCTATCTCCCATTCATCTCAAACGGGTTGAGGGAACAGTTAAAAGACCAGTATCCGAAGAACGAAGATCACGTTTTGGAGTATATGGAGTTAAAAGAGTGACCGGCCCTACTTTGCGTAGTTGGTGGGGTGAACCAACAAGCATAATCTCAGTCTATATTTACATTTTATGCATTTGGCAGACGCTTTTATCCAAAGTGACTTACAGAGCCCTTATTACAGGGACAATCTCCCCAGAGCAACCTGGAGTTAAGTGCCTTGCTCAAGGGCACAATGGTGGTGGCCATGGGGTTCGAACCAGCAACCTTCTGATTAGAAGGTCTGATTAGCAGCCCTGTGCTCTAGCCACTACGCCGCCACCACCACCCTTCACTTGCATCACGTAAAGTCAAGTCAAGTCAAGTCAAGTGGTTTTTATTGTCGTTTCAACCATATACAGTTGGTACAGTACACAGTGAAACGAGACAGCGTTCCTCCAGGACCATGTGCTACATAAAACAACATAGGACAAACCCAGAACCACATGAGACTACACAGACTAAATAACATACCTATATAAAGTGCACATGCAAACAGTACAATACATTTCTAACCATGAACAGGACAATAGTCACAGTGAGAGACAGTGCAGCACCGACCAGTACACAGAAGTGCAAAAAGATGACAGTTACTGAAATGCCAAATATAAACATAACATACTATGAGATTGTGTTCTATGCACATAGCAGTTATTGAGGTAGCAGACAGTTATAATGTGACAGTAATTAAAGTGCAACTCAGGACATGTGTGTGTGTATGTGTGTGTGTGTGTGTGTGTGTGTGTGTGTGTGTGTGTCAGTCCAGTCTCTGAGTATTGAGGAGTCTGATGGCTTGTGGGAAGAAACTGTTACACAGTCTGGTCGTGAGGGCCCGAATGCTTTGTTACCTCTTGCCAGACGGCAGGAGGGTAAAGAGTTTGTGTGAGGGGTGTGTGGGGTCATCCACAATGCTGGTGGCTTTGCGGATACAGTGTTTTATGTAAATATCTTTGATGGAGGGAAGAGACACCCCAATGATCTTCTCAGCTGTTCTCACTATCCTCTACAGGGCTTTGAGGTCCGAAACGGTGCAAGTCCCAAACCAGGCAGTGATGCAGCTGCTCAGGATGCTCTCAATAGTCCCTCTATAGAATATAGAATGTTGTGCTCTCCTAAAGTCAACAACCATCTCTTTTGTTTTGTCGACATTCAGAGACAGGTTGTTGGCTCTACACCAGTCTGTTAGCCACTGCTCCTCCACTCTGTATGCTGACTCGTCATTCTTGCTGATGAGACCCACCACGGTCGTGTCATCGGCGAACTTGATGATGTGATTCGAGCTGTGCATTGCTGCACAGCCGTGAGTCAGCAGAGTGAACAGCAGTGGACTGAGCACACAGCCCTGGGGGGCCCCAGTGCTCAGTGTGGTGGTGGTGGAGATGCTGCTCCCGATCCGGACTGACTGTGTTCTCCCAGTCAGGAAGTCCAGGATCCAGTTGCAGAGGGAGGTGTCCAGGCCCAGCAGGTTCAGCTTTCCAATCAGGTGCTGGGGAATTAATGTGTTGAATGCTGAGCTGAAGTCTATGAACTGCATTGAAACATATGAGTCCTTTTTGTCTAGGTGGGTGAGGGCCAGATGGAGGGTTGTGGCGATGGCGTCGTCCGTTGAACGGTTTGGACAATATGCAAACTACAGTGGGTCTAGTGAGGGGGGCAGCTGGGTCTTAATGTGCCTCATGACGAGCCTCTCGAAGCACTTCATGATGATTGGTGTGAGTGCAATGGGACGGTAGTCATTGAAGCAGGACACTGAAGACTTCTTTGGCATGGGAATGATGGTGGTGGCCTTGAAGCACGTTGTAACGACGGCGCTGCTCAGAGAGATGTTGAAGATGTCGGTAAGAACATCTGCCAGCTGGTCTGCACATCCTCTGAGCACTCTGCCAGGAATGCTGTCTGGTCCAGCGGCCTTCCGTGGGTTGACTCTACGTAGAGTTTTCCCTCACATCCGCCGTGGTGAGACAGAGCACCTGGTCGTTGGGAGGAGAGGTGGTCTTCCTCACCACCACGTCGTTCTGCACTTCAAACCAAGCGTAGAAGTCATTCAGCGCATCTGGAAGGGAGGCATCTTTGTCACAGGCAACGGATGTTGTCCTGTAGTTGGTGATGGTCTGGATGCTCTGTCACATGCGCCGCGTGTCACCGCTGTCCTGGAAGTGACTGTGGATTCTCTGGGCGTGTGCACGCTTTGCACTTCTGATTGCCCGGGACAGTTTGGCCCTAGCTGTTCTTAGGGCTGCCTTATCCCCTGCTCTGAAGGCAGAGTCTCGGGTCTTCAGCAGCATGCGCACCTCCGCAGTCATCCACGGCTTCTGGTTGGAGCGTGTTGTGATGGTCTTGGAGAAAGTGACATCATCAATGCACTTGCTGATGAAGCGGTTCTGTGCATCTGACGAGTGGTCTGTATGCTGGAATTAGCATAACAGAGATGTGATCTGAGTAGCCGAGGTGGGGGCGGGGCTCCGCCCGGTACGCTCCTAGGATGTTCGTGTAAAAAAGATCAAGCGCGTTCGCCCCTCTCGTTGCAAAGTCCACATACTGATGGAATTTAGGGAGCACTGTCTGGAGATTCACATGGCTGAAATCTCCGGCGACAATAAACAGTCCGTCGGGGTGAGCGTTCTGCAGTTCGCTCATAGCCCCATACAGTGCTGTGTGAACACAGCGCTTCCTTAGCGTTAGAGCTGGGGGGGAATGTAAACTCCGGTTATGCAAACATTGGTGAATTCCCATGGTAAATAAAAAGGTCTGCATCTAACAGTCACAAGCTCCACCAGCATTGAGCAGTAACTAGCATAGAGTTCTTGCACCATTCCATGTTTATGTAAACACACATGACACCACCTTAGTCTTACCGCAGAGAGCTGTATTTCTGTAGGCACGAAACGAGGCGAGCCCGTCTAGCTGAATGGCGGTGTCCGGAACTCTGCCGCTGAGCCACGTTTCCATGAAAACAAAGACGCAGCAGTCTCTAAACTCGGATATAGTCCAGTTTATTGTCCAGGGGCAAACATTTGAGAGCAGGATAGACGGGAGAGCCGGCCGGCTAGGGTTTGTTTTTAGCCTAGTATGGACCATACATACGCCCTCTTGCCACGCTTCCGCTTTCTCGCTTACGACATACTCTCTCCCGTCCACCGGCATCAAGTCGATGCCGAGGCCTCGAGGCCTGGTCTCCGTAGCAAGCCGAGTACGCGTAGCGCCTCCCGCAGTTCATCATGCAGCTTGGTTTTTGCATGAGTCTTATATCTTAGTAGTATTTGGCGATGGTAGACACGAATGTCTACTTTTCCGTGTGCCGCAAAAGTCAGGCTTCCATGCCTTCCATGCCCCCTATCTCCGCGCCTTCCACGCCCCCTATCGCCGCGCCTTCCACGCCCCCTATCTCTGTGCCTTCCACGCCACCTATCGCCGCGCCTTCCACGCCCCTTATCTCCGCGCCTCCCATGCCCCCTATCTCCAAGGTAACTCCTCTCCATGGTTAACGAGCCAGTGCCAGTCAGTACCTGTAATATCTATAATGTTTATGAGTCATCACTGTGTTTTTGTTAAATACAATTGTATAAGTTTAAGTAAATAATAATTGTATTTAGAAAATCGCTGCTGAATGCAATTTGTATGCGTAATTCAAATCTTACAGGCCGCAAATAACAGTGTCTAAAAAATCCAAAGGATGCATTAAGTATGAAGAGCAAATAAGACAAATAAAATCTTGAACTGAGCCAAAGTGCAGGTTTATTGAAATTGTTAAAAAATATGCTAAATCTGCACCTCAAAGACATGCTGTTGCTCCCAGACACGAGACAAACTTTGTGCTCTAAACCACGAGTATTGTATTAATAAATGAGTCACAGTGGCTACCATTTCTCTGGAAGTGACTGTTCTTTTGAACAGATGGGATGATAACGCAGCTTTATTTGCATTTAAATGAAATTTGCAAAATGGATGAAAACATGCCTATGATGTTAGTCATGTTCTTGTCAATAAAGCTCTAGTTTAGGACCTGTGTGGGATGTGAACAGTTATTCCATCAACACCCCAGCGGCTTTCACTGTTGTGTCTCTTTAGTTTTGAGGCTTTTTTTGTTGCTACTTGTTTTTTGTGGAGTGTGGCTCAGACCTCTGGATTCAGAAACTATGCCTGATGCAAATGGGATGAGAAGTTATTTGTTTAAGCCTTTCTATTAATTACATTACTGACCAACAAATGTGTCTTTGTTTGCAGTTTCACAGCAGCTCTTAATTTCATGTTCAGAGTCCAACACTGAGGAAACAATAATATATATTTTCTTGTTTTAAATCTGGCTGCATGTGTTTAACATCCCCCCGTCACCATGACCATGTAGAAATAGTTGTCAAAGAACAGTTTGAGAATGGCACTTTACATGTATTCCTTTAAAAGACAATTTTATCCAAAGTGACCTAGAAACAATGAATTCTGAGAAGACAGAAATGCCATACAGGTAAAAGAACCAATCAGCTTTAGATACAGACATGTCAGTCAACTCAAGAACACGCATGTGCATTAGCTGGATCGGCCTGAAAAATGGTTTTAAGTGTAATCTGAGGTAAAGAAGCACAATTTATGATTCCAGTGTTGTCAGATTTTACTGCTGATTTTAAAAAGTAATCTTGATGAACAGTTTTGGAGATTTCCATCTTTTTCCATTCAAGTAGATCGGAGCTGCACTTGTATGCCACTTGTTTACTTAAAAAAAAGCAGGCAGTGAGCATTCCAAAGATGACCAAAGTGTCACCTAATGTGTGGTTAAGACCAAATACTTGTTTATTTTAGAGTAAACTAAATCCCCATCTTCAATTACATCACAAAGAACTTTTCCCACTGCCCATTTTTCCACAAATACTCAATTTTAAGATGAGCAGCCAACAGCCCCAGAAAAACCCCATTCCCCATTTGTCGCTCACTTGATGTTGTGTCGAATTAAGCGACACTAGGGATCTTTCTTGAAGGCCTCGGTTACCTCTGAATTTAAGAAAAAGGCGAATGAGAAATTGGCAGAGAGAATTTGCATGTCCCTCCCCCGGACATACTGGTATAAAAGGAGGGAATCGTGCATCTGTCCATTCAGATTTTTTCTTCAGAGCAGAGCGGTTGTGTGTTCCTTAGCAAGCTGGTGTTCCACTACTGTTCCACTCACCTCTAAGAGCATTGCTGCACCTTTCCAGCAGCTTTCTCCCTTCTCTGCACGCCAGTGCTGTCCATGCCCCTGAGCACTTTGATAGCGTTTCCTTAAAGAGCAAATAGACCTGTAAAAGAGTATATGTCCTCTAAAAGAGTATACACATTGGTGTCGAACGTCTTTTTAAAGATGCATCTTTTTAAAGATGTCTTTCCACCTTTGTGTAGTTCCTGGATGCGGCAGATATCTCTCCGCTTCTGACTGTCATAAGAGCTGCCTCGCGTGTCTGGGCTGCGATCACACATTATTTTTCTCCATTAATCAACATCTTATGGAGTTTTGTGTTCCTCGCCACAGTCGCTTTCAGCTTGCTCACTGGGGTTATTAATACAATTATTAATTAATTACTTATTTTTAAACACGATTAACAATCGAAATGTATCTAATTACACAATGATGATTGATTCAATGAATGATTCATCGGCATTATAAACATTACAGTTTTATCATCTGTTAATGCCTGATCTTCTGTAAAGTTGCTTTGAAACAATGTGTGTTGTGAAAGGCGCTATACAAGTAAAATTGACTTGACTTGACACGCAGGTAGCATTGCGAGAACATAACCATGGCAACGTTGTGGTCACGGCTTTCTTTCCTCCGTGAGAAAGCCACTTCAGCCCCCGTGCCTCCTTCCTACATGATTGGGGCTGGCGTGGCTGGCGATGAAGGCAATTAGGGAGAGCAGCGGGCTTGGTTTCGCTGGGTAAATCCCCACGAACCACCCGCCCCCCAGCACGCTCGTTTGCTTCTGTCCGGGTCCAATTTAAGACCGGCTCGCCCCATGGCCAGCCTGATGTCTCCCTCGGATCCAGCAAGCTGGGAGCTCGGAGAGCGTCACAGCGGCGTCTGATACTGATGACTAGAATAGGCTGCCACCTTCGGGACTGCTCGTCCAGTCTGAGCCTGATGCATAGATGTCCACTATGCCTGCCCGGGCCACCGTGAGCGCGGGGCTGGATGGGAACCCTCTGCCCCCCCAACCCCTCACGGCTAGACAATTGGTTCCTCGGGTCAGGGTGACGCTCACAGCCATGCCACCCCCCCCCCCCCCCCCACACAGACTGTGCCGTGTGGAAGCAGACAGAGGCCATCTCCCACATCATTTCTCGCCGCCGTTCCAGCACGAGCCATGCTCCATCTGCTCGCTGAGGGCGTCCCCCTGCAGTTTCTAAACAACAGGCAGCTCTGCTTCAACCTGGACCCAGCTCTCAGCCCCAATGTAGAGCTCCCCACAGGATGCTGACGCCCCATCTCATGAACCACTACCGGGACCCAGAAGGCTCACAAGCGTTCCAGAGATGATTAAACCAAAAAGCGAGATGGCCGCAACGGAGTTGGTATCTGAACCACTCCATCCCCCAGTGGAGGGCCGGGAGGGAAATATCTTGTCGCATCTTTGCTCCCCGACATTATATTAAATGCTCCCCCCGCTGCAAGGCCCTACCGGGTACATAATACGTGATCATCCACTTAGTGCCCCCCGCTTGGAGCTTGGATGCATTGCTTATGTTTCCAACCTGTTGCACTGGCTGGCCGGGACCAACCGACTCGGCTACGCAATTTAGTTCGCCAGGCACTCGCCCCACAGGGATGCGATAGAGCCGTCCCTCCAGCCGAGATGAAGTCAGGGTTCTACGGCCCTCACTTCATCATACCCAAGACAGGCGGTGCGTGGCAGCCAATCTTGGACCTGCGAGTTCTGAACCGGGCCTCACACAGACTCCCGTTCAAAGGTGCTCACGCGGAAACTTATTCTAACGTGTGTCTAGCATCTAGATTGGTTCACAGCAGTATGCTTGAAGGATGCGTACTTTCACGTCTTACTTTTGCGTCGGCTTAGAACCTTCCTACGGCTCGCGTCCGATGGCCCGACGTACTAGTACCAGGTCCTCCCCTTCGGCTTGTCCCTGTCCCCTCACGTCATCACAAAGGTTGCAGAGGGTGGCCTTGCCCTGCTAAGGGAAGTGGGCATCCGCATACTCGATTTCCTCGATGACTGGCTGATTCTAGCTCACACTCGAGTGTCTCTGTGTGCCCACAGGGACCAGGTGCTTAGGGCATCTAGGGCTTCAGGTCAACTGGGGAAAGAGTAAGCTCAGAGTTCCAGTTGAGTTCTCAAGTTCAGAGCATCTCTTTTCTTGGCATGGAGTTAGACTTAGTCTTAATGACAGCTCGCCTCACAAGCACAGCGGTTCCACTGCGGCGGTTCCAGATGCTCCTGGGGCATATGACATCCTCAGCGGCGGCCGTGCTGCTTGGGTTGATGCATATGAGACCGCTTCGGCACTGACTTCAGACTCGAGTCCCGAGATAGGCATAGCACCGCGGCACATACCATGTGTTTATCACCTCTTTCTGCCGCCAGATATTCAACCCTTAGACAGACCTCTGTCATGAATCCCCCTACAGCAGGTGTCCAGATGTGTCATGGTAACCACAGATGCCTCCAAACTAGGTTGGTGTGCCATATACAATGGGCATACAGCTCCTGGCTACTGGACAGGGCCGCACCTACATTGGCACTTCAATTGCCTAGAGTTGTTGGCTGTACTTCTTGCCCTGCGGAGGTCTCTCCCACTGATCCAGGGCAAGCACGTCTTGATCCGTTCAGACAGCACCACGACAGTGGCGTACATAAATCGCCAAGGCGGCATACGCTCTCGTCACATGTCACAACTCGCCCACTATCTCCTCCTCAGGTCACTGCACAACACTCATATTCTGGGCAGCCTCAGCATGGCAGCAGACGCGCTGTCATGACAGGGCACAAGAGTGGAGGCTCCACCGCCAGGTGGTCCAGCTGATTTGGGAGTGGTTCGGCAAAGCACAGGTGGACCTGTTTGCTTCTTAAGAGATCTCCCACTGTCCGCTCTGGTACTCCCTGCTCAGATGCTGAACAAGGCCAGGGAGGATGAGGAACAAGTCACCCTAGTGGCTCCTTACTCTGACTTGGTTCTCTGATCTTACGCTCCTTGCAACAGCACCTCCCTGGGAGATTCCCCTGAGAAGGGACCTTCTTTCTCAGGGATGGGGCACCCTCTGGCATCCATGCCCAGACCTCTGGAATCTCCATGTCTGGCCCTTGGACGGGCTGTGGAAGATCCAAGTGGCCTACCACCTGCTGTCATAGACACAATTAACCAAGCAAGAGCTCCCTCTACCAGGCAGCTTTATGCCCCGAAGTGGAGCTTGTTTGTGAATTGGTGTTCATCCTGATCTGAAGACCCGCAGAGATGCACAGTCGGGCCAGTGCTCTCTGTCTGCAGGAGAGGTAGGTGGGGAGGCTGTAAGCGAAGCTGCCCCAGGAGGAGGCAGACCCAGCATTATCGTTGCTGTGTCCAGTGCGTGCTTTGTGTACCTATGTGGACTGCAAGCAGAGCTTTAGATGTTCTTAGCAGCTCTTTGTTTGTCTCCTGCAGAGGTTGCCCACTGGGTCATCAATGCCATGACTGGCCTATCAGACCCAGGCCATGTCCACCCCCTTGCGGGTTTGAGCACACTCTATGAGCAGTGTGGCGTTCTCGTGGGCACTGGCCAATGGCACCTCCCTTGCAGACATCTGCAGAGTGGCGGGCTGGGCAAAACCCAATACCTTTATGAGATTCTATAATCTCAGGGTTGAGTCCACTGGCTGCCGGTTGATGCACTTGTTAAATTCAAGGCCCTGATGCTGGCATACAAAACAGTCACTGGGTCTGCTCCAGAATACCTAAAATAATTTATGCAGAACTACATGCCCACCAGAAGCCTAAGTTGGCTATGGAACGTCACCTTGTCATACCAAAACAAAAAGGCACCAAAACATTTTCCTGGACTTTCAGTTTCACCATACCACGTTGGTGGAATGACCTTCCCAACTCAATCCGTGAAGCTGACTCACTCTCTATCTTCAAAAAACATCTAAAAACACATATTTTCCAAGAGCACATAACCAGTCACAATATATATATATATATATATATATATATATATATATATAATTCTTGTTGCACTTAAATCTGTTTTGAATACTATTCTGATGCTAGTGAAACTTTGTAGTATAGATGCGTACGTACATTTCGTACCACTGTCTCCTTAAGATGATTCACTTATGTTTTCCTCTTTTGTAATGCGCTTTTGAAAAAAGCGTCTGCCAAATGAATAAATGTAAATGTAAATGAGTCGGTCTCATCCTGTATTTTCTCAGGTCCGAGCATGTAGAACTCGGTAATGCAGAACGGCTGACCGGGTGTTCCGCTTGCAAATAGTGCCCTTACCCTCTACTGAGGTGATCACGTGCGCTCTTTCTCCCAGGAGAGTCCACTAGGTTAGAATTCATAGGAGGAATTCCTGACCAGACCCACTACGGTACTAACTACTTTCTACTGGAATAGGTGCTCCACAGGGTTTGGCCATCAATCCAAAATTAATGATTAATCCACAGTACGGTCCTCTGCCGGCAGACCCACATCTCCCTTGGCCAGTCCCCTCTGCCCCCCGGTCACTGTGTTTGTAGCAACTCCTCCCTCACTAGGTAGGATCTACCACTGTGCCACTTCCACATTTTTCCATTTTATATTTACATTTATGCATTTGGCAGACGCTTATATCCAAAGCGACTTACAATTCCCCTGGAGCAACCTGGAGTTAAGTGCCTTGCGCAATGGTGGTGGCTGTGGGGATCGAACCGACAACCTTCTGCTTAACTTGCAAAAAAAGAAGTCAGACACTGTAATATGCTCTGGATGTCTGAGTGGTGTCTGAAGAATAAAATAGGATTTATAGACAATTGGAAGAGTTTTTGGGGTAGACCTGACCTGCTAAAGAGAGACGGAATCCCTCCAGGGAAGGTGCAGCTCTCCTCTCTAGTCATTTGGCTCATAGTCTTAATAACGATAATATTTGACTAACTGGGGTCCAGATCAGGAAGCAGACAAACTGGTTAATCTGAACATCTGCTAGCTGCCTTGAGACGTCACACATGTCACATAAACTACAACACGTAGAGACTGTATCACCTAGATATCTCATAGAGACTGTGTCTGTTCCCCGAACTACCAAACACAAACCCATCACTAAATCATTTAGAAATGTTTTTATTAAGATCAAACTTGAACAAAACAAACAAATTAAAAATACACATCATATAAAAATAGGGCTACTAAACATTAGATCTCTTTCTACCAAAGCACTAATTGTTAATGAAATGATTACAGATCATAGATCGGATGCGCTCTGTCTGACTGAAACCTGCTTAAACCGGATAAATATATTAGTTTAAATGAATCTACTCCCCCAGATTATTGTTATAAACACAAGCCTCATCTGAAGGGTTGAGGAGGAGGTGTTGCTACAATTTACAGTGAAGTTTTTGGTGTTACTCAGAGGACAGGATATAAATGGAAGTCTTTTGAACTAATAATGCTTAATGTGACATCGTTAGATATAAATAAAAAATCTCTGTCTTCTTTTGTCCTTGCTACAATGTATAGGTAGGGTAGAACTATTCTCAGGTAGAACTATTCTTTCGACTACTAAAGATAGCTTCACTAATAATCTTCCAGATCTATCTCATACACTCAATAAACCCCAAAGCCCAGAAGAACTTGTTGAAATAACAAAAAATATAAATGCAGTCTTCTCTAGCACTCTTGATATTGTCGCCCCACTTCGATTAAAGAAAATTAAAGAAATAAGCCCTGCACCATGGTACAATGATCACACTCATGCTCTCAAGAGAGCAGCTCGGAAAATGGAGCGCATGTGGAAAAATACAAAATTAGAAGTATTTTGTGGTGCATGGAAGGATAGTGTCTGTAGCTACAGACAGGCACTAAAAGCTGCCAGGTCAGCATATTTGAGTAAACTCATAGAAAATAACCACAACAATCCTAGATGTTTATTCAGTACTGTGGCTAAATTGGTTAGGAATAAAGCCTCAACAATACCAGATGTTATGTCACATCTCAAGAGTAATAACTTCATGAATTTCTTTACAGATAAAATTGATTTAATCAGAAATAAAATTGGAATTATGCATAATCATCTGTCATAGCACCTCAGAAAACCGTGTCTAATAATTTTCCTCATGTGCAACTTCAATCCTTCTCTGTCATAGGTCATGAAGAGCTAACAAAACTTATCGAAACTTCAAAAGCCACAACATGTTTGTTAGATCCTATACCAACTAAGCTCTTAAAAGAGGTATCTCATGTAATTTCAGAACCTCTTCTGTTCAAAATGCAGCAGCCAGAGTGTTGACTATAACTAAGAAATATGATCATATTAGCCCCATTTTATCATTGTTACATTGTTACCTGTTAAATTCCATATTCATTTTAAAATTCTGTTAACTACGAACAAAGCTTTGAATGGTCTCCACAGTACTTAAGTGACCTTCTACCACACTATATTCCATCATGTTCATTACGATCACACAATTCTGGCCTGTTAATAGTTCCTAGAATATCAAAATCCACGATCCTTTTCATATTTGGCTCTTAAACTATGGAATAGTCTCCCTAACACTGTTCAGGACTCAGACACACTCCCTCAGTTTAAGTCTAGACTAAAGACTCTATTTAGCCAGGCATACACCTAATTTATCCTCCAACACACAATTAGGCTGCTTTAGTTGTGTTTGCCGGAACCAGAAACCAGAAACATTGATCATGATTTATAACTCTGCAATATTTGAATGGCATCTATGCTTATATTAGTTTATTTGTTTCCCTGTCTCTACCTCAAGACTCCTATCCTGAGGTCACCAGAACCGGCTGGATCCAGCTCCATACCTGCTTCGTGTTGGACTCCACTGCTACGTGTCGCTGAATGATGATGACTAAATGCAGCTGGTGCCAGCCAAACATCAATTCAGTCTATTACGATGAACTTCAGAGGATGAACTGATGCCAGCTCCAATCATAAGACATGGGATACTTCATATGCCATTGCCTGAACCTTGGATTTAGGATGGACCACACCTAATCTCACCAAAATTACCAGCCAGGTTGAACTGCGTTTCACATCCCTGATCTGTGCCTGCATCACCTCGGTCTATTGATGGACTACGATCTTAAAATGGAATACATAAACTAATGATTGCCAACAAAAGCCTTCATCAGCCAATTAATAAGGACAATTGCATCAATGTGAACTTCTGCAGTTAATCCAGGATGGACTTCAAAGACATTAATCTTACAGTTCAAACATAATCAATGTTTAAACACTGACCCTTAACACTTACTTAGTTTAATCATTGTAAATAACATGACTTTAACTATACATAATTAATATTTACATTATATTCATATTGTTTAGTCAGAGGGGAACTGGCCCCCACAGTGAGTCTGGTTTAGGGTTAGGGTGGTGTTAGTCAGACGGGAACTGGCCCCCACAGTGAGTCTGGTTTAGGTTTAAGGTGGGGTTAGTCAGAGGGGGAACTGGCCCTCACAGTGAGTCTGGTTTAGGGTTAGGGTGGGGTTGGTCAGAGGGGAACTGGCCCCCACAGCGAGTCTGGTTTAGGGTTAGGGTGGAGTTAGTCAGAGGGGAACTGGCCCCCACAGTGAGTCTGGTTTAGGGTTAGGGTGGGGTTAGTCAGAGGGGAACTGGACCCTACAGTGAGTCTGGTTCAGGGTTAGGGTGGGGTTAGTCAGAGGGGAACTGGCCCCCACTGTGAGTCTGGTTTAGGGTTAGGGTGGGTGTAAAACAGATCACTTTCATGGGCAAGGAAGAGGCGAGAAACCGGCTTAACATATAACTTAAAGGTTTAATGGAGAACACAAAAGACAAACACATAAGATAACGGACGTCCGTAATTGAGCTCTCTCTCTCGATCGTCGTCTGCGAGTGGCCTTTATCCCTCTTGACGGCGTAATTAGCCTAATACGGGACCGGGCGTGCGTAATCACGCACCGGTCCCGCCCTCCACCGTGCCACATTCCTCCCCCGTTCTTTCAGGCTGGGGACCCCCGGCCTGACGTACATCCCCTGGGGGGGGGGGGCGCCTCCCGCGCGGTCTGCCGGCAGGTCATCCCCATTAACCTGGACGAGGGAGGGGGCAAGGGGAGGGAAACAAAAAACAACAATTAAAAATGGGGGGGGAGGGTTCCTGCACTGGGCGGTACCTCCCCTCCCACAAACACCACAATTTAAAAAAGAGGGGCAACAATTAAAAATGGGGGGGAGGGTTCCTGCACTGGGCGGTACCTCCCCACCCACGAACACCATAATTAAAAAAAAAAAAAAAAAAAAGAGGGAAAAAGGCCAACGCAGAGCGGTAGCGAGAGAGAGAGGAGAGAAGAGCACTGCAGAGGAGAGTTTTGAGTTGGGCCATGGCCAAGGGGATGGGGAGGACATGGGGAGAAGTGCGGAGCTTGAGCTGGTGGAGGGACACATCGCCACAGCCGCTGCTGCAGCAGTAGCCTCGGCTGCTACCAAAGCAAAGCATTTGGCTGCAGTGGAAGAGAGAATGATAAAGTCTCTGGTGGCTCTGCTGGTTGAAACTCAGATGAAAAAGTTGGAGATCAAACTGAGACACTTTGAAGAGCTGGAGACCATTATGGATCGAGAAAAAGAGGCATTGGAGCAGCAGAGACAGCAGTTATTGTCTGAAAGGCAGAACTTCCACCTGGAGCAGGTGAAATATGCTGAGGTGAAAGCACGACAGCACATGGAACAGCAGCAGCAAGCAGGAGCTTCACAGAGCAGCAGCACAGCATATAACCCTCTTCACCATGGTCATTCGGTGGGCAATGCTGGTACTGGGCAGGTGATGGGTGCTCGGCACCCCGGAGCTCCCAATGGCATGTACCAAACTTCACCTTCCTCACAAGCTGATGGGGCCACATCCATGTGAAGACCAATAATGGAGTTAAGTCTACACTGCCTTAAATCCCAACCTCCTTCAACATCAGATAAAAGACAAACACATAAGATAACGGACGTCCGTAATTGAGCTCTCTCTCTCGATCGTCGTCTGCGAGTGGCCTTTATCCCTCTTGACGGCGTAATTAGCCTAATACGGGACCGGGCGTGCGTAATCACGCGCCGGTCCCGCCCTCCACCGTGCCACAGTGGGGTTAGTCAGAGGGGAACTGGCTGCCACAGTGAGTCTGGTTTAGGGTTAGGGTGGGGTTAGTCAGAGGGGAACTGGCCGCCACAGTGAGTCTGGTTTAGGGTTAGGGTGGGGTTAGTCAGAGGGGAACTGGCCACCACAGTGAGTCTGGTTTAGGGTTAGGGTGGGGTTAGTCAGAGGGGAACTGGCCCCCACATTAATCAACATCTTATGGAGTTTTGTGTTCCTTGCCACAGTCGCCTTCAGCTGCTCACTGGGGTTATAAATACAATTATTATTTAATTACTTATTTTTAGACACGATTAACAATCATATTTTATCTAATTACACAATGATTATTCATCAACATTATAGACATTTTAGTTTTATCATCTGTTAATGCCTGATCTTCTGTAAAGCTGCTTTGAAACGATGTGTGTTGTGAAAGGCGTTATACAAATAAAATTGACTTGACTTGACTTGATAGATGCAGACCTTTTTATTTACATGGGAATTCACCACTGTTATTATAACTGGAGTTTACATCCCCCCCAGCGCTAATGCTGAGGAAAAGCTCGTGAACTGTATGGGGCTCTCTGAGCAGCACCGTCATTCCAATGTGCTTCAAGGCCACCACCATCATCCCCATGCCAAAGAAGACTTCAGGTGTCCTGCCTCAACGACTACTGTCCCGTTGCACTCACACCCATCATCATGAAGTGCTTCGAGAGGCTCGTCATGAGGCACATTAAGACCCAGCTGCCCCCCTCACTAGACCCACTGTAGTTTGCATATTGTCCAAATCGTTCAACAGATGCCATCGCCACCACCCTCCATCTGGCCCTCACCCACCTAGATAAAAAGGACTCATACGTTCAAATGCAGTTCATAGACTTCAGCTCAGCATTCAACACATTAATTCCCCAGCACCTGATTGGAAAGCTGAACCTGCTGGGCCTGGACACCTCCCTCTGCAACTGGATCCTGGACTTCCTGACTGGGAGACCACAGTCTTTCCGGATCGGGAACAGCATCTCCACCACCACCACACTGAGCACTGGAGCCCCCCAGGGCTGTGTGCTCAGTCCACTGCTGTTCACTCTGCTGACTCATGACTGTGCAGCAATGCACAGCTCGAATCACATCATCAAGTTCGCCAATGACACGACCATGGTGGGTCTCATCAGCAAGAATGACGAGTCAGCATACAGAGAGGAGGTGCAGCGGCTAACGGACTGGTGTAGAGCCAACAACTTGTCCCTGAATGTGGACAAAACAAAAGAGATGGTTGTTGACTTTAGGAGAGCACAGAGTGACCGCTTTCCGCTGAACATCGACGGCTCCTCTGAGGAGATCGTCAAGAGCACCAGATTCCTTGGTGTTCACCTGGCGGAGAACCTCACCTGGTCCCTCAACACCAGCTCTATTACCAAGAAAGCCCAGTAGCGTCTCTACTTTCTTCGATGGCTGAGGAAAGCACATCTCCCACCCCCCATCCTCACTACATTCTATAGAGGGACTATTGAGAGCATCCTGAGCAGCTGCATCACTGCCTGGTATGGGACTTGCACCGTTTCGGACCGCAAAGCCCTGCAGAGGATAGTGAGAACAGCTGAGAAGATCATTGGGGTCTCTCTTCCCTCCATCAAAGACATTTACAAAAAACACTGCATCTGTAAAGCCACCAGCATTGTGGAGGACCCCACACACCCCTCACACAAACTCTTTACCCTCCTGCCATCTGGCAAGAGGTAACAAAGCATTCGGGCTCTCGCGACCAGACTGTGTAACAGCTTCTTCCCCCAAACCATCAGACTCTTCAATACTCAGGGACTGGTTTGACACACACACACACACACACACACACACACACACACACACACACACATGTCCTGAGTTGCACTTTATTTACTGTCACTTTATAACTGTCTGCTACCTCAATAACTCCTATGTGCATAGAACACTATCTCATAGTATGTTATGTTTACATTTGGCATTTCAGTAACTGTCATCTTTTTGCACTTCTGTGTACTGGTCGGTGTTGCACTGTCTCTCACTCTGTCTATTGTCCTGTTCATTGTTAGTAATTTACTGTACTGTAAATTTGTACTTTTAGCACATGTTGCATGTGCACTTTATATAGGTATGTTATTTAGTCTGTGTAGTCTCATGTGGTTCTGTGTTTGTCCTATGTTGTTTTATGTAGCACATGGTCCTGGAGGAACGCTGTCTCGTTTCACTGTGTACTGTACCAACTGTATATGGTTGAAACGACAATAAAAACTACTTGACTTGACTTGACCAGAGCTGCCAGAGCAGAGAGAGTGTGTTGATATCTGTGTGGTGGCTGATGAGAAGTCGAGAACATTGTTAAGAGTGTTGGTGTACTGTGTTACTGAGTGTGAATATCATTGTTGTTATCTTTCATTTTCATTTCCTGTATACCTTTTGCCCTGTTTGTATTTGTTATTTATCTGAATTTTGTTTAAACCTTGTATATGTGGCTAGTGGATGCCCATAATTGTAAATAGTGTGTATACACCCATTTCTTCAGCATGGAAGCCATTGGGGCTGGGTGACATTTATTTTCTATTTACATGTTTTTCTCCTGTTTATTGGTTTAGTAAGGTAGAAAGGTAAGTTTTTGTTTGTTTAATTTTATTTTGAGAAGCAAGTTCGTTATTTTTGGATACAGTCAGCTTATGTTATGTTTGTTGTTTTGGCCTTGCCCAACCCTGAAGTCTGATTTGCTTTCTTGTGTTGTGGTGTTCTCTAAATGAAAATAATGAAAGAAAGAAATGGAAAACTTAACTTGAGTTAAGAAATCTTTATGTTACACCTCGAGCAGGGTTGTAACACTGTTTCCTCCCATCTCCTCCAGGCCATTTCTCCTTCAACCCTACCTGGGCTCACACACACATTATTAACTCTTCTCTCCTCACTGGTACATTTAAGCAGGCTTGATGAAGTCCACTCCTTAAGAAACCCACTGTAAACCCTGCACTCTTAGAAAATTACAGATGGGTCTTTCTCCTCCCATTCATAGCGAAAACAATTGAACGTGTCGTGTTCAATCAGTAACATCTGCTCCATATACATCACTGGGATCTGTCATTATTGCTTATCATTGCTATGCTGATGACACACAACTCTACCTCTCATTTCAGCCTGAAAATACTACTGCAGCTATACAACATAACTTCAACATTCAGCTACACTCGTCAACGATTACACAGTCCAGGGCAGCCAGAGGTCTTGGAGTAGTGTTTGACGATCAGTTGAATTTTGATCGTGCAGATTTGCACTGTTCAAAATGGTCCTTTCCTATCTGAGCATGCTACACAACTTCTTGTCCAAGTTCTTGTCAGATCTAGACTGGACTACTGCAATGCTCTTCTGGCAGGACTTCCTTCATGTACAGTCAAACTTCTGCAGTTGATCCAGTATGCAGCGGTCTGTTTGGTTTTCAACTAGCCCAAGAGAGCGCATGTCACACCTGTCTTCATCAAACTGTATTTGTTGCATCACTGATGCTTGTACACAAAACAACCCATCATCATCTCACTACTTCAAGTCTATGTGCCCTCCAGAAGCTTTCAATCAGCGGGTGAGTGGTGCCTCGTTGGGCCATCTCACAAAGGCACAAAATCACTTTCCCAGACTTTCATTTCAACTCTGCCTTGCTGGTGTAGCTCAACTGGTAGAGCATGGTGCTAGAATCGCTAAGATCGTGGGTTCGATTCCCTGGGAACACACGGGAAAAAATGGATATAAAGCTCTAACTTGAATCCACTGTAAGTTGCTTTGGATAAAAGCATCTGTAAATATAAAAACACTTCTCTTTTGCTTGCACCCAGTCCTACCAATGTCTTCTAAAAAAAAAAAAAAAAAAAGCCCTGGTGTGATTAGGCCTTTAGAAGACAGCTGCCTACGTAGTAAGGAAGCAGCAAGGCACTAGGTCACTAGGTTTTGGGACACATTGACATTAATGATGTTACACTACTCATCCACTAGAGGGAGACACTCTCCTGCTCTTTTTTGATCATTGCCAATTCACACCTCCATCTCTTTCTCATTCACTCTCTCCCTCTCATTGCATACTAATGCTGACCCCCTAGCAGGATAGAGAGAGGGAGCTTTAGATCTGTCTAGTGCTCTCTCTCTCTCTCATACAGGCAGCAGTGTGTGTGTGTGTGTGTGTTTGGCGCAGCGGTACAGATGCAGCGTGTGTGTGTCGACAGTGGTGTGTGTGTGTTGTGAGCAGGTGTTTGTGTGAGGCATCAGAGGGAGGGACACACACACCCTCCAAAAGAGCAGCAAAGACGGAGGTGGCCGCAGTTTTCGCTTTTTTCTTTCGTTTTTTGTTCTTTTTCTTCCTCATCGTGATCGTGGGAGGTGCTCTCTCTTCTCATTTGCTGGCTCTGTCCATCATCTGCCTGCTCGTCTACTTCTCCATCTATCTCATCTATAATTTCTGCTATTGATGAGCGGCGGAGGAGTGTGTGTTTCTGCTCTCCCTCCATCATCCTGATGCTGGTGTGTTGTGATTGTAGGTAGGTTGATCTGTGTTCACTGTTGTGTGTTTCTGTGTGTGTTCTGTTGGAAAACCACACACATGAACACACACACATGCAGTATGTGACGTAGAGAAGGACGTGTGTCTTACCTCAATCAGTGTGTGTGTGTGTGTGTGTGTGTGTGTGTCTATATTGTGCCATTGCAACCTTATATAGATCCTCATACACTCATCCTCCACCTGTCTCTCTCTCTTTGTGTCTCTCTAGGCTCCTGCTCATCACCTGTGTTTGTGTTTGCACACATCACTCTCATACACACCTCAGCTGTGAATCCATATATAATCCTATATAATTGTGTATATAATCCTATACATCCCATATCCATAATCCTATATTGTGTCTATAAGGTTCATTAGTGTCTCACCCCACATGTCTGTCTCTTTATGTGTGTTGTGTCATTACTCCTGATGCATTTCATTCATTTACCTGCGGCTCTTTCTGATATTACGCTGTTATTCATGCATCAGCGCTCATAATCAGTGTGTTGATTAGAGGAAGAGTGATTCATGTGTACATACAGTTACATTGTTTCAGCTGTGTGTGTGTGAGTTTCACTCCATCCTCCAGACGGTTTTCTTTGGGAATGTTGATGTGTGTTTTCTGGTGATCTCACTGGATGACACGTTTGGATCCAGCTTTTGTTTCTTCTTTTTTCCCCCCTGAGGAAACTCAGTTTCTTCATGACACTGAACTGCAACGCTTCTCCAGATGAGCAAACACACACCACTCTTTCTGCTCTTTTACAATCGGACTAAATGTGAAGTGAAAGCGTTTGTGCATTCAATGTGAACAGGACGCTGGACTTTAACACGGATGTTTCCGACACATTGGTTCTGTTCGGTGAGTATGTGTGCTGTGATCTGTGTGTGTTCTCATATTTACTGTTTCACTCTCAGGACTGCTTCTCATTCAGGGTTTTTGGCAGGATACTGCAAATCCTACAGCTATCTGTTCACTGAGATTTATTGAAGAATAAAACATGTTTTCTACAGAGCCCCTTAAAGTGACAGTTCACCCAAAAATGAAAGTTCTTTTATCATTTACTCACTCTCATGTTATCCCAGATGTGTTTGACTTTCTTTGACAGATCACAAATTAAGACTTTTAGAAGAATATTTCAGCTCTGTAGGTCCATACAATGCAAGTGAATGGTGACCAGAGCTTTGAAGCTCCATAAAGCACATAAAGTGGTTTAATCCATGTCTTCAGAAGTGATATAATAGGTGTGGATGAGAAACTGATACATTTTAAAGTAATTTATTCTCCTTTTTCTCTTATTTTTCATTACATTTC
>JAVLUX010000248.1:1367500-1410000 GCA_032164185.1 Moxostoma hubbsi
AATGAGTAATGACTGCTAAAATTTTAACATCACTTTTCCACATGAAACAGTGAAAACATTTGCAGCATTACTAATGTTTAAGATTGTATTTCTGATCGAAGACCAGCATCTATTTCTTTCAAGAGCAAAATTGTTTTAGTGACCAAACTTTTGAAGGGTAGTGTCGAGTATGCTCAGTAATCTACCCTTTGTGTTTCCTTTCCAAATTTGACACCAAATAGCAAACAAATGGTGTTGAAACTTCCCAAAGAAGAAAACTCTGACTGTGTGCCAGTTACATTCACAACAGAAACAGGAACATTGATCTCCACAAGCTGCTCTTTTTCCTCATCTGAGAAAAGCTTGTTTGCTTTAGTACCTATGGGAATCTTTCATGGCAGTTCTGTGATCTCTCATCTACATCCCTCAGTTCTTGGTCTTTCTCGATTTGGAGCTTCATGTCCTTCTGTCCTGTGATTGAAAGTAAAAATCCAAACCCTGAAGGCTGCAGTGCGATTTGTTCAATGTTAAATAAATATGTCAGTTTGGGGAATTTACACTTGGTCACTACATGCGTTTGTACTGATCAGATAGCTCATAAAACACTATAAAGACACATTTGATATGCATAACTATTAGATCGATTACTAAGCATAAAGTGACTGTGAATGTTTGAGGAGGCAATCGTTATTTTTGTACTTTCGGTTGATGCTTGTTGTGCAGAAATCTTAAGCTTAAATCTGCACTATGTAAGATTGTTTGGTTAAAAATGAAGAAATTGCCATTATTGATTGAGTACATAAATAGTTGTGTTCAAAACAATGCTCTTACCCCGATTCACTATGGTAAGCCTATAAAATGTATTTGTATTTTGAGCTATCGGGTCAGATTTTGTATGAAACTGCTGACGTCATTTCTTTAAACACAGGAGAGATGTGTCGCTGTTACGTGTTCCGCTGAGGTTCAGGACAGCACCGCTGCAGTCTGGATGGATGTTTGTCCATTTGATAAAGTTGTTTACCTGCTATAATGCTGGACACAGTATGCTGTCTGTAGGGTTGTCATGCTTTTATGAATCCAACATTACTTGTGTGTTTTCCGATAGTGGTCTACGTTTACTGTGCAAATATACTAATACGCATGACTTCTGAAATGTACTTCCTATACATATTATTTTCATGTTAAATAAAGTTTAATAAATTAAACATAAACAAGTTAAATAAATTATGTTTTTAGTTTACAGTGTTATTACAGTTTCACTTGCTTTATCAACTGCAATATTTTTCCCTTTTTCTCCATTTTGGAATGCCCAATTCCCACTACTTAGTATGTCCTCGTGCTGGCGCGGTTACTCGCCTCAATTACAGTGTCGTAGGACAATTCTCAGTTGCCTCCACTTCTGAGACTGTCAATCCGTGCATCTTATCACGTGACTCGTTGTGCATGACACCGCGGAGACTCACAGCATGTGGAGACTCATGCTACTCTCCACGATCCACACACAACTCACCACACGCCCCATTGAGAGAACCACTAATCACCACCACGAGGAGGTTACCCCATGTGACTCTACCCTCCCTAGCAACCGGGACAATTTGGTTACCCCATGTGACTCTACCCTCCCTAGCAACCGGGCCAATTTGGTTACCCCATGTGACTCTACCCTCCCTAGCAACCGAGCCAATTTGTATACCCCATTTGACTCTACCCTCCCTAGCAACCGGGCCAATTTGGTCACCCCATGTGACTCTACCCTCCCTAGCAACCAGGACAATTTGGTTACCCCATGTGACTCTACCCTCCCAAACAACCGGCCCAATTTAGGTGTGATAGTCAGCATCAGTACTCGCTGAGATAACCAGAACATAGTATGTCTTTTGAAGAAAATTTCCTTTACATAGAGTAAATATTTCGTCACGTCATATTCATTCATTTTAAGCAGTTTTACTCAATGAAATAAACTTTTAGTCAATGAAAATATTTGCAAAATGGATAAAAAAAATTTATATGTATAAATGTATAAATGTAATCAGCCTACCTCGAACCCCCCCAACATCACCCCCCCCTCCACCCAGCTCAACGCTTAAAATCGGCCTACCTCGAAACCTCTTTTTATTTTTTATTGGTATATATAATTAATATATAAGTTTAGAATGATTCTGAAAATTACCTTATGTTTGTTTGTGTGTGAGTGTGTGTGTGTCTGGGAGTGTGTATGTGTGTGTGAGAGAGTGTGTGTGTGTGTGTGTGTGTGTGTGTATGTGTGTGTGTGCTTGTGTGTGAGAGTGAGTGTGTGTGAGTGTGAGTGTGTGTGTGTGTGTGTGTGTGTGTGATAGTGTTTAAGTGTGTGTATGTGTGTGTGTGTGTGTGTGTGTGTGTGTGAGTGAGTGTGTGTGAGTGTGTGTGTGTGTGTGTGAGTGTGTGTGTGAGAGTGTGTGTATGAGTGTGTGTGTGTGAGTGTGTGTGTGTGTGTGTGTGTGAGTGTGTGTGAGATTGTTTAAGTGTGTGTATATGTATGTGTGTGTGTGTGAGTGTGTGTGTTTGTGTGTGTGAGTGCGTGTGTGTGTGAGATTGTTTAAGTGTGTTTATGTGTGTGAGTGTGTGTGTGTGAGAGAGTTCTTTCTAAACATGAAGGTCTTTTTTCTCCCTGCAGATGCTCTGAAATCCAGGACGCTGAAGAGGACAGCAAATCCAGAGGACAAACACACACTCAAACACACTCATGAGGAACGAGAAAGAGACACTACAGAGAGACTGTAGACTGACTGCTAAAAGTGTCCACAGGACACTCACTGTCAGCAGACAGACAGACAGAGTCAGGACAGTCTGAAGGTCTGTGGTGAGGTTGGTGCATGTATTATTTAAGCTCTATCAGGAGTTACAATTGATCTTGATCTTTGGAATTGAGAAAAACTGTAAATCATGTCAGTAAAATAACAGGAATGTTGTGTTCAAGACAACATATTAAATATGTGTGTGTGTGTGTGTATGTGTGTGTGTGTGTGTGTGTGTGTGTGTGTGCAGTAGGGTATGAGAGCACTACAGCATCATGCGGTTTCTGAGATGGAGGAATAAAAGTTCGGCTGCACACACACGAGGTGAGACACACACACACACACACACACACACACACACACACACACACACACACACACACACACACACACACACAGACAGACACACACACAAACACACTTTAATCTGTGATAATCTGTGATAAATCCACTGCTCTCATAAGAGTTCTTTTTGTCAATCTGTTTAACAGTGTTCAGCTGATCAACTCAACACACACACAAATGCACTCACACACTCACACAAACACACACACTCACAAAAAATGTATAGTCCCTACCAGATGGGTTCAAAAGTCTCCAAATATCTGTAAGCATCAATGTTGCTCTAGGGGACTTACACACTTTTATTTCACTATGATCAAGGACTGAATCAATCAATACATTAAAGTCTCCTCCCAATATTATATCATGAGGGGTCCCAGCAGCTTGCAACTTCCTTTCAAGATCTATAAAAAAGCCCTGATCATCAGCGTTATGTGCATAGATATTAACCAAAATCAACCTTTGCCCATGAATTTCTGCTAAAACAATAATGAATCCTCTTAATTTATCTTTAGTCTGTCTGAGATATTTGAATTGTAGATGTTTATTTATCAATGCAATGACTCCCCTGCTCTTACTTGAGCCAACACTAAAGAAAAGACATCCACCTCATTCCTTTCTGCTGGGAAAGATGCATTTCTTGAAGAAACACTATATCAAATTTCTTACGTTTAAATAGAGAAATAACCTTCCTTCTTTTTATGGGGTGCCCCAACCCAGACTCATATTAACATTTGACATTTTGACAAATTAGAAATAATAAATTGTGTGTCAAAAATAAAATTATAAAGATCACATTCCACATTGGTGCAACAATCAACCCCTGAAAGATTCATTCACATAACTATCCTGAAGATGTGTTCCTCCACAGAACAAGCACCAGAAGATAACGGAACAAGCACAAAATAAAATAAAGAAATGGGCCATTCAGTTCTTCGGGCAGTCAAACATACTCCATTGTCCTGCAAGAAATATTCCACAAAACCAACTTCAGCCAACAGCACCCAAAACGTGCAGATTCACAAGATATCTGATACTATACAAAACAAACTCCAGCCGCTAGGTGGAACCAGCACAAAACAAAACGAAAAAGGCACCCAGTTTCCTCGAACAGTCAAGAGAATGTTCAGTGAGTCAGGTCCATTAGGCGGCAACATGAATATCACCAAATGGCTTACTTATTCCAATGTCTTTATGTAGAAAAATGCTTGCTGTGGGCATGTAAATTCTCTATGGCAATCCTTAGTATCTATTCTCAGTTTGGCCGGAAACATTAGAGCAAATGCAACCTTACATTGATGTAAGATTTTCTTGCATTCACGGAATCATTAATTTTTATCTCTTGTCGAAATCGCAAAGTCTGGGAACAAGAAAGTGCTGTGGTTCTTCCAAGAAAGCTTTCCTTTACTCCTCGCCTCTCATAACACAAGATCTTTATCGGATGATGCCAGAAATTTGGCCAGAATTGATCGAGGCCGGTCTCCCTCCGTGGATCGCTGAGCCAGAGCTCTGTGAGCTTGTTCGATTTCCAGCCTATGGGCTGTTATGTCAAGCAGACTCTAGAAGAGCCTGTCTAGGAATTTTATCATATCTCGTCCTTCCTCATGCTCAGGAATTCCAACAATTCGGATATTGTTTCGTCGATTACGATTCTCCAAATCCTCCTGTTTTTCCCAGATGCATTCCAAATATAGCAGGTTAGCAGCTAATTCCCTCTCCGATGACTCCAGATAATCAATCCATTTCTCAACATCTGACATTCTTGTAACCATCTTAGTGAATTTCGTCTCCATGACAGTGATAGATCTACAAATTACAGCAAGATCCTCCAAGTCAGCCACGACCTTTGTCAGCATTACCGACACATTCATCAATTCATGCAGGATTTCTTTCAGTTCAGAGTCCAGGGCTTTTGGCCTGCCACTGAGGGGAATCATCTTGAGCATGTAAGTGTCTTTTAATGTCTCCAGAGCCAGAGGATTTTGAATTCTTTGACATATTTCCTTCCTAGAACAGTTAAGAATAAGGGTGTATGGAATCTCACCGGTTTATGACACAAATAGTATTAAAAGTAGCAAAGTGCGCAGAACTCGTCGTTCACATATCCACTCCTCGCACAGTGTCACGTGACTCCTTAAAAAGAATTAAAGGAATAGTTCAACCAAAAATGCTAATTAGCTGATAATTTACTCAGATATATATGACCTTCTTTCTTCATCAGAACAGGATTTAATATTTTTAGGAAAGTATCTCAGAATTCCCCGTCTGTCACTCACTCGACATTGTGTTGATGAGATGACACTAGGGGTCGCTCCTGCGGGGCCCGGACATCTCTGATCTTGAGAAAAGGCCAATGAGAATTGGCGTGTGGCATTTCCATGCCACTCCCCCGGACATACGTGTATAAAGGAGTGACGCTGCAAATACACATCAGATATCTTCTTCGGAGCTGAGAGAGCAGTCACAGAGCTGAATTCCTCTGCCATCTCATTCATCTCAACAAGCTGTTGGTTTTACGGGGCTTTCCAGCGGTTCTCCCCTCACACACTACGTTGTGCTGAGCACACACTCCTTGGCGCTTCAGCAGCAGAAAAAGAGCTCACGGAGTGAATAACTTCGTTTATATATATATTTATATTTCCCATATATATATATATATATAAAAACACCAATAAAAGAGAATATTTCTGGCGCAAACAGTGAAGCGTCTTTTTGAAGATGTCTTTCCGTTTGTGTGTATTTCCTGGTTGCGGTCGTTGTCTCTCCCCGTCTGATGGCCATGATTGCTGCCACTCATATTTGGGGGTTTGTGAATGGTTCATGCCCTCACTGCAAGGGCATGGCCATGGCTATGTTGCGGTCGCGGCTCGGCCTCGTAAGAGCGCAAGCCACCCCAGCCGCTCTCTGACTCGGTCCTTCTTCCTACGGGTATGAGGCAGTGTCGACTAGTGCTGGGGGCGATATGGGGACCTCAGTGGGAGCCTCTCCGCCGGGTATAACCCCACGGACCTCCCACTCCCCGTCACACTCGTATGCTCCAACCGAGCGCTGGTGCAGGGTTGCCGGTTCGCTTCACGGTGGACCTACGATCTCGTTCGGAGCGCCTGTTGACGATGAGATCTCGATCGCGGCATTGGAGAGTGGGTTCGTCATGTCTGACACTGAGGACTCAGCTGGACTCCCACCCTCGGGTGCGGCGGCTCAGTCACAGGCTTACTCGGAGCTGACAGCCATGCTTGCCCGGGCAGCATCCTCCACGGCTCCACGATTGGTTCCTGGGGCCAGAGTGCCGCTCAAGGCCACACTCCGCCCCCATTCCTTTCTTCCCGGAAGTGCATGAGGAGCTCACGCGCTCATGGCAGGCACCTTTTACTGTCCGCACGCGAGCCGTGAGCTCCTCCGCTCTCACTACCCTCGACGGCGGGGCGGCAAGGGGCTACAATTCCCCAGGTGGACCAAGCGGTCGCGGTGCACTTATGCCCCCAAAACGCCTCCACCTGGTGGAACTGCCCGAGGCTCCCATCCAGGGCCTGTAGGCTGATGTCATCTCTGATGGCTAAAGCCTACAGCGCCGCTGGGCACGCCGCCTCCACCTTGCATGCCATGGCACTCCTGCAGGTGCACCAAGCCAAGGCACTTAGAGAACTACACAAGGGTAGTCCTGACCCGGGTCTAATGCAGGAGCTGCGCTCAGCGACCAACTTCGCCCTCTGGGCAACGAAGGTCACGGTGTGGGCTCTCGGGCAGGCGATGGCCACCTTGGTGGGGCAGGAGCGCCACCTCTGGCTCAACCTGGTCGAGTCGCGAGAGGCTGTTTGGCGATACTGTTGGAGACTTCGCCTGGCAGTTCTCAACGGTGAAGTAGCAGACGGAAGCTATACAGCACATCCTGCCCAGGTGGAGCCACAGTCCCTGTATCCCGTCTGCTCGTCCCCAGCGCATCCCCCTGCGGTACCAGCACCAACACCAGCCTCGCCACAGCCCGCCACTAGGGGCAGGCCCCAACGTGGTGCTACCCGCAGGACGGCGATGCCCCCCGCCTCATGGCCAGCCGCCAAGAACCCCAAGAAGGCTTCGAAGCGCCCCTGAGACAGGCAGCCCCGGGACTCAGGAAACTGCACTACGGGAGCTGGTAAGCAGACCACTCCCTCCACCACTGGAGGGGCGGGTGGAGAATCCTTATTTCCTTTTGAATTTTATTTAGCTGCACACCCAATGAGCTGCGGTACCCACATTTAAAAAAAAAAAGAGCAGTTTCCTCAGCCCCTGGGTTCTATTTCCGGTCTCCCCAGCCGTCGTTATCATGACCGCCGGCCACCGGTTCCCTTTGGCAGGCACAGCGCCCTGGAACCGGTCCTCCCACTTCCACGTGCCCAGCCGTGGCACAACCCTACCCCCAAGCCGACAGTCTCTGCAGGCTACGAGGACGAAATTCTTCCTCCCCCGTCCCAAGCTGTTCTGTGAGCGGTTACAAGGAGCCAAGTAAGTCCTTCGATGTCCCTAGACTCAGCACCCTGGGCTCTCTTTTCCTGTATGGAGTTGGACTCGGTCATGATGAAAATCCTTTCAGAGGCTTCTGGGGCATCCTCAACGATGGTCATACCGCTTGGGTTGATGCATATGAGACAACTCCAGCAATGGCTACAGAGTTGAGAGACGAGCATGGCGCCACGGCACACACCGCGTCCTTGTCACCCAAGCTTGTTGCCGCTTTCATAGCCCCTGGTCAGATATAGCATTCTTACGGGCAGGAGTTCCCCTAGGCCAGGTCTCCAGGCACGTCGTGGTTACGACAGATACCTCCCAATGGGGCTGGAGTGCCAAATGCAGTGGCACTTGGTCTGGCCCGCAACTGCGTTGGCACATCACCTGCCTCGAGTTGCTGGCAGTAGTACTTGCCCTGAGGAGACTTTTGCCATTGATCAAGGGCAAGTACGTGTTGATCCGTATGGACAACACAGCCATGGTGGTGTATATCAACCGGCAAGGCGGTCTGCGCTCTTGCCGCATGTCACAACTCGCCCGCCGTCTCCTCCTTTGGAGTCAGCACCGACTCAAGTCACTGTGAGCCACTCACATCCCAGGCTACCTCAGCACAGCGGACGCACTGTCACGGCAGGTTACATCCAGGGGAGAGTGGAGGCTCCACCCCCAGGTGATCTGGAGTCAATTCGGCCAAGCACAGGTAGACCTGTTCACTTCCCCGGAATCCTCCCATTGCCCACTATGGTACTCTCTGACTGAGGCCCCCCTCCTAGGCACACAGCTGGCTTTGCAAGTATGCGTTTCCCCCACTGAGCCTACTTGCACAGATGTTGTGCAAAGTCAGGGAGGATGGGGAGCAGGTCCTCTTAGTGGCCCCTTATTAGTCCTCAGACCTCACAATCCTCGTGACAGCCCCCCCCCCCCCCCCTGGCAAATTCCCCTGAGGAAGGACCTCCTTTCTCAGGGACAGGGCACTATCTGGCACCCACGACCAGACCTCTGGAATATCTATGTCTGGGCCTTGGACGGGACGTGGTAAACTTAAGTGGCCTACCACCCGCGGTGGTAGACACGATCACTCAGGCAAGAGCTCCCTCAACGAGGCGCCTTTACGGCCTGAAGTGTCGTCTGTTCGCTCAGTGGTGTTCTTCCCGTCGTGAAGACCACCAGAGATGCGCAGTTGGATCAGTGCTTTCCTTTCTGCAGGAAAAGTTGGAGGACCGGCTGTCCCCCTCCACCTTGAAGGTGTATGTAGCCACTATATCGGCACATCATGATGCAGTGGAAGGTAAGTATTTAGGGAAGCACGATTTGGTCAAGTTCATGAGAGCCGCGAGGAGGTTAAACCCCCCCAGGCCACGCCTCGTTCACTTGTGGGACCTCTCCGTGGTCCTTCAGGGCATTCGGAGAGCTCCCTTCGAGCCCCTTGAGTCAGCAGAGCTAAAGGTGCTCTCTCTGAAGACCGCCCTCCTGATGGCGCTCACCTCCATCAAGAGGGTAGGGGACCTGCAGGCGTTCAGAGTTAACGAACTGTGCCTAGAGTTCAGGCTGGCTTACTCTCATGTCATCCTGAGACCCCGACCGGGCTACGTGCCCAAGGTTACCACGACCCCTTTTAGGGACCAAGTGGTGAACCTGCAAGTGCTGCCCCAGGAGGTGGCAGACCCAGCTTTGGTGTTGCTGTGTCCGGTGCGTGCTCTTCGCATCTACTTGGACAGCACGCAGAGCTTTAGAAGCTCCGAGCAGCTCTTTGTTTGCTTCGGCGGACAGCGGAAGGGAAGCACTGTCTCCAAACAGAGGATCGCCCACTGGGTCGTCGATGCCATCACAATGGCATACCACGGCCAGCGTGTGCTGCCCCCTGCTGGCCTACAAGCCCATTATACCAAAGTGTTGCGGCTTCTTGGGCGTTGTTACTAACGTAACCTCTGTTCCCTGATGGAGGGAACGAGATGTTGTGTCCCTCCGGCCACAACACTGAACCAACCACTGATTGAGATGATTAGAGATGTCCGGGCTCCGCAGGTGCGACCCCTAGTGTCATCTCATCGACACAACGTCTCAGCTTCATTCTTAGCTTCATTAAATGCAATTGAAATGACACCAATTTTTGTTAGTAATTAGTATTAATTAGTAACTAATTATTGTAATTAGTCAGCGACAAAGTAATCCACATGACTCCAGCTGATCAAGCAATGTCTTCTGAAGTGATTTGATATGTTTGTGGGAAAAACAAATTGCTAATTAAAACTTTATTAACTTTATTTATCTTTAAAAAAAAAAATCGCTTTTTGTAAACACTTCACGTCACTGTGGCATGAAGTCATCACCTTGGTGCATTCACCTGAGTATTCAGAAGTTCCACTCAGCTTACTACAGAGGAACATACTTCAGGAGAGAGTTAAGTCCATTCAAACAGCTACAATTTCTTCAAATTAAAGTTGTAATGTTGTTATTCACCTCAGAGCTGGTTGATTTGGTTCTTGACTTACAACTCTTTTATGAAGGATTTTTTCCTGGTTTTGGAATCAATAGAACCGATTCTAAGAGTCGATTCCAGACCATTTAATTTTTCATTTACATTAATTCATTTGGAAGACACTTTTATCCAAAGTGACTTACAAAAGAGTAAAACATAAGCGAATCATCTTAAGGAGACAGTGGTACGAAAAGTGCCATACTACAAAGTTTCACTATCATCAGAATAGTATACAAAACATATTAAAGTGCAACAAGAATTTATATATATTTTTAGTGACTGGTTAAGTGCTCTTGGAAAATGTTTTTAGCCATTTTTTAAAGACAGAAATGAGTAAGCTTCACAGATTGAGTTGGGAAGGTCATTCCACTAATGTGGTTTGATGAAGCTGAAAGTGTTTTGGTGCCTCTTTGTGTTGGTACAACAAGGTGACGTTCATTATCTGACCACAGGCTTCTGGCGAGCGTGTAGTTCTGCAGAAATGATTTTAGATTGTGACTGTTCTGTATGCCAGCATCAGAGCCTTGAATTTTATATGTGCATCAACCGGCAACCAGTGGAGAGAGACGAGGAGTAGTGTAACATATGCTCTCTTTGGTTAATTAAAGATGCATTCTGGATCATTTGCAGAGGTCTAATTGCACATGCAGGGAGTTCTGCAATGAGAGTGTTACAGTAGTCCAGTCTAGAGATGACAAGTGACTGAACAAGCAGTTGTGTGGCATGTTCAGAGAGGAAGGGTCTTATCTTCCTGATATTGTAGAGTGTAAATCTACATGATCTGGCCATCTTTGATTTGTGGTCTGTGAAATGTAACTTGTTATCGATGATTACCCCTAGATTTCTGACCGTTTCAGAATGCGATATTGTAGTTGAACCCAGATTCACGGTGATGTTGTGTTCAAAAGCAGGGTTAGCTGGAATTGCAGGTAGTGTTCCTTCATCCAGGCCCAGATGTCTGCCAGACAGGCAGAGATTTGAGCAGTCACAGTGGTGTCGTTGGGCTGGAAAGACAAGTTGCATGTCATCAGCGTAGCAGTGGTAAGAGAAACCATGTGACTGAATGATGGGTCCCAGTGATGTTGTGTATATAGAGAAGATAAGTGGCCCAAGCACTGATCCCTGAGGTACCCCAGAAAATAGCTGATGTGGCTTGGATACCTCACCTCTCCAGGCTACCTTGAAAGACCTATCTGAGAGATAGGAGTTGAACCAGCCAAGCACAGTTCCGATGATGCCCAGTTTAGAGAGGGTGGAGAGTAGGATCTGATGGTTGACTGTGTCAAAGGCTGCAGAAAGGTCCAGCAGAATCAGAACAATGATCTGGATTCAGCTTTCGCCTGTGACTCCGTGACAGACAGCAGGGCAGTCTCAGTGGAGTGACCACTTTTGAAGCCTGACTGATTGTCATCCAGCAGCTTGTTCTGTGAGAGATAGGCAGAGATCTGATTGAAAACTGCCCTTTCAAGTGTTTTTGCCATGAATGGGATGAGAGAGACTGGTCTGTAGTGTTCTATCTGTGTGGGGTTAAGTGCAGGTTTTTTCAGCAGTGGGGTTACTCTAGCCTGCTTAAATGTAGTGGGAAAAGTGCCTTCAAGAAGAGATGCGTTAATTATGTGTGTAAGTGCAGGTAGGATGGACGGAGAGATGGCCTGGAGAAGGTGTGATGGAATGGGATCAAGGGAACAGGTGGTGGGGTGGTTGGAGTGCAGGAGTTTAGAGACCTCAGTGTCAGTTAAAGGAGAGAACATAGAGACAGAAGAGTTGCATACAGGAGACAGGTGTTTGACAGGGTGTGGTAATGAGAATGTATTTTTTAAATCTCATAATAAACAGCTCACTACAAAGCATTTTTTGCACTGTTTCTAATAACACGAACAACATTTACTTTTAATAGGTCCAGTCTAAGATTAAATCAGGGTCTATATGCACATACCAAAGCATGATGCTTCAATCCCATGAGAGGGAAGTTTGAGTAGATGCGGCTGTATTTCCAAGAACTACCCCAAAAAATCTTGAAAGTACCATTGAAATGGTCTTTAATCACTCATGAGTTCTTGTTTAGAGTGAGCTTTATATTATAATTTACAGTAATTGTCCATTACCTTTTATACACTGAATAAAATGTCCAAACAATACACTTCAGTTTTATAAAAAAAATCCACTGTTGTACTGGTTTATACAACATATATATATATATATACAATATATATATACAATATATATATATATATATATATATATATATATATATATATATATATTAGGGCTTTCAATTTAATGCGTTAATTCAGTGCGATTCATTTTACAAAAAATAATGCATTAAAATAATTAACGGCAATAATCACACTTCCCCCAGACCATAATAAGGAAGATTCCTGAGAAATGCAAGCTTATTAACGCAATTTATCGCATGCTTGTAGTACCACCTGTTTACTCCAGGGGGGCAGTAAGTGAAACTTCAGCTGTATGAGCAACACGCAGTTTATACAATGTAGAAACACTTCAGCAGAACAACACAGACATGCGTTACATTCTTGCGTTCAAAACACTTGATGGAGCTCAAATCTGAACTAAGAGATCTCAAGATGTGTTTAAAGATTGAGTATTAAACTATATTTAACTTGACACAGTGACCTAAACATGTTATGTTTATGACACAACACACCAGTGAACTGTATGTCAATGATTGACTTATGATCAATAATATGGTAGTAAACAATACATTGTACTCTAAAGCCGCTTTTTGTCTTACAGATGATTAACTCTTCTGCCATAAGAATGTAATGCATTTTAATTATCAGATATATGTATGTATATATATATATATATATATATATATATATATATATATATATATATATATATATATATATATATAATTTTAAAAATATTTAAAGATAACTATGTATAATTATATATTGATATAAATATGTATAATCATTATATATTGAATTATTGTTATATGAGGGGCTTTCTCAGCAAATATTTGTATATGCGATTAATCGTGATTAATTAATCGGGACACCATGTAATTAATTCGATTAAAGTTTTTAATCAATTGACAGCCCTAATATATACACACACACACACACACACACACACACACACACATATATATATATATATATATATATATATATATATATATATATTTTAATTATTATTTATTATATAACTTTCATGTAAAATTGTGTAAAATATAGGCTAATAAAAAAATTTATATATGCAAAAGGTTTTTTTAAACTCTTTAAAAATGTTAGTAGAGAATCGTTGAGTCTCACTTTTATAAGTGCATCACATTTAAACTTTAACATACAGATTTATTGATGTGATCTGGGACGCTGACTCAACTCTGCATCTCCTTGTTGCAGACTTGTGTTGTAACTTTGGGTAAAGTTATTACTGTTTCCAATGTACTGTCACAGATTTGGCATGTTACATGCAACTGTTACATTGTCACTCCAGCTTTAGAGTCGATTGCAATGTTTTGAATCAATTCTCAATTCCCAACACCTTCATTTTGGAATCGATTCCCAGCCTAAATTTGATCAGATTTAACTTACTTCCTCAGGCAATGTTATAGCTAACCCTAACCTTATGGACAAACAACCCAGACCCTAAACCTAACCCTCACAGAACCATCAGAATAAAAAATATCATCATTTCATTTATGTATGGGTCGTTATTCCAAATGAGAATGTCCCAAAATGTCCCCAAGGGGAGGCTTTGTCTGATTTAACTAAATTTTGGGAACAAATGTGTCCCCAAACTATAGCTAAGTACATAAATACACACACACACATTGTATATACACAAATACTTACACCTCATACACTCACTGTACACACAAACACACTAATGTAATGGTGCTCCTGAAATAGCTGCATGAGCTGAAGCTGTAATCTGTGAAAAGCATCAATTTATCAACCTCATCTCACTGATTACAGACAGGTGTCTGAGTGTGTGTGTGTGTGTGTGTGTGTGTGTGTGTGTGAGTGTGTGTGTTTGTGAGTGTGAGTGAGTGTGTGTGTGTGTGTGTGTGTGTGAGTGCGTATGAGTGTGTTTGTGTGTGAGTGGGTGTGTGTGTGTGTGTGTGTGTGAGTGTGAGTATGTGTGTGTGTGTGAGTGTGTGTGTGTGAGTGTGAGTATGTGTGTGAGTGTGAGAGTGTGTGTGTGTGTGTGTGAGAGTGTGTGTGTGTGTGTCTGAGTGTATGTGTGTGTGTGTGTGTGTGAGTGTGTGTGTGTGTTTGAGTGTGTGTGAGTGTGAGTGTGTGCGTGTGTGTTTGTGTGTGTGTATGTGTGTGAGTGTGTGTGTGTATGTGTGTGTGTGTGTGTGTGTGTGTGTATGTGTGTGAGTGTGAGAGTGTGTGTATGTATGTGTGAGTGTGTTTGTGTGTGTGTATGTGTGTGAGTGTGTGTGTGTCACGACCGGCTCGTTACAAGCCGTAACATAAAAGGGGATCAGACACAAGGTTGTTCAATTATGAAAAGAATGGCTTTATTGTAATAAACAAAGACCACTACAATCAATAAATAATAATAAACATAAGTCTAGGGTTAATGAATACAACACAAAGGTTTACAAATAATATATTTAACAATAACAAAACTTGACGCTACACGACATAGGAAAAAGCAATTGAGTGAGAATGAGAGTCAGAGAGTGAGAGTAACCAAAAGAGTCACTTCCCTGAGCAAGCCAGAGAGCGACTGCAGAGCACGTGCACAACTAAACGAGCAACTTCAATTTATACTTCTACTAATTGGCAATTAGCAAGAAGAGAACCAATAATATTCCCCCACGCTTTCCTTCAACCGAATCACAAGACTCAGGGTCGTCACACCTCCCACCCGAAAAGGAGGTTCCCTAAAGTACCGACAAAAAAGAAAAATAAATAAACAAATAAATTATTGCACACAAAAACATTATTTAAATGTGAATGTACAGAAGCATTGATACTTATTTCCCCAGATTCCACCTCCATTCTGCTCTCAGAATCCTGGGCCCTAGGACATCAGAGAAAGAAAAGAAAGAAGAAAGAGAGAGAAAAAAAATAAAAGAAAAGATGCCCACCACTACTGGGAACATCTTACATCCGTGAGAGAGCATCAGCAATTATGTTATCTCTGCCACGTATGTGTTTAATCTCTAGGTGGAAAGGCTGCAAGATAAGGCTCCACCTCATAATTCTTTGATTCTTAGCCCGCATCCGATCCAAGAAAGTCAAAGGATTATGGTCCGTGTATACCGTAATGGGACCACAGAGTGAACTCAAGTAGACCTCAAAATGTTGAACAGCCAAAACAAGGGCTAAAGCCTCTTTATCCACCGTCGAATACACTTGTTGGTGACGATTCAGTTTTTTTGAAAAATAACTCACCGGATGCTCAATTTCATTAGAATCCTTCTGCAAGAGAACAGAGCCATAAGCACTAGCATCAAATGCAAGTAGAAAAGGTTTCTCAAAGTTAGGAGTAACTAACACAGGTGCGTTAATCAACAGAGATTTGGCTTTATCGAAGGAAAACTGACATCTTTCTGACCATTTAAAAGGTTTCTTTGGGCTTAACAAATCGGTCAAAGGGGAAACTACATCCACAAAGTTCTGACAAAGCCCTCTATAGTAACCCACCATCCCAAGAAAACGTTGTAACTCACGATGAGTAGCTGGTATAGGAAAACTACAGATGGCATCAACTTTTGCGTTGATAGGTTTTACACAACCCCGGCCAATCACTTTACCCAAATATGTCACAGTGGCCTTTCCAAATTCACACATGGTGAGATTTATCGTCAGATTAGCTTTAACTAGACGCTCAAAAAGTTCTCTAATTTGACAAAGGTGTTGAGACCAAGAAGAACTATATAGAACGACATCATCCAGATAAGCCTCACATCCTGTTAGTCCAGACAACACGTGATTGATCAGCCGCTGAAACGTAGCAGGAGCATTTCTTACCCCAAAAGGCATAACGGTGTACTGTAGGAATCTGGTGTAACAAAAGCAGATAGTTCTTTAGTACGAGTCGTTATAGGTACTTGCCAATATCCCTTGAGAAGGTAAAATTTGCTGATGAACTGTGCAGAACCAACACGGTCAACACAATCATCTGTCTGGCTGACATCTCAACTCAACCCAGCCAAGACTGAACTCCTTGTCTTTCCAGCCAACCCTGATGTTGAACAAAACATCAGTGTGCAGCTGGGTCCAACTACAGTGTCACTTTCCAAAACGGTCAGAAATCTAGGGGTAACCATTGATGACGAGCTAAATTTCACAGACCACATCTCAAAGACTGCAAGATCATGTAGATTTACACTCTACAATATCAGGAAGATAAGACCTTTCCTCTCTGAACATGCCACACAACTGCTTGTTCAGTCACTTGTCAAAACTAGACTGGACTACTGTAATACTCTCATTGCAGAACTCCCTGCATGTGATAACCTCTGCAAATTACCCAGAATGCAGCAGCACGTCTGGTCTTTAATGAACCAAAGAGAGCACATGTTACACCACTCTTTGTCTCTCTCCACTGGCTGCCGGTTCATGCACGTATTAAATTCAAGGCCCTGATGCTGCATACAGGACAGTCACTGGGTCTTCTCCAGCATACCTAAAAACATTTATGCAGAGCTACGTTCCCACCAGAAGCCTGGGGTCGGCTAAGGAACGTCACCTTGTTGTACCAAAACAAAGAGGCACCAAAACGCTTTCCCGGACTTTCAGTTTTATCATACCACGTTGGTGGAATGACCTCCCCAACTCAATCCGTGAAGCTGACTCACTCTCTATCTTCAAAAAACAGCTAAAAACACACCTTTTCCAAGAGTATTTAACCAGTCACTAAAAAAAAAACAAAAAAAAACAATTAACAATTCTTGTTGCACTTAAATGGGTTTTGTATACTATTCTGATGATAGTGAAACTTTGTAGTATGGCACTTTTCATACCACTGTCTCCTTAAGATGATTCGCTTATGTTTTTCCTCTTTTGTAAGTCGCTTTGGATAAAAGCATCTGCCAAATGAATAAATGTAAATGTAAATCATCAATCCTAGGCAAAGGATAACAATCAGGGTTTGTCAAGGAATTTAACTTCCTGTAGTCGGTGCAAAAAAGATAAGAATTATCAGGTTTACTCACTAAGAACTCCAGGTTAACTCCAAGAACTAAAACTGGGTTCTGCCATGTTATGAGTTAGTAAATACTCCACCTTTTTTACCCGATATGCATGCTGTTTCACTGGTTGAGCTACACCAACATCAATGTCATGTTCAATGACGTGAGATCGAGTCGGAACATCTGAAAAGAGAGAGAGGAATGAACTCACCAACTTCATTACATCGGCCTTCTCTGATTCAGAGAGATGAAGCAAATTGTAAGAAAAGTTAGCAAGAACTTCAGAGTTACTAAGTCGTCATTCTACTTCTCCGCGAGAGGCACCTTTCATCTCTTCTAGACTGTCCACAATCTCTGCAGATGATTCTGAAACACTTGGCTCAACCATTTCAGCAGTTGTCACAACACCAACAGACACATTAGGTACAGGAGTCACATAAGATTTCAGCAGATTAACATGACACACCTGTATCTTTTTTCGATGGTCTGGTGTATTTAACAAATAGTTATTATTTGAGAGAGATCTCGCAACCATATAAGGTCCAGCAAACCTAGCCTGAAAAGGACTAGTTAGTACAGGTAACAAAGCCAGTACTTTATCACCAACTTGAAAATTTCTGGACTTTACTTTGCGATTAAACAATCTCTGCATCTTTCCTTGAGATCTACCTAGTTTTCGTAGAGCAATAGCTCTAGCTTCATAGAGTCGGTAGCGAAAACTACTTACGTAATCCAAAACATTCTCAGGAAGATCGAAAGTTGTCCACCCATCCACCAAGACAGCAATAGGGCCCTTAACAGTGTGTCCAAACACCAGTTCATTAGGACTATAACCTATGCTTTCTTGTACGACCTCACGAATAGCTAACAACAAGTCCAACAAGTCCACAGGAGTGTGTGTGCTTGTGTGTGTGAGTGTGTGTGTGTGTGTATGTGTGTGAGTGTGTGTGTGTATGTGTGTGTGTGAGTGTGTGTGTGTGTGTGTGTGAGTGTGTGTGTGTGTGTATGTGTGTGAGTGTGTGTGTGTGTGTGTGTGTGTGTGTGTGAGTGTGTGTCTGTGAGTGTGAGTGTCTGTGAGTGTGTGTGTGTGTGTGTGCGTGTGTGTGTGTGTGAGTGTGAGTGTGAGTGTGAGTGTGTGTGTGTGTGTGCGTGTGTGTGTGTGTGTGTGTGTGTTTGTATGAGTGTGTATGTATGTGTGTGTGTGTGTACTATTTGTGTGTGTGTGTGTGTGTGTGTGTGTGTGTGTGCTATTTATGTGTGTATACGAGTGGCTGCTGCTGCAGCAGGGAGTCTGAGAGTGTATCACACAACAGGTCTGTGTGTGTGTGTGTGTTACAGGCCATCAACTGTACTGAGAGGTCTATTTTAATAGTTGCAATGGAAAGTGAGTGGCCGAGAGAAGTGTAGACTCACATCTGTGAACTGTGTCACTCACTGCATCTCCAACACTCTCCTCTCTGCTGTTCACTCACTCATTTCTGTTCATCTCTCTATTATCACAAGCAGCAGTGATTAAATTAGTGATTAGTGGACCAGTGAAGCTGTGGAGGATCTCCAGACGTGTTTTGACTCTACTGACTGGGACGTGTTCAGGACTGCTACAAACAGTTTGGGTGAGTACACAGAGGCTGTGACATCATATATCAGCTTCTGTGAAGATGGTTTTGCTGTGTTCCATCATGCACCAGGGTGAGTTACAACAATGACACACCCTGGTTTACAGCCAAACTCAGAAGGTTAATGTTTGATAAGGAAGAGGCCTTCAGGAGTAGGGACAAAGACAGATGTAAAGGGGTGAAGTACAAGTTTAGCAAGGCAGTGAAAGAGGCTAAACGACGGTACCCTGAAAAGCTCCAACAACAGCTCTCAGCCAACAACTCTGCGTCTGTCTGGAAAGGGCTCAGGCAGATCACCAACTACAAGCCTAAATCCCCCCAGGCCATCAATGACCGATCCCAAGCCAACGACCTGAATGAGTTCTACTGCCGCTTTGAAAGACAAAGGGACAGTTCTGTAACCGTTCCCCACGACACCTTCCAACAGCTCCAGCTACAGTGCATCACCGCCACCTCCCCCCACCTCAGCAGGGGCCTGGGCACCCCCACCATTGCCCACCTTAAAGGTACCCCCCTCCACCCCCTACCCATCTCATTGACGACTATTTCCATCCATGAGATGGACGTCAACAAACTCTTTAGGAGACAGAACCCCCGGAAAGCTGCTGGACCGGATGCTGTCTCCCCATCCAGCTTGAAGCACTGCGCTGATCAGCTGTCTCCAGTGTTCACAGACATTTTCAACACCTCACTGGAGACATGACATGTGCCAGCCTGCTTCAAGTCCTCAACTATCATCCCTGTTCCCAAGAAGTCAAGGACCACAGGAGATAACGATTTCAGACCCGTCGCCCTGACATCTGTAGTTATGAAGTCCTTTGGGCGCCTTGTGCTTTCACACCTCAAAGACATCACCGATACCCTCCTGGACCCCCTACAGTTTGCATACAGAGCCAACAGGTCTGTAGACGATGCAGTCAACTTGGCCCTCCACTACATCCTCCAGCACCTGGACTCCGCAGGAATCTACGCCAGGATCCTATTTGTGGACTTCAGCTCTGCCTTTAACACCATCATCCCGGCTCTGCTCCAAGAGAAGCTCTCCCAGCTAAGTGTGCCTGACTCCACCGGCAGATGGATCACTGACTTCCTGTCTGACAGGAAGCAGCATGTGAAGCTGGAGAAACACGTCTCTGACTCACAGACCATTAGCACTGGATCCCCCCAGGGCTGCGTTCTTTCTCCTCTGCTCTTCTCCCTGTACACTAACAGCTGCACCTCCAGTCACCAGTCCGTCAAGCTTCTGAAGTTCACAGACGACACCTCCCTCATCGGACTCATCTCTGATGGTGACGAGTCCGCATACAGGTGGGAGTTTGACCACCTGGTGACCTGGTGCATTCAAAACAACCTTGAGCCCAACGCTCTAAAGACAGTGGAGATGGTTGTGGACTTCAGGAAGAACTCAGCCTCACCTGCACCTGCCCCTGCCCCCATCACCCTCTGCAACTCCATAATTGACACTGTGGAGTCTTTCCGCTTCCTGGAAACTAACATCTCCCAGGACCTCAAGTGGGAGCTGAACATCAGCTCCCTCATCAAGACAGCACAATAGAGAATGTACTTCCTGCGGCAGCTGAAGAAATTCAACCTGCCAAAGACAATGATGGTGCACTTCTACACAACCATCATCGAGTCCATCCTCACATCCTCCATCACTATCTGGTACGCTGATACTACTGCCAAGGACAAGGGCAGACTGCAGCTTGTCATCCGGTCTGCAGAGAAGGACCTGTAAGCCTCCAGGATGCTGAAGCATGCTGGAAAGATTGTGGCTGATCTCTCCCACCCCGGCCACAATCTCTTTGAGACACTCCCCTCTGGCAGAAGGCTGAGGTCCATCAGGACAAAAACTTCACACCACAAGAACAGTTTCTTCCCATCCGCCACTTGCCTTATCAACAAGGGCCGGCACCCACCCTGACACTCTCCACACTCCACCTCTGGCTCTACATACCACTGTACTTACTCTGCTGTACTGCTCTCTTTTATTTTACTCTTACTTTTAATATATACTGTGTGGGCATATTTATATTGCTTATATTTTAATACTTGTTTCTTATATTTAGAGATTGTGTGACATGCACCTACAACACCAAAACAAATTCCTTGTATGCGTAAAAAACATACTTGGCAATAAAGCTTTTTCTGATTCTGATTCTGATCCTCCTCCAGTCAGCCCTCTGAAAGAACATCCTTGAAACTGAACTTCTCAAGATCTATATAAACTCTTAAAGGATCTCCTCCACATGCCCCTGTGACACTCTCAGGTCAGTTAAGAGGGAAAATAAGCAGGAACCAGCTGACACACTTCATTTAGCTGCTTTTCAGCTGGCACACAAAAAACTCATCAGTCTTTTTCAACATAAAGTCATGCTGCCCTCCGCAGCATTGTAATCTTCAGGTATCCTTCACTGCGGCTCTGCTTCTCTTTTATTTCCCTCCAGCTATCACTGTTAATACAAAACATCTGTAAACAATCATTTTCCCCAGGTGTTAATCCTTACCATTCTCTCTCTCCCAGTTGGCCACAACCATCTCTCCACAGCCCCCAATATACAATTCTGCCATTATTGACATTATCTGGCCACTAGACACGGTTTGATGGTATGGACATAGCCACCATATTTGTTTTGATTTGACAGTGAATAACAAGTTCAGTTTCATTCTGTTCATCACACAAGTGCTTGAATGGCAGCAGAAGATTTGCAAAATAGTGTTTGAGTCATATCAACTACTTTTACTGTGTTTTTTGGTGTCGTGCCATTATGGCAAATAACCCTGTGAGAACGTTTGAAAAAATGCCTGTTTTGAGTTCCACAGGGTAAAGAGAAATCAAACAGGTTTGGAGCGACTTGTAAATGACATAATTTTCCTTTTTGGGAAGTGTTCCTGTTAAGAGAAAACATCCTCCAGTAATTTTTTTACAGAGACTATTTGCACCCCAATACTCAAGTGCAACCACAGGGATATACGACAGACTAGACAATAGGTGTCGCTGTGATGGCATGGGCTTTAGAGACAGCTTCAGATGTGTAGTGCTGTCCTAGCGATCGCTGTTCAATTCCAACTTTTGTCCAATTCTTTTTTCAATCTGATCTGCTTTATATTTTACAGCTTGTGTCTTACACAACCAATCTGCCTGTCTGTCAACAATGCAAGCTTTTCTACTGTAAAGTCAAGATAACAATTTTCTCTCACTTCAATCTAAAAATAAAATGAGTGGATAAAACAGTGCTAAAAACTTGAAGTAGGATCACTTTTGTTGCTTTTAACTAAAGAGAAAATTTCTCGACTGCTGTACTGTAAATACACACAGTCAGACCATGAGGCACAGATTTAATTGACATTAAAAGCTTTGTAATGTTGGCCTTTTATCATTGCATGTCTGTTTTTGAGCACAATATTTTCTAGGCACAGAATCATTTAGACGTACAAATTGTAAACCGAGTGGGCCTGAACCACACATCTGTCTTTCTCCGTACATAAGGGGAGAGTTTATCTCATCCATAATAAACAACACTATCATGCATCCAGATGCAAGACACTCCCATGAAACATTGATCTCAGAGAGAGCATGTACAGCTGCTTCTGCACTATTAATGTGTCACAGACACTGGTGTAACCCATTCCTGCCGGCAGCATTGCTCTCTGGGGTGCTGTGGTGTAGCGGTTATACATGTAGGGTGCACCTTAACCCTAACTAAAAATATTGGAGGGCTGAAACCTGCAATGATTCAATCCATGAGCCATCAAGACATCAAGTTCTGAGGTTACTCCAGTAGAGCAAAACCTGTAGTAAGTGTCATAACGTTTGAAGTTGGTGACATTAATACAAATAATGGTCCATACAAACAGTGTCATGTGCTGATCAGGACTTTCCACTGTGGTTATGTAGGACAATTATTAAACACAACAATAATCTGTCTAATTATCTAATAGTCTGTAAAAAAAAGGTGTTGTGATTGTTACAAAATATACTGTAATCAGTTTCTCTCTCTTTTGCAGGTCTCTGTCTTGCTCTCCTCCATCATGTCTTTCTGCATTTACCGTGGCTTAGCTCCACCCTCTCAGGAAAAGCGGGTGTGGTTTTATCCCCTAGCCCTGCCTCTACGTCCTTGGCCCTGCCCATCATTGTACCAGCTCTTCCTCGTCTGCTTGTTGCTCCTGCCACTTGCCTGCCAGTCACGGCGGGACAGGGGAGGAGGGGGCGTGGCTCATTACATCCCACCATCGGTAGCGCAGTACCCGCCAGTACCAAAGCTGCTGCAGGGCCTGAGCATCGCCGTGGTTCTCGTGGGAAACTCCAGCGAGGTGGTGCTCGCTGGCGCCCGCGACAAAGACGATTTCACCCACATGCCCCTGGCGCCCAATGTAGAGATGCTCACCATGAATGAGACAGACCCCAAGAGCATCATCAAGAGCATCTGTGACCTGATGACGGATCACTGGCTCCAGGGGGTGGTGTTTGGAGATGACACTGACCAGGAGGCCATCGCGCAGATCCTGGACTTCATCTCCACGCAGACGCACATCCCCATACTGGGCGTGAAGGGAGGCTCCTCCATGATCATGGCCGCTAAGGTAAGACCACTGCAAATGCATGTTTGCTTTCATGAAAGTCCTAGAAACATTTACTGATAATGTATTCTAATGAGCGAGCAGACTGGCCCTCTAAGAGCATGGCAGAAGTGCATGATGGGAAAGTGTGTGCTGATCAGAGAGGATGATAGCGACAGACAGAGAGAAAATGATCCAGTCCTCATCGGAAATGCTGTGAGTCAGAGATGCGCCCACGCTCAGAGGGCATTCAGTCTAAACGGCTGTGAAATCACCCAGCGTTTGTCTCTCTCCTCTAAACATGCGGCTATGAAAACTGCTGCTTAGCCCACGCTGAGATGTCCAGCGGCAAACCACACGTGACCTTTACAATGTCAGATAAAGGATCTGAATTTCCATTGGTCTTTAGTTTACAGAGGAGAAAGACTTGACGTTCTGCAGGATTGAGCAGGAGTGTTTGATCCAGAGATGGAGTCTTTTCTCCCTTGCTGAAACAAAACGAATTTGGTTTTGGTTTGGTGCTGGTCTAGTTGGTGGACCAGCAAATCATAGCAGGTGTAGCTGGTTAAGAATTCAGGGGGGGACAACTTGGGCACACCAGCATCCAGAACAGAACATATAAGCTGATGTGTGTGTTTTTCAGCAGGGTTTCTGAAGAGTTTTGCTAAAAATAGTATATGTGGGTTCTTTTCTCTTTGAAGTTGTTAATATGAGTCTCTGTGATCCGCTTGCTCATCTATACATTGTATTCTTTACACTTTTATAATAATGTGAAAGGTTGTTAGACACATTTGGAAAGGTGTCTCAGATCTGTGACATGCTGTTGATACTGTGATCGAGTGTTATAGACCACAGTGTTTAAAAGGAAGTAGATGCAGCCAGACATGGCTGACCATTATTTGAACAGACCAGACACAGTGTGGAGATGTTTCGGCTTTGATGGAGGTTCAGTCCAGAGCACACAAGACATTATAGATATTGCAGCTTGATTTTCTGTTAATGCATGATTTTCTGTAAAGCTGCTTTGAAATGATGTGTGTTGTGAAAAGCACTATACGAATAATAATGACTTAACTAGGGTTGTTAATGATGAATCATTGATTATTTGCTCAATACTCTATTGTTTTTAATGAAGAACAGTGATTAAACAAACAAAATAAATGTGATTGATATATAGCATCTCTGATGCTGATTCATTGAGAGGAACCGATATTAGGACTGTGGCAGAGCCGACCTTCATGTAGACACCTTACATAAGGGTATACTTTGTTTTTAATTGGCCCGTTTTGCTTGCGTATTGTTGAGCGCTCTATCTTTTCTGATAAGGACACGTTCGAAATGTGTAGTAAGACTACTTTGCTATTTCTATGACTTCAAGTCACTCCATTAAGATTATATCGAGTCCTATACGTTGTGTCATGTAGTGGGGTCACGTTTATATGTTACGGTTAGGGGTTGCGGTTATGGGTTACGGTTAGGGGTTACGTTTAGGGTTTATGGTTAGGGGTTACGGTTATGGGTTACGGTTAGGGGTTATGGTTAGGGGTTACGGTTATGGTCATGGTTAAATGTTATGGTTATGGGTTACAGTAATGGGTCACTGTTATATGTTACGGTTATATGTTACGGTTAGGGGTTTCGGTTTGGGGTTATGGGTCATGGTTAAATGTTATGGGTTACGGTTATGGGTCACGGTTATATGTTACGGTTATATGTTACGTTTAGGGGTTACGTTTATGGGTCATGGTTATATGTTATGGTTAGCGGTTAAGGTTATGGTCACTGTTATGGGTCACAGTTATATGTTACGGTTAGGGGTTACGGTTATGAGTCATGTTTATATGTTATGGTTAGGGGTTACGGTTATGGGTTACGGTTATATGTTACGGTTAGGGGTTATGGTTAGGGGTTACAGTTATGGGTTATGGTTATATGTTACAGTTAGGGGTTATGGTTAGGGGTTACGGTTATGGTCATGGTTAAATGTTATGGTTATGGGTTACGGTAATGGGACACGGTTATATGTTACGGTTAGGGGTTTTGGTTTGGGGTTATGGGTCATGGTTAAATGTTATGGGTCATGGTTATATGTTACGGTTATATGTTACGGTTAGGGGTTACGGTTATGGTCACGGTTATGGGTCACAGTTATATGTTATGGTTAGGGGTTATGGTTAGGGTTATGGTCATGGTTATGGGTCATGGTTATAGGTTATGGTTAGGGTTATGGTCATGGTTATGGGTCATGGTTATAGGTTATGGTTAGGGTTATGGTCATGGTTATGGGTCACAGTTATATGTTATGGTTAGGGGTTATGGTTATGGGTCACGTTTATATGTTAGGGTTAAGGGTTAAGGTTATGGTCACGGTTATATGTTATGGTTAGGGGTTAAGGTTATGGTCACGGTTATGGGTCACAGTTATATGTTACAGTTATGGGTTATGGTTATATGTTATGGTTAGGGGTTATGGTTATGGGTCACGTTTATATGTTATGGTTAGGGGTTAAGGTTATGGTCACGGTTATGGGTCACAGTTATATGTTATGGTTAGGGGTTATGGTTAGGGTTATGGTCATGGGTCATGGTTATAGGTTATGGTTAGGGTTATGGTCATGGTTATGGGTCACAGTTATATGTTATGGTTAGGGATTAGGATTATGGTCATGGTTATGGGTCATGGTTACGGTTATGGGTTATGGTTATATGTTGTGGTTAGGGGTTATGGTTATGGGTTATGGTTAGGGATTATGGTTATGGGTTACGGTGTTGGGTCACGATTATATGTTGCGGTTAGGGGTTACGGTTAGGGGTTATGGGTCACGGTTATGGGTTACGGTTATATGTTACGGTTATGGGTTACAGTTAGGGGTTACGGTTAAGGATTACGGATAGGGGTTACAGTTATATGTTGCGATTATGTTACGGTTATGGGTTATGGTTAGGGGTTTGGGTTATGGGTCACAGTTATGGGTTATGGATAGGGGTTAGGGTTATGGGTCATGGTTATGGTTTACGGTTAGGGGTTACGGTTGTGGGTCATGGTTATGGGTTACGGTTAGGGGTTATGGTTCGGGGTTACAGTTAGGGGTTAGGTTTAAGATAGAATTTTAAAAAGAACTTGTTTTGGGTTAGTAATATCATCTTTATGAATTATAAAGTGTTGCCTCTACATTTAAAAATGACACTCAAGCAAGCACCCCGTGGGGGTTAATGATGAATCTCTTACCCTTCATTAATGTTTATGGTAATGGTAAATGGTCTTTTTAACCTTAGCGGTATTCAAAGCACTTCACACTGCCTAACACACATTCACACACCAATGACGGCTGGCCATAAGCTGCCATGCAAGGTGCTAGCCTGCCATTGGGAGCAACTTGGGGTTCAGTGTCTTGCCCAAGGACACTTTGGCATGTGGAGTAATGTGGGCCGGGAATCAAAACGCCAAACCTAAGATTAGTCGCCAACCCGCTCTACCATCTGAGCCACCTGAAGATAAAAATAGAAATCAAGCATAAACCCCACCGAGAGAAACAAATTAGATTAATCCAAATGACACAGAATCATCTATTGATGTAATTCAAACACAACAGAGTAAACATCAATGGCTCTAAAAAGACATAATGGCTATCAGTACACAGTTCTGAACTCACAGTGATAACCACATGTTCCTTTAAATCTGCATCATGTGAACAGAACTGAACTCATTCAGTAATGTTCTACTAAAATCAAACGGCTTATACTTTTGGCATTCATGCTTCCTGTTCACAGTCACAAGACGCCAATCCGTTGCTATGGTGATCACTATCAGTCGTGCCAAATTTTTAAGTGACTATTGTGTACACACACAGAACGACCATTTAGAGGATTCACTCACACGTTTAAATGTGGTTGTCACTCCTAAAACTTTGGTCAGTCTCACCTGTTCAGTCCTCTCTCTCCCTGTCTCTCTCTCTGTCTGTCTCTCTCTCTCTGTCTTTCCCTGTCTGTCTCTCTCTCCCTGTCTGTCTCTCGCTCTCTGGCCTGGTTTAGATAGTTACAGTGTATCATGTGTGCTCCCCTTTTAAAGATGAGAGAACTAGGACACAAATTTAGGGCTCCTTCTCTCTCTCTCTCTCTCTCTCTCTCTCTCTCTCTCTCTCTCTCTTTCTTTATGGAAATCTAAAATATGCCCATTTTTAACTGTGTCTTGGTCTCTCAATCTTTGTGTTCTAGAACCTTATATTCTAACTCGAGACAGCGTTTTCTTGCTCTTTATCACACTGCTCCTCTTCACATCCCTCCTTCTGTTCGTCCTTCCTCTATCCTGCCGCCTGTTCCTGCTGTTCACCAGACTCAGAGACAGAAAGAGAGACAGACAGGCTCTATCTGGAGAGGCTGAATGGGAGCACGAGTTCCGCTCAGTCAATTACCCAGAGTTCTGGGCCAAGCTGCATCCTGTCAGGATACCACAAGCTGGTACACACACACACACACACACACACACACACACACATACTCACTCACACACACACACACTCTCTCTCTCTCTCACACACACACACACACACACACAGAAACACACATTTTAGAGATATTTTTCGTTAGGGTTAAAAATGTAACATTTTGGATGTGTGTGTGATTCTACTGACTGTATCCGAAAATGAGAGGATGCAATAAGCTAGAGGATGTATTTTATTTTGCCATTTGATTACTTTAGGGTTAGGGTTAGGTTATATTATCCATCCATACGTGGTTTTCGGCTTCTAGCAGGTGAGAAGACTTTATTTAAGCAGCAGAGGTTGGAGAGGGCAGTGAGGGGGGAAGTTTATCACAGGCTGGGCACTGCTCGGAGAAAGAATGATTCTCTCGGTAATAATCACTTGTTTCTTGAGACAAAAAAATCATAAAATGTTCAAGATAAAACAGATTTTTGGGACAAAAGGCGGTAGAGTCGGGATGTGGGACTTGGCTCGTAAAATTGGGACTGTCCCGGTTTTATCGGGACGTCACTTCACCCTAACCTGAGTTGGAATGTCCCACTTGCGACCTCAATGCATTCCAGTAAATCACACATCACAGGCACATGCACACCACCACAAGATGGTGCCATGTCTCGCCATGCCAGTTATGGCAAAGGCATAAAAAGTAAATATAACACAAAGTGCTCATGATCTTGTATATTGCAGTGAAAATACTTAAAAGTTTGTTTTGCATTTCATGAAACCCAGCTCTGTTATGCTTGTTGGCTGCCACCATCTTGGAAGTTATGTCAAACAACGCTTCTTGCATTTGATTGATCTACTGACTGTCCAACTTCAAGTCAGTCATTATTTTCAAGTATTCCGACTTCTGAGTTGTTTGAACGCACCTGTAACTGTCGCCCCACCCCTGCAGCCACTCTTTTAAACTTTGATTGCTATATACACCAAGAAAGAGGTTCATTCTTTGTAAATTATGCTTGACTAACAAAGCCAGAGTAGTTAGTATTTACTGATGTTGTTATTATGTGATATATTCGGGTCACAGAACAATGCCCAGGTTCCCGGATGAAGTATGTCTGCAATATATTCATGCTACTCACCTGCATACATAAAGAACATACTCCACCAACTTGGAGGAATACACAGCATCAGTGAGACATCAGCAAGTGCATCAATGATGTCACTCTCTCCAAGACCATCACCAGAAGCTGTGGTGTGGCAGGGCATCCAGGCCATCACCAATTTCAGGACAACATCACCTGCCTATGACAGTGATACCTCCCTTCCAGATGTGCTGAATAACTTCTACTCTGGGTTTGAGGCACAGGATAATGTGGCAGTGAGAAAGACCACCTCTCCTCCCAACGAACTGGTGCTATGTCTTACCATGGCTGATGTGAGGGGAAACTCTATGTAGAGTCAACCCACGGAAGGCTGCTGGACCAGACAGCATTCCTGGCAGAGTGCTCAGAGGATGTGCAGACCAGCTGGCAGATGTTCTTACCGACATCTTCAATATCTCTCTGAGCAGTGGCGCCGTTCCAACATGCTTCAAGGCCACCACCATTGTCCCCATGACAAAGAAGTCTTCAGTGTCCCACCACAATGACTACTGTCCCGTCGCATTCATACCCATTATCATGAAGTGCTTCGAGAGGCTCGTCATGAGGTACATTAAAACCCAGCTGCCCCCCCTCACTAGATGCACTGCAATTTGTGTATTGTCCAAACCATTCAACAGATGATGCCATCGCCACCACCCTCCATCTGGCCCTCACCCACCTGGACAAAAAGGACTCGTATGAATGTTGTTCATAGACTTCAGCTCAGCATTCAACACAATCTGCACAACCCAGCACCTGATTGGAAAGCTGAACCTGCTGGGCCTGGACACCTCCTTCTGCAACTGTATCCTGGACATCCTGACTGGGAGACCTCAGTCAGTCCGGATCGGGAACAGCATCTCAACCACCACACTGAGCACTGGGGCCCCCCAGGGCTGTGTGCTCAGTCCACTGCTGTTCACTCTGCTGACGCACAACTGTGCAGCAATGAATCACATCATCAAGTTCGCTGATGACACGACCGTGGTGGGTCTCATCAGCAAGAACGACGAGTCAGCATTCAGAGAGGAGGTGCAGTGGCTAACGGACTGGTGTAGAGCCAACAACCTGTTTCTGAATGTGGACAAAACAAAAGAGATGGTTGTTGACTTTAGGAGAGCACAGAGTGACCACTCTCCAATGAACATCGATGAAACCTCTGTGGAGATCGTTAAGAGCACCAATTTCCTTAGTCCCCCCCCCCCCCATTCTTGCCCCAAGCCATGAGATTCCTCAATACTCAGAGACTGGACTAACAACACACACACACACACACACACACACACACACACACAAACTCAACCGAACACCATCCGACTTCTTTTGCAATTTTGGATATTTCTGTATTATATACCCTGAATTATTTTTGCTACTACTGTATTAATAAAATATTGTACTTCATTTCTTGTCATTTCTACCTGGCTGCTACCCCAATAACTGCTATGTCCATAAACAGAATTGTGCAAATGTTTTAGGTACTTAAGATGTATCACAAAAGCATTTGTCTTAAGATGCTTATTTATATTTTTAACGTTAGTTTGTCAATAGGAATTATACATTGAGTCAGTCTGAGATTATATAAAGAGACAGAAGTGATTGAGACTAAACAGATAGAAGAACAAGTAGCCCTGCAACAGATGTCATGACCCCCACAGAGACCCCCACTGAACATAGAGTCAGTCTGAGATTAAATAAAGTGACAGAAGCAATAGAGACTAAATAGATAGAAGAACAGGGAGCCCTGCAAAACAGATGTCATGTCCCCCACAGAGACCCCCACTGAACATTGAGTCAGTCTGAGAATACATAAAGAGACAGAAGCGATTGAGACTAAATATATAGAAGAACAGGGAGCCCTGCAACAGATGTCATGACCCCCACCGAGACCCCACTGAACATCGAGTCAGTCTGAGAATACATAGACAGAAGCAATTGAGACTAAATATATAGAAGAACAGGGAGCCCTGCAACAGATGTCATGACCCCCACCGAGACCCCACTGAACATCGAGTCAGTCTGAGATTATATAAAGAGACAGAAGCAATTGAGACAGAAAAGACAGAAGAACTGTGGTGAATTCTCCCAAAAGCTTGAACATCCGATCTGCCAACAACCAAGAACAACTGTGTCCAGGTGTATCTAGAGAATTGGGGCTGTTTTAAAGGCAAAAGTGATCACACCAAATATTGATTAAGATTTTTTATGTTTACTGTTTTATGCTTATATATGATATTAAGTGATCAATGAAAACTATTTATGTCATTATTTTTTAAAACATCCTCACAATTCAACATTTTTCACAAGTGCCTAAACCTTTTGCACAGCACTGTATAGTATAAGCTTATCTGCTGAATATGTCATAGTGTTTACATTCACAGCATTTTCTATTATATTGTAATATCTTTTTGCTGTCTTTTTCTGTTTCATCTGACTTTTCACACTTGAACTGTGTAGTGGTCGGCACTGCACTGTCTCTTACTGTACCTGTTGTCCTGTTTCAGCAATTACTGTACCATCTTGTAAATGGTCTGCACTTATATAGTGCCTTTTTAACCTTAACGGTATTCAAAGAGCTTTACACTGTGTCCCATTCACCAATTCACACACACACACACACACTCACACACCAATGGTGGAAGAGCTGCCATGCAAGGCACTAGCCTGCCATTGGGAGCAACTTGGTATTCAGTGTCTTGCCCAAGGACACTTTAGTATGTGGAGTCATGCGGGCCAACCCTGCGATTAGTGGACAACCCGATCCACCACCTGAGCCAAAGCCGCCCACTACTTTGTTTGCACATGATTGCGAAATGTAGGAAATGTGTAGGTATTTTAGTTCTGTGTAGTCTCATGTAGTTCTGTGTTTTGTTTTATGTGTTTGTTTTATGTTGTTTTTATGTAGCACCGTGGTTCTGGAGGAATGTTTTTTCATTTCACTGTGTACTGTACTTGCTGTATATGGTTGAAATTGCAATAAAGGCCACTTGACTTGACTTGATGAGACTTATTAATGACCGAGAAGTGTGTCCTTTGTCAAATGCAGAACATTCTGTGACATTATGCAATTTTGTATGATGCCTCTTCACCTTAATGTGAGTCCTTGTGAGACCGGTATCATCCTGATCCATGTACAATGTCCCTGCAAGTCTGGTTAAGATGGAGCGGTTGGACCCACACTGTGGATTAGCAAGTTTACATCACGCCCATCCCATTGGAGTAATGCCAGGCCATTAGAGAATCCAAAGGTTTTTGAAGGAGTCAAACCCACACCTCTAATCCTCCCTACCTGGACCAACCCCTGTGCTCTTTACCTCACGACCCCTTTCACTATAGCACATTTCATTCAAGGAGTGGCCATTCATAGTCATTCATAGACTGAGAAATCCTTTACATTCTTAAACTGTCCATTACAGTGTGTGGCACAAGTGTGATTTGTCTTCATTGAAAGTGTCTGATAAACATAAACAGTACTGAGATACGGGTCTGTCCATCTCTGTCACCTCATAGTCGACGAGCCGTTGAGTCATATCAGATGACCCCAGACCGGTTAATTCTATTAATGAACGTGTGTGGTGATAATATTATGCCTGCTGATAAAGCGATGTGTCCCTTTCAAGGTAGATAGCCCACTCAGCGGATAGCTTTAAAATGTTCCCAGGCAGCTATTTTCCATGGATAAAAGCTCAGCTCCTATCTACTTGAACAAGGAAGACTGAAATTTCCAAAACGATTTGTCAACGTTACATTTATTGAACCTATTTCAAATCAGCAGTAAAATCAGACAACAATGGTACATTGTGCTTCTTTACCTCACAAGATTCTGAAAAACTCTTCTGAAAAACTTGTTTTCAGGCTGATTCAACTAATATGCATGTGTGTTTTTGAGTTCACTGACTGGTGATGTCTAAATGTAGATTGGCTCTTTGGCCAATAAAGGCCTTTGTGCACTAAAATGTTCACAGTGATTAACATTTTGAATCGAAACAATGGATTCCAATGAAGCCATTTACACCTGGAGTCATCATTCACTTGCCAACAAAGCAAGGGGTTATTTTTCTCCCCAATTTGGAATGCCCAATTCCCAATGCACTCAAAGTCCTCCGGGTGGCGTGTGAGTGTATGTGTAGATAGCTTAAAAAACAAATTTTTGTGTTGTGTTGGGTTTAGTTGTTGTGTTGGGTTTAGGGGTTGTGTTAGTTTTAGGGGTTGTGTTAGGTTTAGAGGTTGTGTTGGGTTTAGGGGATGTGTTGGGTTTAGGGGTTGTGTTGGGTTGGGTTGTGTTGGGTTTAGAGGTTGTGTTGGGTTTAGGGGATATGTTGGGTTTAGGGGTTGTGTTGGGTTGGGTTGTGTTGGGTTTAGGGGATATGTTGGGTTTAGGGGTTGTGTTGGGTTGGGTTGTGTTGGGTTTAGGGGATGTGTTGGGTTAGAGGTTGTGTTGGTTTAGGGGATGTGTTAGGTTTATGGGATGTGTTGGGTTTAGGGGTTGGGTTAGGTTTAGGAGTTGTGTTGGATTTAGGGGTTGGGTTAGGGGTCGGGTTAGGGGTTGGGTTAGGGGTTGTGTTGGGTTGGGTTTAGGGGATGTGTTGGGTATAGGGGTTGTGTTGGGTTTTGTGGTTGGGTTGTGTAGGTTTTAGGGGTTGTGTTGGGTTTAGGGCTTGTGTTGGATTTAGGGGATGTGTTGGGATTAGAGGTTGTGTTGGGGTTAGGAGTTGTGTTGGGTTTAGAGGATGTGTTGGGTTTAGGGGTTGTGTTGGGTTTAGGGGTTGGGTTAGGGTTAGGGGTTGTGTTGGGTTTAGGGGATGTGTTGGGTTTAGGGGATGTGTTGGTTTAGGGGTTGTGTTGGGTTTATGGGTTGTGTTGGGTTTAGGGGTTGTGTTGGGTTTAGATGTTGTTTTGGGTTTAGGGGTTGTGTTGGGTTTAGGGGATGTCTTGGGTTTAGGGGATGTGTTGGGTTTAGGGGTTGTGTTGGGTTTAGGGGGTGTGTTGGGTTTAGGGGTTGTGTTGGGTTTAGGGGATGTGTTGGGTTTAGGGAATGTGTTGGGTTTAGGGGATGTGTTGGGTTTAGGGGTGTGTTGGGTTTAGGGGTTGTGTTGGGTTTATGGGTTGTGTTGGGTTTAGGGGTTGTGTTGGGTTAAGGGGTTGTGTTGGGTTTAAGGGTTGTGTTGGGTTTAGGGGATGTGTTGGGTTTAAGGGTTGTGTTGGGTTTAGGGGTTGTGTTGGGTTTAGGGGTTGTGTTGGGTTTAGGGGATGTGTTGGGTTTAGGGGTTGTGTTGGGTTTAGGGGTTGTGTTGGGTTTAGGGGATGTGTTGGGTTTAGGGGTTTGTTGGGTTGGGTTGTGTTGGGTTTAGAGGTTGTGTTGGGTTTAGGGGATATGTTGGGTTTAGGGGTTGTGTTGGGTTGGGTTGTGTTGGGTTTAGGGGATATGTTGGGTTTAGGGGTTGTGTTGGGTTGGGTTGTGTTGGGTTTAGGGGATGTGTTGGGTTAGAGGTTGTGTTGGTTTAGGGGATGTGTTAGGTTTATGGGATGTGTTGGGTTTAGGGGTTGGGTTAGGTTTAGGAGTTGTGTTGAATTTAGGGGTTGGGTTAGGGGTTGGGTTAGGGTTAGGGGTTGGGTTTAGGGGATGCGTTGGGTATAGGGGTTGTGTTGGGTTTTGTGGTTGGGTTGTGTAGGGTTTAGGGGTTGTGTTGGATTTAGGGGATGTGTTGGGATTAGAGGTTGTGTTGGGGTTAGGAGTTGTGTTGGGTTTAGAGGATTTGTTGGGTTTAGGGGTTGTGTTGGGTTTAGGGGATGTGTTGGGTTTAGGGGTTGGGTTAGGGTTAGGGGTTGTGTTGGGTTTAGGGGATGTGTTGGTTTAGGGGTTGTGTTGGGTTTAGGGGTTGTGTTGGGTTTAGGGGTTGTGTTGGGTTTAGGGGTTGGGTTAGGGTTAGGGGTTGTGTTGGGTTTAGGGGATGTGTTGGTTTAGGGGTTGTGTTGGGTTTAGGGGTTGTGTTGGGTTTAGGGGATGTCTTGGGTTTAGGGGATGTGTTGGGTTTAGGGGTTGTGTTGGGTTTAGGGGGTGTGTTGGTTTAGGGGATGTGTTGGGTTTAGGGGTTGTGTTGGGTTTAGGGGATGTGTTGGGTTTAGGGAATGTGTTGGGTTTAGGGGATGTGTTGGGTTTAGGGGTGTGTTGGGTTTAGGGGTTGTGTTGGGTTTATGGGTTGTGTTGGGTTTAGGGGTTGTGTTGGGTTAAGGGGTTGTGTTGGGTTTAAGGGTTGTGTTGGGTTTAGGGGATGTGTTGGGTTTAAGGGTTGTGTTGGGTTTAGGGGTTGTGTTGGGTTTAGGGGTTGTGTTGGGTTTAGGGGATGTGTTGGGTTTAAGGGTTGTGTTGGGTTTAGGGGTTGTGTTGGGTTTAGGGGATGTGTTGGGTTTAGGGGTTGTGTTGGGTTTAGGGGTTGTGTTGGGTTTAGGGGATGTGTTAGGTTTAGGGGATGTGTTGGGTTTAGGGGTTGTGTTGGGTTTAGGGGTTGTGTTGGGTTTAGGGGATGTGTTGGGTTTAGGGCTTGTGTTGGGTTTAGGTGGTGGTGTTGGGTTTAGGGGATATTTTGGGTTTAGGGGTTGTGTTGGGTTTAGGGGATGCGTTGGGTTTAGGAGATGTGTTAGGTTTAGGTGTTGTGTTGGGTTTAGGGATTGTGTTGGGTTAGGGGATGTGTTGGGTTTAGGGGTTGTGTTGGGTTTAGGGGATGTTTTGTGTTTAGGGGATGTTTTGTGTTTAGGGAATGTGTTGGGTTTAGGGGTTGTGTTGGGTTTAGGGGATGTTTTGGGTTTAGGGGTTGTGTTGGGTTTAGGGGTTAGGTTTAGGTTTAGGGGTTGTGTTGGGTTTGGGGTTAGGTTAGGTGTGTGTGTGTTCTGTTACACTATCAGATCAGTAGTGATCACTCTGTCACTCTGCATATTCTAATAATGTTATATTTTATAGCATTATATAAATGTTTCATAACTGTATTTCATAAGTATAAGTATTTTATAAGTATGATTTGAATGTTTTATTAATGTATAATAAAATAATAATAATATTTTCTTCATATTTATAAACGTATTATAATATAAATGGAATAATTGTGATGTAAGTGATGTTGTTTTCCTTTAGTGTCTGTCTCTAATGATCTCGTTATAATAAGCCAATTATTTTAATTAAAAATGAGAGTAATAATGAGGTCATCAGTAATTAAATTATAAGGATTAATTACATGTGCATGTGCTTAATTTGAGAACAGAAGAGAAACACTACTTGAATCTTGATAGGAAGTTTGATTAAATGTTTGTTTTTATATTTTCATTCACAAAAAAGTTCTTGAGCTTTATATGATCTTAATATCACAGCATCTGTTAATGATGAAATTATCCTGATTTATTTACACACTTTATATTGGATTATTATTATATTCTATATATTTTAATTATTAAATGCTATTCATTAAAATAGTTTGTATTTGTGTGTAAATTAGATTTGTTTTGATTAATTGTGATCTTCGTTAGATATTGGTTATTAAAATCACAAGATTGATCTAGTTAATGTGGATACGCACTGTAAAGCGGTTAATGGGAAAGGAGGAGGCGAGAACCGGCGTGGCAATATAAATAATAGTTTTAATAATAAACTGAATCTAAAACACAAACATAAACACACAGAGCAGCTGCATGTGAATCTCTCTCTCTCAAACTGTCGTCACCGGCTGCCTTTATCCCTTGTGCGCCCCATCAGGCTGATTGGGGACCAGGCGTGCATTGTTCCAGCCCGGCCACGCCCCCTCTACATGCACTCGAACAGTAAATGACTGTTTTCGGTGATAATGCCAGTGTTCATCTATAGTGGGAAACATACAGTGTAGTTTGATTCCACAAATGAATGACTCTTATGAGTCCTTTAATTTTTTTCATCGACCCCTCAAATAGAGTGCTAGCGTTTTGGACATTATCATTACCTCTTAATGCACTGTGATGGGCTCAGTGGAAAAATAAATCCAAGATGGCGGATGAAGTGAGAGAAATTTGGATTATAAATACAGTATACTTATAATCAGGTTTGGGAGGATTACTATTGAAATGTATTCCACTACAGATTAAATGTAATTTGTAGCATATTCCGTTATGTTGAGCCTACGTTCTGTTACGAAAAACCCAAATATCTTAATGCAGTATTGTTTCTTAAACAAGATTAATCAAATTGATCTTGTTTTAAGGATTTTTTTAATATTTTTACTGGAAAACAATTTTAAAATTATTATCAAGAATGTGATTTTTGCCCTAATATCAAAGATCTTACTAGAAAAAAGAAATTATGATCTAACATGTATTTTCTTGATAATAAATATGATCATGTCTGGTCACATATGCATGTAAATTGGCTAGAAATAGCATTTTAGCTTAGCGTAAAGCTAACAATTTACACAAGGTTTATTTCTATTTCTTCTGCTCCAAACGTACTTCAAACGTACTTCAAACGTTCTTCTCTGTGTGCTCGTATGAATGTAACATCATAAGAAAGTGTTTCACCGCTGTTCAGATGCACTTTGGATCATTTATACGTATAAATGTTTTTCATCTGAAAGCACGAAATATTAAATGAAACAAATGACAATAAAATGCAAAGTAATCTCTTCAGTAATCAAAATACTTTATCAATGTAACTGTATTCTAAATATCCATTGATTTAATTTGTAACTGTAGTGGAATACAGTTACTTACATTTAGTATTTTAAATATGTAATCTTGTTACATGTATTCAGTTACTCCCCAACCCTGATTATAAACCATTTGCTGAAAAAGTATAGATAAAAGTAGTTTGATAGAAAAGGACAATTACCCATAATGTGTGTGTTAAGTTCTGTTCTGAGAATGGTGTTGTTCTTCTCATGTCACCTGTATTGTGATCAGTTGGGAGTCGAGTGTCCCGTGCACTAATTAAATGATGTGTGCCGCTATGAAGTCTGTTCCAAATCGCTCTCTTCTGAGGATCTATTTAGTTAGGATGCTGCGTAGAAGACACATAATATATGTTTTAATGGTACTAGTGCTGTTTTATAAAAATGAATTAATGAATAAAATTAAAAAGTCCACATCCCTATCAGAGATGGGCCTCTGACACCCATTCCCATTTACTCGCCTCTGACTTTATGAATGAATATAATGATCAAGCTTCACAAGGAGAACGTTTTCCTTGCCGGAACTCCCTCAACAAGAACAGCTTGTCCACTAAAGTTTTCCTTCATGTCAAATTAAAAGTTCATTAAATTGTTACCAGCAAGTAAATTGTCCTATGATGGTTAAAATCGTTAAACTAACACATCTCATGCACTTTACAATCAAAATAGAATCGCGAGGTGCTTTCTATTAATTTTTAATTAAAGATACATTTATCGTTACGATTTACCAGTGTTGAAGTATTGAACTTGTGTCAAAGTCTTTTTATTTTTGAAAAATGAAGATGATCTTAAGAAACGTTCTTAAAATATTTTTCTTAAGAATGTTCCGTGAATCGTTGAATTCCTTATGATCAGTCCTGTCTATATGCTCATTAATATTAATGAAACAACATTCATAAGAAAACACGAAAAACACTCAGTGCTCCTGCCTGGATAACTTTTGTCAATTTATAATTAATTTATTATAATCATACAGTGAAGAATATAATGCACAAGGATGATGATTTATCGACTTTATAGACATTACATTTTAATCGTCTGTTAATGCTGAACTTCTGTAAAGCTGCTTTGAAACGATGTGTGTTGTGAAAGGCGCTATACAAATAAAATTGACTTGACTTGACTTGAAGAGCAATAATTTAATTAAATAATTGAATTCTTAATGTTTACGTTACATTTCTGATGAAAACGTTTGACCTTTGTTCTATTGTTTTAATTCGTTCTATTGCTTGTAATTAGTTATTGATCTTACTCTATTACTGACTGTTTGCTTGTCTTTTTTTATTGAGAAATTAAAGCAATATTTGCTAAAATTATTTAGTATTTTGATGTGGTATTGATATTGATATTGAGAGTCAAATTGCATTCAAAATTGACATTATAACTGGAATATACCCAAATTAATTGAAATTGTATTGAATCAGAGTCAAATCAATAGCTTGTGAATTGGAATCAAACTGATTCTGAAATCTGTATCGATACCCAGCACTAGTGTAAATGTGTACAGTATGCAGTATTAGTAATGCTCTCTCTCTCTCTCTCTCTCTCTCTCTCTCTCTCTCTCTCTCTCTCTCTCTCTCTGTAGGACGACAACTCCATGTTCTTTCAGTTCGGTCCATCCATAGAGCAGCAGGCATCTGTAATGCTCAATATCATGGAGGAATATGATTGGTACATCTTCTCCATAGTTACCACTTACTATCCTGGTTACCAGGACTTTGTTACCAAGGTAACAATCACACAATAGACAGATACTGATATGAGTTTGAGTGTTTCTGATGTGTAGTTCACCATCAAGCCTGTTGACCTCACTGTCTGCATGAGTGTGACCTCTGTATGACCCATGTGTGGATTTGATTATGTATTGTGGAGCTCATGTATGATCATCATCATCCATCACAGTGTTCTACTGAAATTCTGCTCAAGACATTTGACTTAGTGTAATATTGCATTTTATTCTTCTCCAAGGTGAAATCTCAATCATACTGTCTTCTGTTCATTAGACAACACTGGTGACATAAGAAGAAACTGAGCTGATTTTCATTAGTTTCCCTTAATCCAGAAATAAAAATAAGTGAATATTTTAGACTCTCTGAAAACAAAGCAGCATATAGAGATGTGCTTGAGGAATGTGTTGGCAAACTGTAAGACACAAGCTTGGTCATTTATAAAATTATAATCAAACAATTCATTAAAGGATGGCCCCATATGAATCCACTGTGGTTTAATAGAAGCATCTGGGTTCTGCTGGAGTGTTTGTGTGGTTGTAGCTCCTGATCTTCAGGTCGTGTTTGTCCTGTAAACTGCAGATCCGTAGCACCATTGAGAACAGTTTTGTGGGCTGGGAGCTGGAAGAGGTGTTGCTCTTGGATATGTCTGTAGATGATGGAGATGCCAAGATTCAGAACCAGCTAAAGAAGCTTCAGAGTCCTGTGATCCTTCTCTACTCCACCAAAGAAGAGGCCAACATCATATTTGAGGTGGCTCATTCTGTCGGCCTTACAGGATATGGATTCACCTGGATTGTACCATCTCTTGTGGCGGGAGACGCTGATCACATCCCACCTGAGTTTCCCACAGGTAACGTCAGTCAGACACGCGATCTTTGTGTTTCTCATGTCAAGACTCTGTTCATTCTCAGATCATTATAACTCAGATATCCTCTCTGTCCAATCTGATTTATTGCTGTTACAACCACATATTCTGCACATACAATCACAATCACATTCTTCTATACCTGCATTCTGTCAGATTATTCTATCCCAAATGCAATCCTCTCTCTCCTGATGGTTTCCACTCAGATTCCTCTATCCCGACCATATCCAATCAGATTCCTCTCTATCCGGACCACATCCAATTCAATTCCTCTATCCTGACTACATCCAATAATATTCCTCTATCCCAACTGCATCCAAAAAGATTCCTCTATCCCGACTGCATCCATTCAAATTCCTCTATCCCTACTGCATCCAATCAGATTCCTCTATCCCGACTGCATCCAATCAGATTCCTCTATCCCTACTGCATCCAATCAGATTCCTCTATCCCGACTGTATACAATCAGATTCCTCTATCCCAACTGCATCCAATCAGATCCCTCTATCCCAACTGCATCCAATCAGATTCCTCTATACCAACTGCATCCAATCAGATCCCTCAATCCGGACTGCATCCAATCAGATTCCTCAATCCTGATGGCATCCAATCACATTCCTCTATCCCTACTGCATCTAAACAGATTCCTCTATCCTGACTGCATCCAATCAGATTCTTCTATTCCTACTGCATCCAATCAGATTCCTCTATCACATCTGCATCCAATCAGATTCCTCTATCCCGACTGCATCCAATCGAATTCCTCTATCCCTACTGCATCCAATCAGATTCCTCTATCCCTACTGCATCCAATCAGATTCCTCTAACCCTACTGCATCCAATCAGATTCCTCTATCCCGACAGCATCCAATCAGATTCCTCTATCCGGACTGTATCCAATCAGATTCCTCTATCCCTATTGCATCCAATCAGATTCCTCTATCCGACTGTATCCAATCAGATTAATCTCTGTCCTGACATTTTGAATCAGATTCCTCTATTCCGACCACATCCAATCAGATTCCTCTATCCAGACCACATACAATTAGATTCCTCTTTATCCCGACCGCATCCAATTAGATTCCTCTATTCCGACTGCATCCAATCAGATTCATCTGTCCCGTCTGCATCCAATCAGATTCCTCTGTCCCTACTGCATCCAATCAGATTCCTCTATCTGACTACATTCAATCAGATTCATCTATCCGACTGCATCCAATCAGATTCATCTATCTGACTACATCCAATCAGATTCATCTATCCGACTGCATCCAATCAGATTCCTCTATCCTGACTGCATCCAATCAGATTCTTCTATCACGACTGTATCCAATCAGATTCCTCTGTCCTGACCGCATCCAATCAGATTCCTCTATCCCTACTGCATCCAATCAGATTCCTCTATCCCGACTGCATCCAATCAGATTCCTCTATCCCTACTGCATCCAATCATATTCCTCTATCCTGACCGCATCCAATCAGATTCCTCTATCCCTACTGCATCCAATCAGATTCCTTTATCCCTACTGCATCCAATCAGATTCCTCTATCCCGACTGCATCCAATCAGATTCCTCTATCCCGACTGCATCCAATCAGATTCCTCTATCCCTACTGCATCCAATCAGATTCCTCTATCCCGACTGCATCCAATCAGATTCCTCTATCCCTACTGCATCCAATCAGATTCCTTTATCACGACTGTATCAATCATATTCCTCTATCCTGACCGCATCCAATTAGATTCCTCTTTATCCCGACTGCATCCAATTCGATTCCTCTATCCCGACTGTATCCAATCACATTCATCTATCCCAACAGCATTCAGTAAGATTTCTCTTTCCCGAATACATCCAATCATATTCCTCTATCCCGGCCGCATCCAATTAGATTCCTCTATCCCTACTGCATCTAATTAGATTCCTCTCTATCCCGATTACATCCAATCACATTCATCTATCCCAACAGCATTCAGTCAGATTTCTCTATCCCGACTGCATGCAATCAGATTCCTCTCTGTCCTGACGTTTTCAATCAGATTCCTCTGTCCCGACTGCATCCAATCAGATTCCTCTATTCCGAATGCATCCAATTATATTCCTCTATCCTGACTGCATCCAATCACATTCATCTATCCAACAGCATTCGGTCAGATTTCTCTATCCAATCATATTTCTCTGTCCTGACTGCATCCCATCAGATACCTTTGATCTGACTTCACCCAGTTGGAGTCCTCTACCTCAGTGTTTCCCAAACTGGGGTACACGTACCCCTAGGGGTATATGTGATGACAATGGG
>JAVLUX010000248.1:1415000-1422500 GCA_032164185.1 Moxostoma hubbsi
GGACAGAGTAAGACATACATAAGCGATTGATCAGTGGACAGAGTAAGACATACATAAACGATTGATCAGTGGGACAGAGTAAGACATACATAAGCGATTGATCAGTGGACAGAGTAAGACATACATAAACGATTGATCAGTGGGACAGAGTAAGACATACATAAGCGATTGTTCAGTGGACAGAGTAAGACATACATAAATGATTGATCAGTGGGACAGAGTAAGACATACATAAACGATTGATCAGTGGACAGAGTAAGACATACATAAACGACTGTTCAGTCGGACAGAGTAAGACATACATAAGCGATTGATCAGTGGACAGAGTAAGACATACATAAACGATTGATCAGTGGGACAGAGTAAGACATACAAAAACGATTGATCAGTGGGACAGAGTAAGACATACATAAGTGATTGATCAGTGGAACAGAGTAAGACATACATAAGCGATTGATCAGTGGACAGAGTAAGACATACATAAACGATTGATCAGTGGGACAGAGTAAGACATACATAAGCGATTGATCAGTGGACAGAGTAAGACATACATAAACGATTGATCAGTGGGACAGAGTAAGACATACATAAGCGATTGATCAGTGGATAGAGTAAGACATACATAAATGATTGATCAGTGGGACAGAGTAAGACATACATAAGCGATTGATCAGTGGACAGAGTAAGACATACATAAACGATTGATCAGTGGACAGAGTAAGACATACATAAGCGATTGATCAGTGGGACAGAGTAAGACATACATAAACGATTGATCAGTGGGACAGAGTAAGACATACATAAACGATTGATCAGTGGGACAGAGTAAGACATACATAAGCGATTGATCAGTGGACAGAGTAAGACATACATAAACGATTGATCAGTGGGACAGAGTAAGACATACATAAGCGATTGATCAGTGGGACAGAGTAAGACATACATAAACAATTGATCAGTGGGACAGAGTAAGACATACATAAGCGATTGATCAGTGGGACAGAGTAAGACATACATAAACGATTGATCAGTGGGACAGAGTAAGACATACATAAGCGATTGTGATCAGACTCGAGAACCGGTCCAGAACTCAAAAACAGTCTAGAACAGTCCTATAGTGAAATCACAGTACTTGTGTTGTAATATTCTCATATATAAGTCACTGTGGATGATTGCCTGTTAAATGTAAATAGTCATACACACAGTTATATAGTGTATATAGAGTCTCATTTTTATGTTTGTGGGTTTGAGCTGTTGTGGTTTCACTGTCTCTCCCTCAAGATGATAAATATTATATGTACACATAAAGCTTTGTGTGTGTGTTCAGGTGGGTAAATGGGAGAACGGCTCTCTGTCGATGAAGTATCACGTGTGGCCGCGCTTCGAGATCTACTCTGGAACGGAGAATCGTGAAGATGATCATCTGTCCATCGTGACATTAGAGGAAGCACCATTCGTCATTGTTGAGGATGTTGATCCCCTCAGTGGAACCTGTATGAGGAATACTGTACCCTGCAGAAAACAACTCAAATCAGTGTAAACACACACACACACAAACTCACACACACACACACGCACGCACAAACACACACACACACACAATCTATTTCAATTATTAAAACATATTGTTTCAAACCAGCTTTATACAGAAAAACAGTCAATTCAAAGGCCACTGCCAGCAACACAAAGATACAACCTAAATATCCTAATAAACATCTTAACATTACCTGTCTGTCTCTCTGTCTGTCAGTAATCACACAGGTCACTCTGCAGTGTATATCAAGCGCTGTTGTAAAGGATTCTGTATTGATATTCTAAAAAAGATCGCCAAGTCAGTGAAGTTCACCTACGACCTTTACCTGGTTACCAACGGCAAACACGGCAAGAAAATAAACGGCACCTGGAACGGGCTGGTGGGAGAGGTACTGACACACACGCACGCACACACTCACACACACACCTTCACACCTTCACACCTTCACACACCTTCACACACACACACACACACACACACACACACACACACACACTCTCACATATATCTGATGGTGTGTCTCTTGAGTGTTTTTTAATGCCTGTCCCATCTAAGCAACTGTGAAGTCAGATTCCTTGTAAGAGTAATCTTACCTGGCCAAATAGAAACCTGTTCTGATTGTGATTATACAGTCATATTTACATTTAAAGGGACAGGTCAACCATAAATGTTAATCTCAAAGTAAACATAAAAGTACTCCAATTGTTAAATGAATGTCTTGTAAAACGATTGATTTGAGTGGGAAATAGAAACATATTTAAGTCACACAGTTGTTTACTTCCCCTCGCTCTCAAGTGCATGTGCATGAGGGGAATCGGTTCACGTGACGTATGTTCCAATGTCAGACGCTTGCGATGTAGACAGCTTTGATGATTGTAAACAGGAGCAATTGTTTTTCCTGAGTTGCTCGCTGAGACACGGTGTAGCTTCCATGGCTCACAGCACGCACCTCAAGAGATGTGTTATTATTATTATATATTATTATTAACTATAAATAAACTTATATTATTCCGTTTGATATGTTTTATATTCATTTTTGTATTTAAGAAATGTTGAAATGATTTTTTACATGGCACCTGGCAGGTGGCACCTCGATCGGACATAGACAACAATTAAAAATAGCGCAGTTGTGCACAAAATGCATCCAGGACACATTTATACTCAAAACAGCAAGACATGAATGGGGGAGTAACTTGACATTGCATCTGTTAAAAGCGGCGCGAGATGCACGATAACGGTCAGAGCTTTTAAAAATAGTCCAGATGGGTTTGGTGCAGATCATTATTAGGCCAATCTATCTTGTCCTCCCTCTTCACCTTTCAAACTGAGCACCAGTGGGCGGAGCCAAGGATACGATGATGTAAATGTAGGCGTTGATGTCTTCCTGTAGAGACTGATGTGCTGATGTATTCACCTGTGAGACGTCACAAATCCAAACAAGCTGTTTGTAGCTTGGTGTAAATAAATGCTCTTTTTGTATTGCGGAGGATGTTTAGAGTTCTTAAACTTAAAGTATGTTTTTAAGGGGGTTAAAGGGCAAAGAGGAGGTGAGAAATGGCTTGACAATATAAATCATGTTTGATCAACTTAACCAAAAACACACAAACATAAACGTGTGCCCCATCAGGATGATTGGGGACCGGGCACGCGGCGTTCCAGCCCTCCTCCGCTCTACAATGTTTTTATAGTACAACGAATGTTACATGTGAAAAGATATATATAATATCCCTGAACCCGAACTAAAAATATGCTTTTTAACTCACAACTTTTCATTAGGAGTGCTAATCTGATCTCATGAGCTGTCTCTCTCTCTCGGTCTGTCTGACTGCAGGTGGTTTTGAAGAACGCTCATATGGCCGTGGGGTCACTGACCATCAATGAGGAGAGGTCAGAGGTCATTGACTTCTCTGTGCCTTTCATAGAGACGGGCATCAGTGTGATGGTCTCCCGTAGCAACGGCACCGTGTCACCTTCTGCATTCCTCGGTGAGAGACTCTCAGTTCAGGTTCAAAGTAATAATGACCAGCATCGATCTCACTTGTCTCTGTCTCTCTGTAGAGCCATTCAGCGCAGATGTCTGGGTGATGATGTTTGTAATGCTGCTGCTGGTTTCTGCCTTCGCTGTGTTTTTCTTTGAATACTTCAGTCCTGTGGGCTACAACCGCTGTCTCGCCGACGGCAGAGGTGACTGGACAGACAGACAGTTATATGCTGTATATATACAGTGAGGTTCAAAGGAGGCCACTAGAGAAAACGCTTCTATTGTGATACAGAACGTTTGATTCATTATATTGTCTGTAGGGGCGTAAAAGTAACACGTTCATGTATTCATGTTTCTCAGAGGCTGGAGGTCCATCGTTCACCATCGGGAAGGCCATCTGGCTGCTGTGGGGTTTGGTCTTCAACAACTCTGTGCCCGTGCAGAACCCCAGAGGAACCACCAGCAAGATCATGGTGTCCGTCTGGGCCTTCTTTGCTGTGATCTTCCTGGCGAGTTACACAGCTAATCTGGCTGCATTTATGATTCAGGAAGAGTACGTGGACCAGGTGTCGGGACTCAGTGATAAAAAGGTACTTTCAAAAATACAAATGTATCCCTTGAGCAGAGAAGTCTTTTCTTAGTAAGGTTCAGAGAATATTAAATACAGTTCTTGTAGAGTCATCTGTTTTTTTATTCTTCAGTTTCAGAGACCGAACGACTTCTCACCGCCGTTTCGCTTTGGGACAGTCCCAAACGGCAGCACTGAGAGAAACATTCGCAATAACTACAGAGAGATGCACTCGTACATGGTGAAATTCCACCAGCGTAACGTTGATGAAGCGCTGTACAGTCTGAAAACAGGGTGAGACGCAGGACAACATGTATAAATAATGCCTCTGTTAGCAGGTGCTAAAACATAAGGATGTATTTCTGTGAGGTATAACGCTACATGACATGACCTGTGATGCAGGAAACATTTCCTGGGCTGACACGCACATTAATGCTGTACACATAAGTGCAGAGTACAATAGCTCATCATGTTCCTTTGGTTTGAACACGTTCTAAAGCAACATTTAAATGAAATATAATCTGGTTTTGAATAATGTTTGGTAATCATTATAATTCATTATAAAGATGCGTTTATCCAAATGAAGAATACAACAAGCAATTTGTCAGAATTAAATATTTGAATATTTAATAAATATTTAAATTAGGGCTGTCGATTTAACATGTTAATTCAGTGTGATTAATTGTATATAAAAAAAATCTGTTAAACATAAACATAATTAATCACCCCCCCCAGACATACTATACCTACAGTACCGACGGAACGATTTACGATTGAAGCAGCCCCTGTTTCAGCAGGGGGCAGTGAGCGACACTCCAGCTGTATAGATAACAAACCACACTTTCTCTCTTAAATATACATATATATATCTATACTGGACAATTAGTTAGAATTATTTAATGACATATCGGCAAATATTCCTATGCGATTAATGAATCTGCACATCATGTAATTAATTTGATTAAAATTTGATCGCTTTCATCGATTGACAGACCTAATATCAATATTTAAAGATAATCAAGTATATTAATGCTGTTAATAACTGTAGAAAGAGCACCTTTTGAATCTGTGAGGTGTGCTGTTGTTTGTGGACAGAAAGCTGGATGCGTTTATTTATGACGCGGCAGTGCTGAATTATATGGCTGGTAGAGATGAGGGCTGTAAACTCGTCACTATCGGCTCAGGGAAAGTTTTCGCTTCGACTGGATACGGAATCGCAATTCAGAAAGATTCTGGGTGGAAAAGACAAGTGGACCTCGCAATCCTTCAACTGTTTGGAGACGGTACACGCACACACACACACACACACACACACACACACACACACACATACATTTATGTATTTTAGAGAGGCCGTACCTCTTCTAAAATGTGATAAATGTCTCAATCAATGTGATAAAGCCCATGTAATGGTGTGTCAGTAAGCTGGTTTTCAGTGAGCATCTGCTCTTAAAGGTACAGCTCCATGCCATTATTACAGAGGAGCAGATTATTGATCTGAATTAAAGCAATGTAAATAATAATAATAAAACTCTGTGTTTTACATGTTGAGATATATCACATTTCTATATGGATTTAACCTGAAAACTATGTAAAAGTCAAATGGAACTAAAATATGAATTCACATTGGACTAAACGAAAAAGAAAACTCTCTGACTCATTACAGAAGTCCATCACACGCCACAGACAAACACATACACACCCTAAACACTCCTTAGTATTCTAATGTGCGCGTGTGCCTCAGGTGATATGGAGGAGTTTGAGGCGCTCTGGCTCACCGGGATCTGCCACCATGAGAAGAATGAAGTGATGAGCAGTCAGCTGGACGTGGACAACATGGCGGGTGTCTTCTACATGCTGGGAGCCGCCATGGCTCTGTCACTCATCACCTTCATCGCTGAACATGTGTTCTACTGGCATATGCGCTTCTGCTTCATGGGTGTGTGTTCTGGGAAACCAGGAATCACCTTTGCCATCAGCAGGGTAAGTCTAGCTCTAAAACATATGCAAAATATAAACTGGCACACTCACAAACTGCATATGAGAACACTGCACATGCGCACACTGTTTATGCTGAAAATCTGAAACTAAAGTCATAGAAATACAGTGTGCAACAGTAACGTTTAATCGGCATCTCTGAAAATCTCTCAACTTCACTGAAACTTATTTCTATCCCGCAGGAGATTTATAGCTGCATTCATGGAGTTGAAATCGAAGAGAAGAGTTCAGAACTGAATTCACCCTCCGCCACCATCAAGAACACTCACTCAAACATCCTGCGTCTGCTGCGCACCGCCAAGAACATGGCATCTCTTTCTGGGGTCAACGGCTCCCCGCACAGTGCCCTTGACTTCATGCGCAGGGAGTCATCTGTGTACGACATCAGCGAGCACCGCCGCAGTCTCGCCGCTCACTCGGATTGCAAGGCCCCATACCTGCCTGAGGACAACATGTTCAATGACTACATCAGTGAGGTGGAGCGCACCTTTGGCAACCTGCACTTGAAGGACAGTAACTTGTACCAGGACCACTACCTGCACCACCATGGAGGCTCGACTCTGGGGCTCACTGGCCCACTCCCTAACCGCCCCCACAGTCTGGGCTCCAGCAGTTCCCTGGAGGGAGGCATGTTTGACTGTGATAGTTTAGGTGGGGGTGTCGCTCCCATTTTCAGCACGCAGCCACGCTCTGCCCTGACGCACAGGAACATGAGCAAGTTTGACCTACTGCAGAGCCAAACTCCTCCATCTGGGCAGGGCTTGAAGCAGGGACTGGCCAACCTGTATGGGAAGTTCTCATTCAAAGGTGGAGCCTCCAGTTCTGGATACATCGCAGGTCATGACTGGTACTGTAGTGGAGGTGATGATGGAAACATCCGTTCAGACGTGTCTGACATTTCCACTCATACCGTCACCTATGGCAACCTAGAGGGCAATGCTAAGAAACGGAAGCAATACAGAGACAGCTTGAAGAAACGACCAGCGTCGGCCAAGTCCCGGCGTGAACTCGATGAGATTGAGCTGGGTTACCGTCGCCGCCACCACCATCACCACGGTCACCGCTCCGCCTCTCCTCCATCAGAACGCAAGAGGGGAGGTGGTGCAAACTCATCTTCATACCTGTTGCAGGACAAGGAAAGCCTGAGAGATTTCTACCTGGACCAGTTCCGGCCCAAAGAAGGTGTCCCGCAGTGGGAGCACGTGGATCTTACAGATGGTCCCAGTGGGGGAGGCGGAGGAATCTGCACAAGCCTGGTGTCTGTGGATGACTTCCTGAAGAGCAAACCCAAGAAGATGGACAGCAAGAGTGGGGGCGAATGGGAATGTCGTACCTGTCGTGCCAGCAGTGCAGGCAGCAAACACACTGCTCTGCATGGGGGTGGACCTCTACATGGTAGTGTAGGCTATGTTAGCAGTG
>JAVLUX010000248.1:1427500-1490000 GCA_032164185.1 Moxostoma hubbsi
AAGCAAATGAGGCTTCTGTCTATTGAATATAAGCGTTTGCTTTGATCATGAAGCATTGGATACTGGAAACCTTTTTGACATCGACTGTGGCTGTGTCTCGTTATGAAGGATGTGTCCTCCGGAGATCACATTTCTCAGCCGCATACGTCATTGAGGCTGTCTCGTTCGAGTAGGACACTTCGAACGCAGCCTTCGAATGTGACCAGATCTTCAAGTAACGTCTTTGTGACCGCAGATGTTGCCAAATTACCATCTTTGTAGTAATCGCATTGAACCTAAATTACAATGCCAATTTGCCCGTAAATATGATGTTCAAATGCAAGGAATATTAATTCCCAAGTTGAAGTACCTTCTAAAGGGATGTTGTTCCCTTCTCACTCAAAGCGCTTGTTAAAGAGTGGCGTGCTGTCATAGCAACTATGTCAAACTTCAACTAACTTGAACTCCAAGTGATGGTGATTTTGATTCATTTTAGTGAACTAAAATATTTGATCAGATTTATTGATTTATTTGTTCACTGACCAGATCTTCAAGTTACGTCTTTGTGACCGCAGATGTTGCCAAATTACCATCTTTTTAGTAATTTCATTGAACCTAAAGCAGTCTAATTATTTATTAAAATTCTACCAAGAGACTTCAGCACTTTAGAGTTTAAGCATCAAAAGTCTTTCCCTAAAAATATCTGTGAGCTTCAATAATGTCTGTATGTCATTGTAATGTGTGGTCATCACTCACTTTTATTCATAATTCATCCAGCCCCTTCTCTTGTTGAACGAACGACATGCAGCTCCTCCTCTCTGTCAGCAGATCATCATTCATGATGACTGATTCATTCACATCGGTCAAGAATGATTTTACCAGTATATTCAGTTAATTCACGACACAAATAAAATGACCGACTAGTTCAGTGAAGGAGTGTATTCGTTCAGTGGGACCAACCGATGATATGCTCCTTCACAGCCTGCTCTCGAATGCTATTGGCTCATGCAAACGTCAGTCTTTGTCTTAAAAACATGACAAAGGAAGACAAATGGAACCTGCATGTCTACAAAAGTACAAAGACACTTAAAAAAATTAAATTTAACACCATAACCGTTTTTGATTTTGCATTAGTTCAAATATGCATTAAAGTGATGGAAACGATGAAGTGTTTTACCCATTCATGCACATGTTATGAGTGTACTATAGCTTAATGTGACTGGCCCAATGAAAGGACAGCGACCTTGGAAGCTGGCACATAATTCTATGAACAACGCCCTTAACATCCGGAAGTGTCTAACCCCTAGCTGGTCTTTAAAGTGGGTCCTCACAATTCACCAGAACAGTTTTAAATGTGGGCGCTCAGGTATGCGGAGGCTGGCAGCATACGGGCAGCACATCCATTTCAGCCCTCGTTATATCAGATATTACACTTTCTGCAGCCTATCCTGGCAGCACTTAATTACTGTACAGTTGCTCCAAGCAAGGAGATCTTTCAGCTGATCCATCATGACAAGCGGCTCCCTGAAGTTAATGCACATGACGTAGCGGATGGAAATGCGCAACCATTCGTATTTTCTTTAGTGGAATTTTTAGAAATGAAAATATAAAATGTGAGACTTTTTTATGGAAACACAGCTTGTGATTCCTTCTGTAAGGTCTTCAGACATTTTTACACATTTATAAATTGGGCATCAAGTGTTGTGTATACCTATAAACTTCTTTAATGCATTTCACCCGCGACTGACTCACATTATGAACTGAATGAACGGCACGTCTCCATCTTGTTCAGTCGTTCAACAGATCATCATTTACGATTCATTCATGAACAAGTTTACCTTTCAGTTCATTCACGAATGGCGTTGTGTCGTTCAGACTCAAATGACCGACTAATTCAGTGAAGGGGCGTATTCATTCAGCATGTCAAACCAATGATATGCTCCTTCACAGCGTGCACTCCAATGGCTCTTGCTATAGCCAGTCTTAGAGTGTATGGAGGTGAACGAGAACGATTCACTTGAAAGATTCTTTCTAAAAGACCTATTCGTTCACAATTGAAACATCACTACTACTCACCAAGTCTGCTAGGAGGAATTCTTCGTCACAGAAAGTTAACAGGAATATAGTCATCTCAGTGTGCGTTGAGTGGATACAATGACACCCGGGACGGAGAGGTTTGGCGACCTTGGTGACATGTTATGTTTGTACATTTGTACAGAGATGATTTCACCTCTAAAGGACTAAATTGTGCCAAAAAATGACCAAAAAAAATGAGTAAAACAGCAAATGCGAGTGGGGTGGCCAATGGGGTGGCCAGGCTTCGGTCCATGGAGGCCACGGCCGGACCCAGCCACCCTCTAGCTCCGCCACTGCTTGTCGTCAAGAACTCGAAGTCATAGCGGTACTACGGTGGCAGACAAAGGACATTTCTCGATGTTTTCCCGCAAGTGTTTCCAGCTGTAAGCTCGAGACAGTCTGACCAATCGTGAGTCGTCACACTCCATCAACATTTGTTGTTTTGTTTGCCTTCATTTTAATAAATTAATATCACACTGAGGAAACATGTAAACAAAGACTTTTTGTTCTTTAACGTGTCATTAGTCAAAACCCCTCTTGAGTGATGATGATCATTTCAATAGTTCTCTCAATGGATTCAAATGTGTTTCCCATCTCAAAGCTGACAATAGATGCGTTCTACGCCATCCTGTCCTTCCGAGTTCATTCTGAATGGATATGATCTGTAGTAAAGTATATAGAGATAAGTGAAATGAACAGATGAGGTGTCACTGTCAAAAGTCATTGTGACACAGTAACACTGGCACAAGTAATACACACTGATGTTTCAGCATCACACAACAGATATGTTCAAAAAATAAGATATATTTCATATTATCTCTAAAACAGCTCCATGTGAGACATTAAGCCATATAGATCCATGTTTAAAAATAAATCGTAATAAAAACATTGCCAACACTACACCTCTGTCTACCCCTGGTGCTGTTGCTAGGTTAATTTTGGACTTTGCCATTGTTCAATAATGCAAATTACAAAACAAAATGAAAAAAATAAATGAATAAAAATCCCCACTGTCTGAATGTTTGACAAGTTTAATTAGTCATAGCTAAATGATTAGTAGCTAAATACTAATTGTTAAATCATTAGTTTGATTAAAACATGTGGTTCTACACCTTTAAAAGTTGCCGTAGCTCATTACGCCAATTCATTTACATATGTAAATTTGACGTCTTGTCTTATAAATGACGTCATCACACGATTGAGCTACTTTTAGCAACATTTCAGCGAGCCTTTGTTGACTTCCCATGAGAAATATCAACACTGTTGATACCTGCATTACATCAGCTTCTCCATACGCTATATATTTACTATACATCATTTAGTGTGCTGCTGTAAGACAATAATGTACACATGAACTACACTGAATAACGGTACAATCAACCGTCATCCCTCACACAACCGCTGTACTCGTATTCATTTATCAGTCACGTATGAGAACAAGGAACATGAAATATTGATAGGCAAAGACATGGAAGGACTTTCAGGCAATAAAACAATAAACCAGCACGCAGAGGTAAGTAATATTGTGAAAGAGCAGTATGGACAGGAAAGGTTGTGTCCTACACTTCCCCCCTCAACACCCCCACAGCCGGCTCTCTTATTAACTGTTACCTAGCAACAGAGGGGGGAGGGCATAATCATCTGAAGCTCCGCCCTCTCCACTGACTCACTCCATGAAGGGTCCTGAGAAACTCATACAGACACTTTCACTGCAGTCCTAAAGCAAATGCCTTCTCAAAGGGAACTCGGGTGAGAAGTCAAGAGTTTGGTTATGTATGACCAGAACTCTCAGGCCTACGACAAATCATATATCATGTGATGTAATGGACTGTTTGAAAAATACGACTTTCATCATTTATTCTGTTGGAGTGATTATCATCTATTCGTGGTTATCTAACAGTCACAAGCTTTGAAAACAAACGCTACACTCGAGAATGTTCAATCAGTTTTCATATACAGATATTTGTTTTACAATAGTGTCCCTTCAATGAGTGCTGTAATTCATCCAGAGATGTGCCCGAGTGAATGAGGTACAGAGAGGGCTAACATGAAGACAGTTCATCAACTCAAACACTTCTAAATGCCATTTGACGAAACTACAGGCGATATTTGCCTGTTGTGAGAAATCCCATTCATGGCACAACACTGGCCTCTGCAGGATGATCAGAGAACTGCAGCCAAAGTGCGCCATTTCACGCAGTATTAAATCAGTGTAAAGTAAAATCGAATTATTTCACGAAAGTGTGGACATCCGGCTGATTAGTAAAGTTTTTACTCATATGCTACATTTTAAGCTGATTTTTTTGACTAGCTAGAATAACTAGAACTATTGGAGATAATTTCATCTGGTAAAAAGCAAGAATAATACGAACTAATATGTTAAATAAATAAAATAAATGATCTTTTATCAACACCAAAACAATTTTCTACTGTTAAATCGGCATTCTGTCTGGTCAACTCTACAATGAAGGTTTCCATCAGTGAGAATCGCCTATGTAAGTAATAAGAAATAAAAATGTTATTCTTACTAAATTGAAGGCCCTAATATCACCAGTACAACACAGACATATTTTTTATATGTGTGTGTTTACATCGGGAGGACGTCTTTTTGACGTGTGTGTTTACATCTGGAGGACGTCTTTTTGATGGTGCGTTTACATCTGGAGGACGTCTTTTTGATGTGTGTTTGTTCATCAAACACACATGTCCTCCAGATGTAAACAAACACATCAAAAATACATCTTCCAGATGAAAACACACACACATCAAAAAGACGTCCTCCAGATGTAAACAAACACATCAAAAAGACGTCCTCCAGATGTAAACACACACACATCAAAAAGACGTCCTCCAGATGTAAACACACACACATCAAAAAGACGTCCTCCAGATGTAAACAAACACATCAAAAAGACGTCCTCCAGATGTAAACACACACACATCAAAAAGATGTCCTCCAGTTGTAAACACACACACATCAAAAAGACGTCCTCCAGATGTAAACAAACACATCAAAAAGACGTCCTCCAGATGTAAACAAACACAACAAAAAGACGTCCTCCAGTTGTAAACACACACACATCAAAAAGACGTCCTCCAGATGTAAACAAACACATCAAAAAGACGTCCTCCAGTTGTAAACACACACACATCAAAAAGACGTCCTCCAGATGTAAACAAACACATCAAAAAGACGTCCTCCAGATGTAAACAAACACATCAAAAAGATGTCCTCCAGATGTAAACAAACACAACAAAAAGACGTCCTCCAGATGTAAACACACACACATCAAAAAGACGTCCTCCAGATGTAAACACACACACATCAAAAAGACGTCCTCCAGATGTAAACACACACACATCAAAAAGACGTCCTCCAGATGTAAACACACACACATCAAAAAGACGTCCTCCAGATGTAAACAAACACATCAAAAAGACGTCCTCCAGATGTAAACAAACACATCAAAAAGACGTCCTCCAGATGTAAACAAACACACATCAAAAAGACGTCCTCCAGATGTAAAAACACACACCAAAAATACGTCTTCAATATGTAAACACACACACCTAAAAGACGTCTTCCAGATGTAAACAAACACACATCAAAAAGACATTTTCAATATGTAAACACACACACCAAAAATATGTCTTCAATATGTAAACACACACACCTAAAAGACGTCCTCCAGATGTAAACGCACACACCAAAAAGACGTCTTCAATATGTAAACACACACACCTAAAAGACGTCCTCCAGATGTAAACACACACACATCAAAAAGACGTCCTCCAGATGTAAACACACACACCAAAAAGACGTCCTCCAGATGTAAACGCACACACCAAAAAGACGTCTTCAATATGTAAACACACACACATCAAAAAGACGTCCTCCAGATGTAAACACACACACCAAAAAGACGTCCTCCAGATGTAAACGCACACACCAAAAAGACGTCTTCAATATGTAAACACACACACCTAAAAGATGTCCTCCAGATGTAAATGCACACACCTAAAAGACGTCTTCAATATGTAAACACACACACCTAAAAGACGTCCTCCAGATGTAAATGCACACACCTAAAAGACGTCCTCCAGATGTAAATGCACACACCTAAAAGACATCTTCAATATGTAAACACACACACACCTAAAAGACGTCCTCCAGATGTAAACGCACACACCAAAAAGACATCTTCAATATGTAAACACACACACCTAAAAGACGTCCTCCAGATGTAAACGCACACACCAAAAAGACGTCTTCAATATGTAAACACACACACCTAAAAGACGTCCTCCAGATGTAAACACACACACATCAAAAAGACGTCCTCCAGATGTAAACACACACACCAAAAAGACGTCCTCCAGATGTAAACGCACACACCAAAAAGACGTCCTCCAGATGTAAATGCACACACCAAAAATACGTCTTCAATATGTAAACACACACACCTAAAAGACGTCCTCCAGATGTAAACGCACACATCAAAAAGACGTCCTCCAGATGTAAACACACACACATCAAAAAGACGTCCTCCAGATGTAAACACACACACCAAAAAGACGTCCTCCAGATGTAAACGCACACACCAAAAAGACGTCCTCCAGATGTAAACGCACACACGTCAAAAGACGTCTTCAAGATGTAAACACACACATCAAAAAGACGTCTGGAAGATGTAAACACACACATCAAAAAGACGTCTGGAAGATGTCTTTTTGATGTGTGTGTTTACATCTGGAAGACGTTTTGACGTGTGTTTTATGTTAATTAGATTGTGATGCTTCACAGATAAAAATATCTTAAAGAGACATCTCAGAGATGTACGTGTGCTAGCTGGATTGTTGGCTACTAGTTTGCAATCTTGTTAATGGTGAGAAACATAAAATATTCTGTAATCAACACATTCACATTCTGCAAATGTTTTATTGTAATTAATTTATTTGACACCCAATGCAATCTTCCGACACGATTTACACAAATTTTTGCATCGCTGTGTGTATCCAAAGAAGTGTGTACCAGTTGCATAATGTACATTTTAAAGAATGTCGTAAGACATCAGGGTATTCCATCTATACATAAAACTCCAGTGATGATTTCTTTAATATATTATTTAATATGAGTAGTGTGGTAGTTTGTGATTTGTCATTCTGCCACTATGTGGCAACAAGAGGAACTACAATAGCTCAAACCATTATTTCATAAAAAAAACTAGGACAGTACTACTGCTATACTGTCTCAAACCACAAATATGGTTCTAAACTAAAAGTCCAAATCAAACAGTACTTAATTCTCATGGACTCCTCCAATACATTCACATAGGTCTTTCAAATATTTCTCAACAGATTACGTGTATAATTCAGTTAGTTCTCATAAGACTTTCAGTTATAAACAATGCCTTCCATAAAGGTCAGACGGCAAAACAGTTGAACCTGTCAGGTTTTTAAAAGAATTATCTTACAGGTTTAATGCTTACAATGAAGTAGTTATTACTGTAAGTTCGAGGCCTGCTCAGGACAGTAAATTGAATCCTGTGACCGACCCGACCTGTAGACCTTCTGTCAAATTTAAAAGACAGAGCCAGACTGAAACCCATTTTGGTCACCTCATTTTTCCCTCTATACTTCCGTATCCACCCACCTACCCATCCTTCCATCCATCCCTTTTCCTTATCCATCCATCCACCCATCCCTTTTCCTTATCCATCCATCCATCCATCCATCCATCCATCCATCCATCCATCCCTTTTCCTTATCCATCCATCCACCCACCCATCCATCCATCCCTTTTCCTTATCCATCCATCTATCCCTTTTCCTTATCCATCCATCCATCCATCCACCCATCCCTTTTCCTTATCTATCCACCCACAGATCCATCCATCCATCCATCCATCCATCCATTTTCCTTATCCATCCTTCCATCCATCCACCCACCCATCCATAACTTTTCCTTATCTATCCATCCATCCCTTTTCCTTATCCATCCATCTATCCCTTTTCCTTATCCATCCATCCACCCATCCCTTTTCCTTATCCATCCATCCATCCATCCATCCATCCATCCATCCATCCATCCCTTTTCCTTATCCATCCATCCACCCACCCATCCATCCATCCCTTTTCCTTATCCATCCATCTATCCCTTTTCCTTATCCATCCATCCATCCATCCACCCATCCCTTTTCCTTATCTATCCACCCACAGATCCATCCATCCATCCATCCATCCATCCATTTTCCTTATCCATCCTTCCATCCATCCACCCACCCATCCATAACTTTTCCTTATCTATCCATCCATCCCTTTTCCTTATCCATCCATCTATCCCTTTTCCTTATCCATCCATCCATCCATCCATCCATCCATCCATCCATCCATCCACCCATCCCTTTTCCTTATCTATCCACCCACAGATCCATCCATCCATCCATCCATCCATCCACCCACCCATCCATAACTTTTCCTTATCTGTCCATCCATCCCTTTTCCTTATCCATCCACCCACCCATCCATCCATCCATCCCTTTTCCTTATCCATCCATCCACCCATCCATCTATCCCTTTTCCTTATCCATCCATCCATCCACCCACCCATCCCTTTTCCTTATCTATCCATCCACCCACACATACATCCTTTTTCCTTATCTATCCATCCATCCATCCACCCATCCATCCATCCCTTTTCCTTATCCATCCATCCACACACCCATCCACCCCTTTTCCTTATCCATCCATCCACCCACCCACACACACCCATCCACCCCTTTTCCTTATCCATCCACCCATCCATCCATCCATCCATCCACCCATCCAGCCATCCCTTTTGCTTATCCATCCATCCATCCATACACCCATCCACCCCTTTTCCTTATCCATCCACCCATCCATCCATCCATCCATCCATCCATCCACCCATCCAGCCATCCCTTTTCCTTATCCATCCATCCATCCATCCATCCATCCACCCACACACCCATCCACCCCTTTTCCTTATCCATCCATCCATCCATCCATCCATCCATCCATCCATTGAGAGAAATTTGATGTTACCCTTTTGGTAAATTCTGTATTTTGGCTTTTATAAGGTGACCTTCACTTTATCACCATTCAGTCATAATTTAATCATATAAAACAATAATTTTAGCAAAACATTGCTTCAAGGGTGTTGGCTTAACCACCACTGTGACCCTTTAAAGAAGGGAAAGTAGTATAAAATCAATGACAGCAATCAAATCTGACAATACAGGAAAAATAAATTGTAATAATCTTTATCTAAGATTACGGTAAAAAAAAAAAAGTCTAGTGTGTAAAGCTAATCTCTCAAGTTGATTGACAGGTTATGTCTGTATCTAAATGGTGATTGGCTCTTTTTACTGTGCGGTGGGACTTCTTTTCTATATCTGGTGACATTTGGGAGTTCAGAGCTTCATGGTTGAACATTCCAATTTCTCCCATTCATTTAAATAGAAGTGGCCCATCTCTGCTAAATAGTCAGAAATAAGAGAAATGGAGACAAAACAAGTTAATTTGAATGGACTGGGGACAAAAAGTCTTCTATATTTGAGTTCGCCATGACAGTTGTTGATTGAAAGAAGAAAATCCACTCTAGTGCCGCTTTGATGAGAATGCAGAGCATACTTGTGTTATGAATTGAGCACTGACACATTTCACAACACAACGTCGTGTGAAATCGAGATTGCATAACAAGGTGCGTCTGCGTTCACGTACTTGCGTTGTGTTATGAATTTAATCCATCCATATTTCACAACTGACATATTTCACAACACAACGATGTGTGAAATCAAGCTTGCATAACAAGGTGCTTCTGCGTTCACGTACTTACGTTGTGTTATGAGTTGAGCACCGACACATTTCACAACGCAACGATGCATGGTTCGCAACGATGATTGGTTTGCGTTGGTAGACCTGAAGGACACGTTCTTCCACATCTCGATTATACCTCGACACAGACCCTTCCTGCGTTTTGTGTTCGAGGGTCGGGTGTACCAGTTCAAGGTCCTCCCTTTTGGCCTGTCCCTGTCCCCTGGCATCTTCACGAAGGTCGCAGAGGCAGCCCTTGCCCCATTAAGGGAAGTGGGCATTCGCATCCTCAACTATCTCGATGACTGGCTAAATCTAGCTCACTCTCGGGATGTGTGGTGTGTGCCAGGGCTTCGGGTCAACTGGGAAAAGAGCAAGCTCCTCCCGGTTCAGAGCATCTCTTTTCTCGGCATGGAGTTGGACTCAGTCTCGATGACAGGGCACCTCACGAATGAGCGCCACAGTCGGTGCTGACCTGTTTGATGGCGTTCAGACAGAAAACAGCGGTTCCACTGAAAATGATTGAGAGGCTCCTGGGGCATATGACGTCCTCAGCAGAGGCCACACCGCTCGGGTTGATGCATATGAGACCGCTTCAGCACTGGCTCCAGACTTGAGTCCCGAGATGGGCATGGCGCCGCAGGACACATCACTTGGCCATCATGCCGGTCTGTCACCGCCTCTTCAGCCCTTGAACCGACCTCACATTTCTACAGGCAGGTGTTCCGCTATAGCAGGTCTCCAGGCACGTTGTGGTTACGACAGATGCCTCCCAAGACGGGGTGGGGCGCTGTATGCAATGGGCACGCAGCCACCTGCTCTTGGACGGGCCCGCGGCTACGTTGACACATCAACTGCCTCGAGTTGTTGGCAATACTGCTCGCCCTGTGGAGGTTCTGGCCGTTGATCCAGGGAAAGCACATGTTGGTTCAGACAGACAACATGGTAACGGTGGAATATCAACCATCAAGGTGGTTTACGCTCCCTATGTATGACACAACTCGCCCGCCATCTCCTCCTCTGGAGTCAGCAGCACCTCAAGTCACTGCGAGCCACTCACATCCCGGGCGACCTCAACACTACATCGGATGCGCTGTCACAACAGGTTACCCACAGGGGAGAGTGGAGACTCCACCCTCAGGTGGACCAGCTGATTTGGAGGCGATTCGGGCAGGCACAAGTAAACCTGTGAATCATCCCACTGCCTGCTTTGGTACGCGTGGGATAGACGCGCTAGCCCTCTGGACTATGCAAATATGTGATTCCCCCAGTAAGCCTACTTGCACAGACCCTGCAAGGTCAGGGAGGACATGGAGCAGGTCGTCCTAGTAGCACCCTACTGGCCCACCCAGACTTGGTTCTCGGACCTCACACTCCTTGCGAATTCCCCTGAGGAAGGACTTTCTTTCTCAGGGACAGGGCGCCATCTGGAATCTCCAGGTCTGGCCCCTGGACGGGACGCGGAAGACCTAAGTGACCTACCACACACCGAGGTAGACACAATCACCCAGGCTAGCGCTCCCTCTACGAGGCACCTGTATGCTTCTGTATAGGTGCTTCTGTGTTCACGTACTTACGTTGTGTTATGAGTTGAGCACTGACATATTTCACAACGCAACAATGCGTGAAATCGAGTTTTCGTCTGCAATCACGTACTTGCGTTGTGTTACGTAAGTTGAGCGCTGACACATTTCACAATGGAACGACGCATGAAATTGAGATTGCATTGCAAGATGCGTCTGCAATCATGTACTCGCGTTGTGTTATGAGTTGAGTGCTGACACATTTTACAACACACGACGCTTGAAATCGAGCTTGCGTACCATGGTGTGTCTGCATTCACGTACTTTAAAGTATGTTTGAGCATTTAGGCTATGATTCTGTTGCTATGGTAACCATGATGGAAATAGACCTGCATCTCCATAGGAGCAGCAGAGCGCAGTTATTGATCAGTTACTTTAGGTGATATTAATTGAACTGTTTATTTGATTGAATGTATGGCATGATCAGTGGACCATCTGTAACCGGCCTGTCCAGGCAATCACTCTGTCTGGCCAATCAGAGTTGTCAAATTTTCTGATATAAAGACTTGTACTGGAATATAAAAGGATTACAGGTACAGAATAACTGACCTTAAAACACTAACAAACAGATGATTCTGATGATCAAACTGATCCACTTCTGTAATAATGTGAGTGTGACTGGGGGAGAATCCGTGCAACAGATGTACTGTAGTTTAGTGGCATTGCTGTTGACGCGTCAGACACGTGTGCGTGATTTATGCGTCGCGTTCTGTTGTCGCGTCAGACGCATGTGCGTGATGGATGCGTCGCGCGTGTGAGGGGGGCGGGAGCGCGTGGACCGCTCGAGCTCCTCTCGTTCGTTTCCTGACGTGAGAAAGACAAAAGAAAGAAAAAACCGGTTCGTGTTCGTTGGATTTTAAGGCCCGTTCGGTTCCGTGAGGCGGTTTGTGCGCGTGATCCACGGGTCTGAGCGGGTGGAGCGGCGGACAGCGGGACTCGAGACCGGGAGATCAGACGGGCCTGTCCGGTAAAAACGTGATATGATCAGACATTTGTGTTTGTGTACTCTGATTATCATCGTGACGATTGTGCGCCAGAATCCTGTTTATTTGCACTGAATCTCATGTGAATGTGTGTCGCGGTAATATTTCTGAGTCGGAAGTGTTCATAAATCTGCAGAATGAACGCGTGAATTCAATATATCTGTGATTCTGAGAGATGCTAAAGAGCTAATGCTAATGTGCCCGAGAATACATTTGAAATCACATGAAATCATCTGCTGCTCTTTGATTTCTCGATTATTCCAGAATCATGTCGGAGCTTCATCATTAATGTCAGATTTGGATTTAATCTAATCACACACACACAGTTATAGTGGAAACTCCTGTTAATTATTAGAATTGTTTTTGTTGTTGTTTGCTCGAACCTTTAAACAAATGAATGTTGCCCGATATCTCACGTCCATCACCAGATGTTTTTCATGAAGATGTATTTTAATTTCATCTGTAATGCATCTGTGTTTTCTCTCGGATGTCAATCAGACGATCAGCAGATGTCTCTGAGATGTTTATGATGTACACTGTAAATCTGATCTTTTTAATATGTTCATTAGATTCTGATGCTTTCCAGATTAACGGGCATCTCAGAGGTGTACGTGTGATATCTGGGTAAAGTAATTACATTTGACAAATAAAACGGCTGCAGACAGTTATAAACTGTGTGTGTAGAGCATCACCACCACACACAAACACACTCTATCTCTCTCTCTCTCTCTCTCATACACACACATTTCACACACATATACAATCACACACACATACTCTAATAAACACACACACACATGCACACATACTCTCATACACACACACATGCACACATACTCTCATACATACACACATTCCTGTGCTACTATCTAGACGCTAACTATGATTTCATTTTGTTACCTAATCTGTTTCAGGACTAGTTTCACTGAATAAAGGCCATAAACTCCTTGTGTGGGAGACAGTACACACTCGATGACTAATGATCCCATTACAGTGTCCGAGACCCTCATTAAAGACTGCTAATTAAACACCCATAAATGGAGCGTGTCTGTCTGGGCTTTAAGATGTTTTAAAGGGACAGTTCACCTAAAGTTCTGTCATCATTTACTCACGCTCATGTCATCCGAGATGTGTATGACTTTCTTCAGCAGAACACAAATGAAGATTGTTAGAAGAATATTTTGGCTCTGTAGGTCCGTACCGACAATCGTGGAAAAACTAATCCATACGACTGGTTAAATGAATGTCTTCTATTACGTATGATTGTTTTGGGTGAGAAACAGATCGCTATTTAAGTCCTTTTCACTATATTGTTTACTTTGGTCGCTCTGTAATTCGTGCAGCCTCTCATGTGATGCAAGCTCGCTGATATGTTCAAATGAAAGCAAAACCAGTGACGCTTGTGAGCAGTGTTCTGTTACAACCGAGCTGCACTTCCGGTTGTATCGCGACAGTTCTCGCGTGTGCATGCCAAAGCCCTCTGTCACAGGAGACCTAAATTAAATGCTTTGACACTTTACAGGATTAGTTCATTGCAACTGGGAAACATGTTTTCAGCCAAAAATCATTCCCTCGTGTCGTTTCAAACCTGAACGACCTTCTTTCTTCTGTAGATGTGGAGATGTTGAACAGAATGTTCTTGGTGCTCAGTCCAGTGGCTGTCAATCTCCCAAAAGTACCATAATAACAGTCCATGTGCATGTGGACCTTAGTCAGAGTAGCACCATATTCGATTTTTGTTGTGAATGAATATGAGGCTGCTAGAGAGAGAACTACTGTCTCTTCAAGGGGTTTTACTGTTGTTTAAATGGGTGTTGATCGTTCATGAATGAGATGCGATGAAGGACCTTTATACAGGTTCATACAGCACATGCCATTGAAGAGACTGTGAGTCTATCTCTAGTCTATCTATGGAAATTAATGTAAGTTATTATTCACTCTCAAATCCGACCAATGATCCAACTCCCTTCAGTAGCAGCCAAATCAAATATGGTGACTATGCTACAGGACGCGTGATGCAGAGTTTCGTCATCAGCAGAGTTCACGAGCACTGAATGTGGACAGCCTGCAATGTGCATGCACCTGGAATTATTTGCATGAATTAGTTGTACTACACATGGATATCTAATGTTGGTATTATATTCATGCTATGCCACAGGTGACTCCAGTCAAAGTGTAGAAACATCTCAAAGATGATCCAGAGAAATGGGATGCACCTGAGCTCAATATCAAGTGTGATGGCAAAGGGTCTGAATACTTATGCCAATGTGAGATTTCAGTTTTTTCTTTATAATAAATTTGCGAAGTTATCAAAAATCAGTTTTTTGCTTTATCATTATGGGGTATGGAGTGTGAAACACAATTTCAAGCATTTTAGCATAAGGCTGCAACATGCCAAAATGTGAAAAACATCAAGTGGTCTGAACACTTTATGAATGCACTGAATATAATAAGAGACGTGCCAATCTAGGGCATGACACCGCTTGTGCACATCTCCAAGCTCAGTGATTCAGTGTGACCAGAGTGCTTCAAAAGTGCATATCTAAGATTATTGTTTGGATATACATGTAGTTCTACACCCAGTGCACCGTGTCAGCACACTTAAACATCACAAAAAGAGCCATCTTTTAAATCATCACTTTAAAATCCTCACATCTAAAAATATTAAACATACTAGTATGTTGTTGGACGACTAGTGGAGCATCCTGTCCCATTTACAGGATGGGTTTCTTTCTATGACTTCTGTCTGCTTGTTTTACATCCGTCGTCTTATCAGTCATTTAAATGCTCCCTATCAGCCCATTGAAGTCGCTTTTTTGGTGGATATGAATCTTTTAGATTGAATTCCTCTATTATATTGTGAAATTCATGTGTTTAAGCTTCAGTTTCATGTGAATTGAAAGTTCACTTTCGCGACACCTGGCCATTAAGGCACCACACGGCCACTGTCCGTAACCATAGCAACAGCTCCAGTACCCACACAGGCGCAAGAGTTTCACATTTAGGCTTTCAATATCTTAAAAAAAAAACTCTTTTATATTATATATTTATACATTATTCTGTATATAATATTTTTGCTATGTGTAAATAAAGCATTTTGTGATATTTGACCGTAGATCCTAAATTCTTACTGTTAAATTAACCTTGACATTTTTAATCGTGGTTAATTGTAAAACCGTATAATCGCTAGCTATGATATGGTTAAATATAATGTGATTGACTGCAGAAATATAATAGAAGTATTAAAATGAGTTGGGGTGACCTTAAATCTGTGCCGGTCATTAAACGGCTGCACGCACACACATACACGGCTACTTTAATGAATGAGCGCTTGCTCAGCCCTCGGAGCATGACACTGCAGCCACTGAGCATTCATGAACTTGCTTTAGATGAATATGCCGGTTAGTTTGAAAAGTGTACGTGAGTATTAAGATGCTCGTTTGCAAGAGTCATTACGGTAGTAATTCTGTACAGGTAGACACGGAGGAAATAGATCATTCAAACAGATGTTAAAGCAAGTGAAACAACCAATAAAGATGCTAACTGATGTTGCGTGAGTCGTGAGAGTCCGACAGTGTGTGGAGCTATAGAGACCATTTCAGTTTCACGTCCTATACATACTGTCCGCCCCAGATGTTCTCAATCTCTCATCAGTCACTCATCCAAACGCTATCGTGTGAGGATTTAAACAAGAGATATACTTTATGTTTGTCACAGTACTACTAATAACAGTTTAACCTTCAATAAAGGTACCATGTTTTCACACAGGTGCTTAATAATTAGTGATTTATGTAAACGGACCGTAAACAATTCATAGATACTCATGATTTCTCACTGAAGACGTAAAGCTTGTAATGGCAAGCGCAACCACGCACAACTCGCCACGCGCCCCACCGAGAGTGAACCACCTTACAGCGATCACGAGGAGGTTACCCATGTGATTCTACCCTCCCTAGCAACCGGGCAAATTTGGTTGCCTAGGAGACCTGGCTGGAGTCACTCAGCACGCCCTGGGATTCAAACAAGCAAACCCCAGTGGTGATGGCCAACGTCTTTTACCACTGAGTTACCCGAGTCCCCATTTATGTTTTATAAGGGATCTCTGCTGTGTGTGATGCTCTCGTGGTGTTTACAGTTTCCCCGTATGCCACATTGGTCATTGAACGTGACAACAGAACGATTTTATTTTGATAACTGATTAATCTTCATTTATGTCTTTGATTAATTGGATAAAAAAAACACGTTATTTCCTGTATTTTATTGAAAAAAAAAAACTGGGTATTGATTGAGATATTTTGATTCGATATCAGTTCATATGGGTGTATTTCAGTTATAATGTCCCTTTTGCTTACATGCAAAATAAATTATTTTCCAGTTAATAATTAATTAATTAATAATACAGGGGACCCTCTAACTAGGGACTTTATGAAAATATTATTTTGACTAATTATATTTGATTTGTTTTTTTTATCATTTTTGTCAGATTTTGGCTTTTTTAATTTTTTCTCGCAATTTTTGGAATGTCTAATTCCCAGTGTACACACTAAGTCCTCGTGATGGTGCAGTGGTTTTCTTCAGTCCGGGTGTCTCCGCGTCTGAGACGGTCTACTCGCACATCTTATCACGTGGCTCGGAGGCACCGCTCGTGTGGAGGCTTCACGCTATTCTCCGCGGTAACCACACACAACTCGCCACACGCCCACCTTACAGTGATCATGAGGAAGTGATCACCATGTGACTCTACCCCCCCCCCCAGCAACTGTGCCAATTTGGTTGCTAAGGAGACCTGACTGGAGTCACTCAGCATGCCCTGGATTCAAACTCACGACTCCAGGTGTGAAAGTCAGCGTCAATACTCGCTGAGATACCTTGGTCCCTCTAGATTTTGGCTTTTTTTTTTTAAATGAACAAATCCATGTTTGTTCAATCAATACATATTATATTATATTTCATATATAATTTTTTTTGTTACGTTTATTGTTCAATTGCTTAACTTTTTCTTTTTACAAGAATATACATTGATTAATTTAACAAGCGCAAAAACCTGACCTGTCTCTTTAAGAAAAGCAGCAGTTCTGTAAAGAGCATCTGTAAATGAGCGCATGTTAACGAGTGCCGTGTGATTAGAAATTAATGTTTATTTTTTGTTGTTTTAAAGAACAGAAAGGATATGAACAGAGACATTATTCAATGACAAGTGGATTATCTTTGGACACACACCACATAGAACGACTTTTACTCACAGTGAAAAGATCTCGCTGTTGAGTTCTTCACCAATATACAACACAATCACTTTTAAGTGAAATCTACACATTTACAGTACCAGCTAGTTGGTTGCCAATGCAAGTGATTTCCTTTCATTGTAGTGGAGGGTTGCGCATTGAGTTAAGATTGGATCTTGGGATTTAAGAATGGATATCGAGATCATTCAAATGAAGATCGTGATGCATCATAAAATCTATTTTTTTACCCACCCTTAATCACAATGAAACAACAGTTTTTCTGAAGAAAATGTGAGCGGTGCTTCTGTGTAGTTGACAGCATGCTGCTTTGCAGTTGCTATGGTGTTCTCGCTGGTTTTTAGCATTTCTGTGTGGGTTCCAGGGCACTTATTTGGAGCGCTCCACATACTGTTAAATGTTAAGTTAAGCATGGCTGCTTAAGCAGAGAGTGCTAGAATGGCCTACCTGATGTCCTGAACTATCTCCAATTGAGAATGTATGGCACTTTACAAAGACCAAAATATGGCAACACTCACCTAAAACAAAAATGGATTGTCTGTGGACGATTTGTCGGACCCGGTGTAGGAATAGCGCCATAGGAATAAATATTTCCTGTTCAAAATATTGTTCACAACAAACATTAGCGATACGGCGATGTAAACGAATATTGACAATATCTGTTCAAATATTCAGATGCCGATTGTGACATTGTTTGACAGAAGATGATTGACAATATAGGGAAATTACAAAACCATGGAGCTGGGAAGTTGGCAAATGCATTAACTAGTAGCACAGGGTATGAAATTAGCACCCGCTGAATGCGGGAAGCCTATATCATGCATATACAAGGTAATTTTGCTCATCTACCCTGTAGCAGGCTAATCTACCCCTGTAGCAGGCTTACTGTAAGATGTCTCGGAATGACACAAGAAATGCTGTAAGACACAAAGACTTGAAGAGACACACTTTATTATATTTTGAAGAACAGGTGACTGAAAAGCCGTCGACGCACATGTCTGGTAGGGCTGTTTTCTGAGGTGTGAAGCGCAAGCGTGTCTCATGGAAAGCGCATGTAATGTGTTTTCACTCTTTCTTTGCTGTTTCAGTTGTCTGAAAACTGTTTGCAACAGTGTCATCTATGAGAATGCTGCAAATGACCAAGACATTCTCAGGAGGAAAAGTTCAAGCTTAACCTTCATTGTGAACGCAAATCTGCAGGTTCACTTTATAGCCTACAAATGTGTATACAACCTAATCAAGTTAGGTATTCATTTTTTAAGAGTTTCAATCTCTAGTTTGTTTGATCTTGTTTTTTTGTTGTGAATGAGGTCAAATGTCCTGCTTTTGTTTATTAATTTGCTTTTCTCAATTTTTCACCAGTTGGAGAGATTTGATTCACATGGGATCTTTAAGCTCAAATACCTTAATTTAAGTATGTGAATGCTGTGTGGAAAGATATTGAAAAGTAAATTGCTGATATGACTCTAAATTAGCCAGTGAGCTTTTTAGCCTGTGTTACTAAAATAAACTTAATTTTACTAGCTGCCACACTGTACTTAGTTCACCCAAAGTGAAAATTAGCCCATAATTTACTCACCCTCAAGCCATCCTAGGTGTATATGACTTTCTTCTTTCAGCCAAACACAATCAGAGATATATTATAAATATCCTGCTCTTCCATGCTTTATAATGGGAGTCAATGGTACCTTAGATTTAGAAGCCCAAAAAAGTGCATCCATCCATCAAAAAATAATCCATACGGCTCCAGGGGGTTAATAAAGGCCTTCTGAAGTGAAGTGATGCATTTTTGTAAGAAAAATATCCACTACATATACTACTGCACTTACCCTTTGAGTGTTTTCTAAAGCACTAGTTGACGATCTATTTGTTTGTACATGTAAATTGTAATAATTGACAGTAGGTTGAGTGTACTTGGGTCGTTATTTGGTTGTGAAACATGAACATTGCACTAAAGCAATGCTAAACCAGTAAGAACTGAATCATTAATACACTGTGTTTTCCTGTATTTTCAGACCATCTCAAGTTTCCCGTTTCCAGAGGAAGATACCCTCATATTGAGTGAATTGGATTAAACTATCAACTGGATGGCACGTCACTGACCACCACTCATCTCCACTGAAAAACACCTATCAGTAATAGACAATGATTGGATGAGCAAAGAAAGAAATTGGAAGATAATGCTCCTGCTGAAGTGAATGAATAACTAATATGGGAAAAGGCAAATATTTGGGTAAAGCTGGAAAATATTTGGCAGCAAAGATTTCAACAAAACATGACTCTAGAGAGCCCAGAAAATCCTCATGACCCAGGAAATATGAAAAAAACTTTTGATATTAAAGTCTTGATCATTCTCAAACTATTTACAGTGTCAGTGAATACATGTGCCAACTGGAGGAAGAATTTCTGTTTGTTTGTTGCTAACCTGTCAATGAACTATTATAATTCCACTGCATGGCTGCTATACACATGCATTTGCACAGTTACCAAATGGCAAAGAGCAGTATCACACTACAGTATCAAGATATTGATATTGTCTTAATGAGACATAATTGAGTTGGAATTGTGGTGGAATATTGTTACTTCTTGGCTGGCAGTCATTTTGTGACAACACTAAACCTGTCTTAATTTTCCAAAAATCATCAGATCTAGTGCTAAATAACATTGTGGCAAACAGCTTTTTGTAAAGCTCAGTTTGGATCAGTGGGCATTTGCTGGTGTCTTCTGCGAAACTGCTACAGATTACAGTTTCACTTTATGTACTGTAATTTCTCTGTAACCACAAAGCTAAAACAAAACATTCCAATTTGCCATTTGTATTTTTTTCAAAAACAATTGCCATCCAAGTCTCTAAAAACAAAAAAATGCAGAATTTTCCCAATAGTCCAGTCCCTATTCATCCAGGGTTTAGCCGAGGAAGAACTGTGGTCAGTTCCTCATATCAGCCCCACCCTTCAGACCTTCAGATTTCCCCCAGAGCCTCAGAGGACTATGTTGCCATGCAGCAAGCTCAACCTAACCTGCAGAGCCGCAGGCAGCACATTCACCTACGGAGCCAGCAGCATCTTATACATGCCTCTCCTATACATGGTTACGGCTCCAGAAGAGGGACAGGAGAATTGACACAGGGGAATACTCATAGTGGAGGTGCTGGGAACTCTTACCTTAAGGAAAGTATGGATTTTTATTTTCCAGTGAGTGGGCCGAAGAGAAGCCGAAGAGGGGGAACTGGATTTGGTGCAGGATTTAGGTATACAAACATGGATGGACATGCTCCTCACCAGTACCAACAGTCATCTGGAATTATTTCTCCCTACCCTATGGATTACAGCGCCAGCAGTGGCTCTGGAGTGGGAGGTAGTAATAGTAGCAGTAGCGCTGGTTCGTTTTCTCCCTCTCAGCAATACAGTATGGCTCACAATACTTCTGCGCAATCAGCCGGTCAAACACATCAACGCCAGCACAGTCAGAAATATCCCTCACATCAAGGAGTACACCAAGGTCAGCATCACCAGGCATACTCTCTGCCTGGAAGCAGAATGCCGACTCAGTTTGGACACTATCCCCCGATAAATGCCTCCTCAGGCTCTACTGGAATGTATAACTCGCCACCACAAAGATACGATGTGAGCAGCAGCAGCACAGATGCCAAAATGAATAACTCACCCATTCAGTCTAATCCAAATTCTAATTCAAGTTCAAACAGCTGTGAGAACACGGGACAAAGTTACTCATCCTCTGCTCATCCACCATATTCACCACAATCTCAGTCCCTTCACAAGCATGCACCCCACTCCCAGCGTGCGTCTCAGCACAGCACCAGAGCAGGTTATGATCCTTCCCTCAAAACGCAGCATAATTTACACACCAAACCACCCCATTCCTCTATCCCCTCCAGTCCTGCTCTGCCTCCACATACCCCCCAAGACATTGCCAAATCTCCAATGCATTCCCAAAATCAAGCAGCTCACATCCAACAAAATTTCAGTCCCGTATCTAACCCCTCCCCTGCTCCTTCTGCTGTACAGTCTCCGAGCTGCAGCTCATCCTCCTCTCCTCTCATGGGGAATTTAGAGGGAAACAGTACAGTTACTCCTATGCAGCCATCATGCCACCCCTCTGTTCCAAACAATCGCAGCAGTCAAAGTCATGGACGGCTTCTGCAGGCTGTGCCTCAGCTGAGCCCAACTCCTAATTCTAACAGCAGTATCAGTAGTTGTGGAAGCAGTGTAGGTGCTAAAACATCTGGTTTTAACCAAAGCGCTGTCATTGGTCACTCTGTCATGAGTCAGAGCCGAATAGAACTAGGTCCTCGGGGGGGACCAGGGGACGATAGCTCCCTTTACCATCATGACAAACTCTTACCGGATCCTGGTCTAAATAGCCTCAATGCTCTAACATCACAAGTGGAAAATTTGCCTAATACAGTGCAACACATGCTGCTAACAGACAACGTGTTGTCCCGGAAGAAGAGCAGAGATACACATCATCTTCAGATCCAGCAGTCTGGCAACCAAAACAAATGTGGAAATTTGGTCACAGCCAAGGAAGAGTGTTCTGAGATGGTGGAAACAAAACATGATCCAGAATTAGAACTGAAGAGAATTAGGCAGGCAAGTGGAACTAGCAATGAGTCTGAGCCACTCAGCTACCAATCATCACAAAGTCAGATTAATTCAGAAAGGAATGAGCATGGATTGGATATCCAGGTTAACACTGGAGTCATTTCAACAGCTTCAAAACAATCTGCCAGTGAGCCTTCAACACCAAACGCTCAGACAAAGACACCAGAAACTCTCACTTCCTTGTCCTCCTCACCACCATTGGTTCATCCTTCTGCTGAACCCAGCCTCAAACAACAGTTGTATCCCCCTCCCCCACCGCCTCATACTCAATCAGGACGTCAAAACTGTGTGGCTGAAAGAGACCCTGATAATATTGAAATGAAGCGGCAAAAGATCAATATTATAAAAGATGAAGAAAGCAAAGTTGAAAGAGGAGTTACTCCTTGTCGTAGAGAAAATAGATCTGAAAATAGATCTGCCAACACTAATGAAATTCAGTCAGCCCCTCCCACAAAGAATGAAGCTGAGATAGATGGAAACAGGGGCAATGTACAGCAGCTTCAAATTTCACAGCAGCTTGAGAATCCAAGCAAAAATATAAATGTTTCGGAAAAGCATAATGCTGGAGGTGTTGGGGTTATTGTCTCTGCACGTTCTGAAATAAATACTGAATCAATTAAGCATACAGGAACCAAATCCCCATGTTGTAGTGTTTCTCATAACCCAACCAAACACAGCTGTCCTGAGGAGCAACTTGATGCAAACATCTTAAGAGTGGCAAGAAGTCATAATGGAAAAGGGGAAATCTGCATAGAAACATATGGTTCAGGATATATTTCCCCTAAACAAGAATTTGTCCAAAGCATATCCTCAAATCATTCTCACTCTTCATATAAATATATAAATCCTGATGTTCCGTACAATGCCTGCATGAGTGCAGAGAACAAAGGAAAATTAGGACCAGGAACTGGAATAGGCCCAGACAGATACCACAGTTATCATCAACTGAGGGCCAGCTATGGATCTATTGCTAGGAAGGAGATTGGTATTTTTGCTGTGGATGGGGGCAAGGCGATTATATCAAGAGGTCAGGATAGCAATTCTCCATTTCAGCAATCATTTCCCAGTCTTTTGCAGGAAGTCCTCCAAGGTCATCACTTGGATCAATGCTATGGACGTCCTGACCAGACATCTAGTGTTCACCATCCTCAAGGTACATCCCAGCACCGTTATCAAATGAGACTACCCTACAATATGATTGAAAATTTGAGTTCAATAGGCCCTCAACCAGTTATAGGTGGACCCAATGTCCATTTCAATCGAATAGCCTCTGGAAAACCACCAAATAAAAATCAGGGACCTGATAATGAGATGATTCTAGACCCTCCTCATTCCTCTTGGGATTCTGAAGCACAAAGGCCCAACCTTATTCATGGTGTCTCCTTAGAAAAAGGCAAAAGCAGCAGGTCTCCCAGCCAGTTCACCCACATGCAACAGCCTACAGATCTCACAACAGGAGCCCCTCCAAAGCACATCAACTTGGCTGACTATTCTTTGCAACATCAAAAAACACTGAGATACAGTACCTCTCCCTCTGCTGTGGAACAACTGCTTCTACAAGAAACTGAACCATTATCATGTAGTGTAGGTCCTTTGAGTCAGACTCAATCTCAGACATCATCATCCTCAGGAAGGCGTTCAGTCATCTGTGATGCATCCCCTTCTCGACGAACCACTCCAGAGAGAGAAAGAGGACACTCTGGACCTTCAGTCATTCAACAACCATTTTCATCTGGATCAACTGATCAAAAACGGTGCAAGGCAGAAATAGAAGCAAAGAAAGTACACATTAAGGATGACTCATCAAAGATTGATCCAGTTGGTCAGAATTCAGATGACTATTGCAGCACGCCACCCCGTATGGAGGCAAAAAAGTCCCTGCATCCCTCTGTAGATGTTGATTTTAACTTCGAAAGAACCAGCAGTGCCAAAGGCAACAATGAACCCACCACCAACCTGCCATACCTTTCTCAAATGTCTTCTAATTCCTTCTCTTCACCACCAAGAGAGCAGTCATATTCCCAGGCTGTTGATGGTTTTCGAGCATATGGGTTTAGTGACACCGTGGATGGGCCAAAAATTATGTCCCACACCAAAACTCACAATCCATTCCCCACTGCATCAGCATATTCTAAAAGCACCCCCTCTGCTAACAAGTTACAAGTATTTCCACCAAGTTTACCTCCTCAGGACAGACCAAACTGGACTCCTGGCAGACAAAGACTGAAAGATATGAACAGACAAGTTCCCCAGAGACTGGCTGGTCAGAAGTGTAAATCACAATCTCAAAGTAATATTCTGCCTAGTCAGTATCACGTATCTCAACCGCACTCTCATCTTGGTTCACATTTTGACATGAAAATGTGGGATGCTTATCCTGAAAGAGAGGAAGCTGGACAACCAAACCCTGCAGTCCCTCATGAGCATGTTGGTTCTCAACCAGTCCCAAATACTGCTCCTAAACATGGAGAAGGGAACATCTCAGATAGAAGTGTAGAACATCCTGTCAAATCTTTTCATACAGTGGCTCCAGCTGATGTTATCAGTAAGGCTGCCCAAGGGATTCAGCAGGGACAGAGCCAAGCCAAATCTGGATTACCATCTGAAACCAACCCTTTAATAATGAGAAGGAGAGTTAGATCATTTATTTCTCCTATTCCAGCAAAAAGGCATCATCAGGATGTTCAAAGACCAGGATCAGTGTATCACTCCCCACTGTCCCACTCTGATTCTAGACTTGCAAGCAACAGTTGCTCTGGCAGTACTGATATTCAGTCAAAATTGGCATCCCCTAATTTACATCACCCCATATCCAGTGCTAATTCACCTCCACGGTGCAAAACAAATATTCTCCCACCAAGAAAAGGCCGTGGTCTAAAACTTGAGGCAATTGTGCAGAAAATTACTCCCAGTGTGAAAAAAGGCAACTTCAATAATAGTCATGTGGATTCAGATTACTCAGAAGTTTCTCATTACACCTCTGACATAGCGGACCCTGAGAGTGGCACATTTTCAAATGTTCCTCAGGGAGAGGAGGGCTGTTTATCGTATCTTGATGAGTCTCATCCTTTAAATGATCTTATGCCATACAGAGCCATTGAAGATGCTTATCCATGTGATTCTCAATCGCTAAAACCAGCTGCAACTTCTATCAGTAGTGCACTCAGAGGTTTGCCAAAAGATTTTGACTTTGGATTAGGTTCTGCTGGCTCTACAGGATCTTTGGTGGGTGAAAATGATAAGGATGATTTTACCTTGTTAGGCCCCCTTCCACCCCCGCCTCCTTTACCTTGTCCTGTACAGGGATCCCCTCCTCCATCTTCATCTGCACTGTCAGACATTCAGCAGTTCACAAACACTTACCAACAGCTGGAAACCAGACGAAGTGAGCAGTCGGCTGCTAACCTACTGAGGCAGAAATTGCAAGAGACTGGCATGTGCTTTGATGATTACACAAGTGGGGATTACTATGATGCAAACGCTGGCCATTGTCAGAGCCCTGGGCAACACCTCCTTTCTCAAGCTCCTCAGCACCAGATGACCTCCCTCAGGTTGGCAGGTTCAGAGACTAAACCATCAGAAAGCACTGTTCCCAAGGGTTATTTCCCATCGGGTAAGAAAAAAGGGCGCCCAGTTGGCAGTGTGAATAAGCAGAAACGTGCCCAAGCTCAAATTCAGAATTCAGCAGCCAGCATACCTGCAGCCCCTCTCAACTCACCTATAGCTGACCCTCAGTCTGACCCAACCCCAAACACTGCAGATGAGGTGCCCCGAACACCAACACCACCTGACCAGAAACCCTGTCCATCTTTGGTCCCTCCTGCTCAAACTCAGTTGATGAAAGTGGATGTTGACAGTGAGGAGACCCAGCCAGAGATTGATGTGAAGCCTGCTGGACATAGACAGAGAAAGGTAAAAGAAGGCAATGAAACCTCTGGCTCAGTTGTCAAGCAGAGAAGGAAAAGGAGGAGAATGGCTTCTAAAGAGGATCTGGACACTCAAACTAGCAGTTGTGTAAACATGGGCCTGTGTGGAATATTCTCTGATGTTAGGAATACTGTTTTCTCTCCTTACATTCATGTGGAGAAACAGATAGCTGAGATTGGGGCAGTCTGTACAATAATTAATGCAGAAGATGAAAAATCTAAAGGCGGAGGCAAACCATGTCATTTTGTAGTTGAAGCCCCCTTAAATACCATAATGTCATCTCAGTTAGTGAGAAGAGAAAAGGAAAATGATAGAACAAAGGATGTGTCTGAGAAGGTTGAATCTGTCTTGCAGTCAGGAAAGACACTTCCTACATCTGGACATGTTCTGCCAGGGCCTGTGATATCAGAGACAGGACACACTGGTCATCTCTTATGCTGCCTTTGCCAAAAATGGGCCAATTACAAAAATCTTGGGGATCTGTATGGTCCCTTTTACTCTGCTGAGTATGTAGCCAAGCTCCCTAAGAATCAACCTCAAATCCGACAAACTTTGTCTCACCATGGGGCGGCTACAACAGGTTTCATTATGACATCCATTACAACAGAATTAACTCCCCAGGATACAAGACTACATGACCCTCAAAATATAAAATCATCTACAGACAGCGATTGCACAGTAAGTCAGGCAACAAACGCAACATCCCCAGCAACCACCATTGGCACTGCCTCCCCCAGTGTGGCTGAGGAAATGCCTTTTCAGAATACTAAGACCAGCAGCTCTACCTCAAAGGAGACAGCTCACACTTGGGATCCAGCAGTAGAACTGTTAAGTGGAATGGGAGCATCAAAAGTGCGAGAACTGGATTGTGAAGTCGTACTGAAACAGCTGCAGTTAGAGGACTCGCAGCAAAGGCCCCAGCACAGAAAATTGACAACCCATCCTCGCTTCAAAAGGAGACACAAATCCAGTGAAGATTTACCTCGAACTATCCCTATCAACAGCAAAGCCTCTCTTCCCTTCCAGCCTCCCCCACCCAGCCTGGATTCCCTGGGGCCCATGGCACAACTGGCTCAGCTCCCACTAATGCCCCTAGACCCAGAGGAGCTGTGGGTGCATGAGGGCTGCATTGTGTGGACCAGTGGGGTGTACCTTGTCAATGGGAGACTGTATGGACTTCAGGAGGCACTAGATGGTGCTAGAGATACAGTAAGTGGAAAAATCATCAGCTTGTGTTACAAAACAAGTTTTATTATGTGACAAGATCAAAATTGTGTTGGTGTGATGTTTGGGATATTTACTGCTTTCCTTTTTGACTGTGTGATTGCATTCTTAGAGCTGCTCTCATTGTGAGATGGTGGGCTCAACACTTGGCTGCTACAGTAAAGGCTGCACACTGAGGTACCATTACCTATGTGCCATAGAGGCAGGTGAGAGATGAAATCACCAATGTCTGCACTTGTTTTATAAATACAAATGTATGTATTTGTGCCCAGAACAGACACTTGGAAGCGCTAAATCTATTCATTTTTTTTCTCTTATCCTTAAAGATTGCTCTTTAAATGAAGACAACTTTTCTCTGAGGTGTCCAAAGCACAAGGTAAGAGAGAAAAACTGAACATTTAACTATGGGAACATTATGAAGAACCCAAGATAGATGCTAGGAAGACATGTCCGTTTTTATTTTTTTATGAAGAGTAGGCAGTACTACTAGAAAATCTGGTCCAGATAAAGTTGATTTCAGGGTTCTGATCCCAGTCGGTGGTGGTCTGTCCAGAAAATGGTCAAAATAGTGGAAGGTACATTAAAGAAACTTTAACTGTATTTTGGTGATGAATGTATATATAGACATTGTTTAAGAAGCTTCACACTGAGTCTTGTCATGTTATTAGTTCACTATTTACCATGATAGCTTCACATATTGTTTTACTGTGAGCTTTCAATGCTCTTTTTGCTATTGATTTAATGTCAGGACTGTGTGTGCTCATGTTTGTGTCCTCTCTATTTGCACAGAGCAATAGAATTGCCAAGCCTGGAACTACATATCTGGAGCAGTCAGAGAGAGGGTGAACATACACAAAACAAATCACACACAGATCAGACGTGAGTAGACTAATAGCTGATTTGTGACTGATGAAATTTGATGAATGTTGTTGCTGTATGATGATTCTGGTGGGGTCTGTTTTGCTGTACCTGTAACTGAACCTATGCTTTTCTTGTCTCAGATTCTCCAGCAGAGAGACTACGCCTGACTGTGTGACTTTCAGCTAACTGAAACACCATCGTCATGCTTATGGATGGAGTTACCATGGTTACAGATGGATACATTTTGGAATGTAAAGCTAAAAGAGTTCTTCTAAACAACACTAATAACTGTGAGAAAACTGGTATCACAGAAAACACGTTTTTCATTTATCTTCTATTCTGTGGTGGGATAAATCAACCGCAACCCAAAACGAGCCATCAGAAATGAGCCATCAAATCTGTAGATGGACAGAACGGACCTTCCTCCAAGACCAAGAAATGCTAACTGCCTTTGGAAACAGTTTGCAGAAATGTTGCAGTCTTTGACTTTGAGTCCATTGTTGTTATTTTATCTTTGTTAGTTTATTCTTGTAAAAACAGTGTTCTGGAGCGCTTTGGGAACAAAAGGCCTGAATGAGAATGGGGACCATGTGGAAAGAATAAGGGACAGGCTGCGTATTTACACCTTTTTATATTTAGTATTTTATAACTCATATTATCATTATTTTAAACATTGCTATTGTTTTAATCAGTATTTTATCCTAAGATTTAGACAGAATTCTGAATCTTTATATCACTAATGTGACCAACTAAAGGACGGGGACCAGAATGTTATTCCATTATGACATCATTGAACATTCTCAGTGACATCACGTGGAATGTTGAGGTCCAGTTGCCACAGAGACATTGTTGTCATGGAGACCGCACATATATGCCTTTGACGTGTGCTTGTGTGTGTGAGAGAGAGAAAGTTTAGCTGTGTGTTTGCTTGTCTGTTTTTTCTCCTTTGATAAGTGTTCTTACTTTTCTCCTCTAAGGATTTTGTGCTACAGATGAGATCCAGGAGAAGCAAATGGACCTGACATTATTTTTCAAAGGAAGAAAAACTTGCAGATGAACTCTGTAGGATGGAAGGTATTAGGAGCTGCACTCTGTCTTAACTGGACTCCTGAGTTTTGGGATTTACCGGATGCTGAAGAGATGCTTTTGAAGGGGGGGGGGGGGGGGTCCATCTATCAATTAATTTTGATAGGTGAGGGAGATAAACATTCCTCCATTTCAAGGAAAAAAGTAGGCATGAGTGCAAAACTCCATCTTCAGAACAATCACTGTCTTTTTTTTATTCTTTTAAAAATAAAACCACAAAGATGACCATATGAAAACATGTTGATCTAGAAACTGTCAATATTCGTCTGACTCATGAATACAGTTATACAATGAAGAGGATTTGTACTGCATTATGTATTATACAGTGGTGTGAAAAAGTGTTCCTCATTTCCTGTTCCTTTGCATGTTTGTCACACTTAAGTGTTTCGGAACATCAAACCAATTTAAACAATAGTCAAGGACAACACAAGTGAACACAAAATGCAATTTGTAAATGAAGGTGTTTATTATTAAAGGTGAAAAAAAATCCAAAGCATCATGGCCCTGTGTGAAAAAGTGATTGCCCCCTAAACCTAATAACTGGTTGGGCCACCCTTAGCAGCAACAACTGCAACGAAGCGTTTGCGATAACGTGCAATGAGGCTTTTACAGCGTCCTGGAGGAATTTTGGCCCACTCATCTTTGCAGAATTGTCCTAATTCAGTTACATTAGAGGGTTTTCGAGCATGAACGGCCTTTTTAAAGTCATACCACAACATCTCAATAGGATTCAGGTCAGGACTTTGGCTAGGCCACTCCAAAGTCTTCATTTTGTTTTTCTTCAGCCATTCGGTGGTGGACTTGCTGGTGTGTTTAGGATCATTGTCCTGCTGCAGAACCCAAGTTCGTTTCAGCTTGAGTACACGAACAGATGGTCGGACATTCTCCTTCAGGATCTCTTGGTAGACAGCAGAATTCATAGTTCCTTTTATCACGGCAAGTCTTCCAGGTCCTGAAGCAGCAAAACAGCCCCAGACCATCACACTACCACCACCATATTTTACTGTTGGTATAATGTTCTTTTTATGAAATGCAGTGTTCCTTCTACGCCAGATATACTTGGACACACACCTTCCAAAGTGTTCCACTTTTGTCTCATCGGTCCACAGAATGTTGTCCCAAAAGTCTTGGGGATCATCAAGATGTGTTGTGGAGAAATTGAGACGAGCTTTGATGTTCTTTTTGCTCAGCAGTGGTTTTCTCCTTGGAACTCTGCCATGCAGGCCATTTTTGCCCAGTCTTTTCCTGATGGTGGAGGCATGAACGCTGACCTTAACTGAGGCAAGTGAGGCCTGCAGTTCTTTGGACGTTGTTGTGGGGTCTTTTGTGACCTCTTGGATGAGTCGTCGCTGCGCTCTTGGGGTAATTTTGGGCGGAAGGCCACTCCTGGGAAGGTTCACCACTGTTCCATGTCTTCGCAATTTGTGGATAATGGCTCTCACTGTGGTTCGCTGGATTCCCAAAGCTTTGGAAATGGCTTTATAACCCTTTCCAGACTGATAGATCTCAATTACTTTCTTTCTCAATTGTTCCTGAATTTCTTTGTGTCTCGGCATGATTTGTAGCTTTTAAGGATCTTCTGGTGGACCTTACTGTGTCAAGCAGCTCCTATTTAAGTGATGCCTTGATTGTGAACAGGTGTGGCAATAATCAGGCCTGGGTGTGGCTAGAGAAATTGAACTCAGGTGTGGACAACCACAGTTATAGTATGTTTTAACAAGGGGGGCAATCACTTTTTCACACAGGGCCATGATGGTTTGGATTTTTTTTTACCTTTAATAATAAACACCTTCATTTACAAATTGCATTTTGTGTTTACTTGTGTTGTCCTTGACTATTGTTTAAATTGGTTTGATGTTCCGAATCACTTAAGTGTGACAAACATGCAAAGGAACAGGAAATGAGGAAGGGGGCAAACACTTTTTCACACCACTGTAAATACTGTGCATAGCATGCACATTTTCTTTATAGAGTACTTGGATGATTTATTACATTTGCCAAAATGTTAGTTTATGACAACGCATTGGGTTAGATATTGTATCCCACAATGCAATATGGTGGACCTTGCACATGATTTATTTATTTAAATCTGGAGATGAGGTGTTTACACAAGATTGGATTGCAAAAATGCAATATAACTTTTTTTATTTCTGAGTGTGGTTCACTTGCGTGTAGTAAGGTTACATGGCAATAATATGACAAGAATGTATGTAGCATACAGGGGATCGAGGTTTGGCTGGTTAGCGTGGGCTGTTAGCTGTAACGACTCCATTGTGTTGACAAAAAGCCTATTTCTTCATTGACGGCCATTCAAAAGTAGTTGTGTATACTAACCAAATATTTTTTAAAAGAAACATCTAAATTGCATAAATTATGTAGTAGCTGATCATTCTCCTAAAACTCAGTGGTGGAGCTAGGGGGTGGCCAGGGGACCCCACTCACAATTGCCACTATTGAGCACAGGACGTAATGTTTACTGCCCGAAAATTTCTGTGCCACCACAGACTGATCGCTGGCTCCTGCCCGTCCACCCCTGTGAAACACTCCTGGCTCAGCTTAAACTGTGTAATGGACATGAATATTTTTCCCTGTCTGCTGTCTTCAACATCACAGCTCGGGATAGTTGCTAGTGAAGGTTTGGGACTGTGAATGCTCTTGTGGTGCAGTCAGTGCTTTTGTGATGTCACTTCCCTGCGGCTCCAGAGTAATTAGTCACATGACATTTCATGAGCAAAGATGGCAGTGTGCAGTTTGTACTCCAGGTTTACAGCATAATAGAATAGAAAGTATAATAGTTTTTGAAATGTTTGTTTCATAATGCATTTTTCTTTCACATACTATTTTGCTAATTATTTGGCAGTATTCGGTATAAACTGCACCGTATGGCTTGGGTCAATGTACCGTATGGCTTGGGTCGGTGTACCGTATGGCTAGGGTCGGTGTACCGTATGGCTAGGGTCGGTGTACCGTATGGCTTGGGTCGGTGTACCGTATGGCTAGGGTCGGTGTACCGTATGGCTAGTCTGGTAGTGTGTCATTTGGATAAGTCAAATAGTGATGGGAAGGGTTAGGTGCCGTTCAAAAAAACAATTACAGCTGAAGTATTCCTCTAAAAAGCTTCATTTGTGTTCTGCAGAAGAAAGTCATACACATGTGGGATAAAATGATGTAAATGATGACGTCTTTTATGCCATCATGTTAAGACATCATTTGTATGTAATTCTGACATCCTGGTGTTATTATTTTTACACTCAAACATTTAAATATGCATGTGCTTTTATTTAATGAAGTTTTTATAATAAGGGCATTTCATTCTGATCCTGCATGTGGAATACGACACAAATACTGACTTCATCATGGATAAGTTCATACATAAAGCCCCCAGTACAGAGACTGATGCATACACACGGATATGTGACATGTCTAAAGCACATGATGAGAATCAACCAGAAACCACCATTCAGCTGATAACATCATATGAACCTCATCCACAACAAACTATAGGAAAGTTCATTTACATGTCTCGATTAATAAAGATGTTATTTAATAGAACTACTCATTAGCATATTTACAGTGTTCTTTGTTTGTAATTAAAGAAATGTACATTTTGGCCCAGGCACGGGTAAATCATTGGCACACACAATGAAAATTCCCTCATCATTTACTCACCCACATGCCATCCCAGATGTGTATGACTTTCTTCTGCAGAACACAAATTAAGATTTTTAGAAGAATATTTCAGGTCTGTAGCTCCATACAATGCAAGTGAATGGTGACCAGAACTTTGAAGCTCCATAAAAAGCACATAAAGGCAGCATAAAAGTAATCCATAAGACTCCAGTGGTTTAATCCATGTCTTCAGAAGTGATATGATAGATGTGGGTGAGAAACTGATCACTTTCACAGTCTTTATGCGTACACCCCCTACTGGGCAGAGAGAAGAATATCTAGCAAAAAAGGGCTTAAAATCGATGTTTCTCACCCACACCTATCATATCACTTCTGAACACATGGATTATACCACTGGAGTTGTATGGATGCACCCATTCACTTGCATTGTATGGAGCTAAGATTAAGATATGCTTTATTGTCCCCGAAGGGAAATTTGTTTTGGACACTGTCCATTCCGTAGCTTTACAGAGACAACACAAAGACAGTTCACAACATTTCCTTAGCACATCCTCTCCCGAACGTTCTTTCATATACATTTAAATAGGTACGTATGTATAGTAGTAGACACATTAACGCCTTCTATTGGCACAAGGCCCATAAAATACGCAATTGGCATACTGCACACTCTATAGTACCCATAAAATACACAACTGATATATTCCACATGGCCTATATGATACACAATTGTCATACTGCACACTATTAGCACCCCTAATATACACAACTTATGTGTTGCACACTCTATCTAACCTACAAAATACACAATTGACATATTACTCACACTACATATTAGCGTTAATAAGCTTAATGGACATAGGTACGAAAGAATTTTTATAACGGTTTAACCTACATTTAGGAACTCTAAATCTTCTGCCAGAGTGTAAAAGCTGAAATTCTAGATGGAGGATATGAGTCGAGTCAGAAACTATTTTTTTGTGCCTGTCTGATAACCGACTGCTCATAGATTTTCTGGGGGGGGCAGATAGTTTTTGACCCCCATAATCTTCATAGCTGTCTTTACTTGATGAGCGATCTGTGATTTTGATTGTACTGTCAGGTTACCATACCAGCTTGTAATACCGTACTTTAAAATACTCTCTAATATTGCGTGATAGAACAACAACATACATTTTTGTTCTACTCCATACAATCTGAGTCTTCGTAAAAATGCATCCTCTGCTGGAGTCTGGAGCAGACAGTATTTACATGGTCCTTCCAGGTCAGTGCATTATCAATATGTACACCCAGGTACTTGTAAGAGCTAACCTGAGTAATGGGTACACTGTTAATTACTACAGGCCTGGTGTCACCTATGGTTTTTGGGTCAAACACCATCTCCTCAGTCTTAGTTACGTTTAGCATAAGATAATTATCATCGCATCACTAGCTACAGAGCTGAAATATTCTTCTGAAAATCTTCATTTGTGTTCTGCAGAAGAAAGTATGTCACACACATCTGGGATGACATGAGGGTGAGTAAATGATGACAGAATTGAATTTTTGGGTGATCTATCCTTTTAAAACATCTTCACCTGGTCAGTTTTTGAAGGCAGCATCAGCGGATTGAAGAAGTAACATGGTGTCTGATGGAGCAGTTCAAGGCAGTAATTTGTTTATAAATGCCCCATTTAAAATAAAATATCACTTTTGAGCTAATAAAAAAAGGGGAAATTGTAGTTGTACAAAATATGTTGCTGGTGATGTGTGAAGATCACTAGAAATTAATTTGAGATGATCAGACATTAGTTTAGGGTTAGGTTGGGATGAGGTGCCTTCCAATGCCAATCGCTGCTTGTGAAGTGGACAGCAGTCTTTATGTTTCGGATGACCTCAGTCTTTCCCTCTGTGTGTGTGTGTGTGTGTGTGTGTGTGTGTGTGTGTGAGCTCCGTCTGCTTTACACTGCTGTTGCTCTTTCATCCTCATTCTGACCAGCCATGAACTGTCTGGGGTTGGGCACTTGTATATGGCTGGACATTTAAATGGTTACTTCACCCTAAAATGTATTCGTTTACATGCACCCTCACAATGCGATTAAACGGTTGCTCATGTAAACGATTATTTCATTGCGTGATGTCTCGTTTGCCAGTGAATCGTTGTTTAGACCCTGTTTTCAGGTACACGGTGTTGAGATGTGTCTCAGGTGATCCGATCATATGTGGTCAGGTGAGGAACATCCCTGTATATACCTGGTCAATTAAATGTGTCTCCTGTGACCCCTCGTGATGGGAGGGACTGTGACGACATACAGAAAAGTCAAAGAAAGCAGGTTTCTCCCAGATGCAGCTGACATTTACTGTAAGCACAAATGCAACATTTCGAGCAGAGTTGCCGTTATGTTTGGATTACCTGTATTATCTGAGCTGCATGTTGATATCAGACACACTGAAGAAGATCCGGGATGTTCTCGCATTTGTGTGTTTTACGGATATTTATTTTAAAGCCACTTGTAACCGGCAAAGTTTAAAGTCTTGTTTTAGTGCAGTGGTTGATTGACAGGTGAGGGGTGGCGCTTCACTGCTGCATTCAGGATGGATTAGCGTAGTCCATCTTTTGACCAAGGTGAAGGGGGCAGAGGTCAGTGAGGGGCATCACAGTCCAGCTGGAAGCTTGTGGTGCATTTCTGTTGATGTCCATCCTAATGATGTCCAGTCAGTAATTCTTATTAAGACATTGAAATTCATTGGTCAAAAAGGGACCCTGAGTATAGCTGTAATAAAGCAGCTGAGATCGAATGTGATCACAAACTGTTAAAAATCTGTTACAATCAAATCTTTATTAATGCATCAGGCTGTATATCCAAACAATGACTAGCAAACAATGGAGAAATGAATTTGACCTGTAATATTTTCCTTGTATGTGTCTCTTTAGTCATTATTGTCATGATAGAGGAAATGAACTGGGCTTTCCTGTCACTCACAGACTCCGTTTCAGATGAAAGCATGTATATCTGTGTATTCCCGAGAGTGCAGCTGGTGAATTCCTCCGTCGTGCGGGTCCGATGATTCTTCCACTAGCCGTGTGTTTGACACCACTGATGTGGAATGTGGCTTGAACAGTTCATGGGGTTATTTGACAGCGGCTATCAGTGCTGGGTCCAAGCATCGGAAAGCCTAAAAACGTGACCGTACTCTGGAAAGAAGTCTAACACTGCACTAAACATACACTATTTTTGATTTAGTTGTATTAACTTCACTCAAACATAAGCATACTTAAGTTAGAAACAACTAGGGGTGACTGAGGCTCAGGTGGTAGAGCGGGTCGCCACCAATCGCAGGGTTGGCGGTTTGATTCCTGACAGTGAAACGCATTAGACCTGTTTTGACAGTATGTCTTTTATTGCATTTGGATGTATGTTATTTTATTATTTTCTCAATCAACAAAGCCTCTCTAAACCACTAAATGGGCCACAAAATGGTGGCTGAAGCCTTTTTGGATTAATTCCTCTGTTTCTTTTCAACATCATGGCACTCTTTTGAAAACTACTGCATTTTGATGTACGCCCGCTTGGTTACTGAAATACAAAAGAAACATTTAAGGTAAAATCATTCTGAGCATTGAAGGCCCACCTAAGGCCCAATTGGGCCTGTTGGTGTTTTGGTGAAAAGCATCCCAAACAGAAAATGTTTTTATTAAAGCGTTCTTAAGCTAAAAAGTGCTTTTAGAATTCGAAAGGGTTGAAAGTTGTTAAACCTGTGACAGAAGCATTGTTATTAGGAAGGGAAACCATTTTGTGTCTAACCTCTTAAGGTTTTTGTTAAATTAGGCTGAAAAATTTTAATTGAATTATTTTTGGGGTTTTAGGTCTTTTTGTGCCCTGAACCTTAGATTTGTTACTTGGTTGGTGTCTGCAGGTTAGTGCTTTAGACTCCTTTTATTTGTTTTCTTTTTTCCTCACCTACCTCTTATCCTATCCCTTCCAACATACACACTCTCTGGCTCTGGAATAAGTCCTTATCCAAGTAAAACTCTTTTTACATACCTTAGCTAATTAAATCTAATTCACATAGCTGCTTAGGGAAACATCTTTTTACATTAGCTTGGACTTAAATAAGGAAGTTTGTTTTGGTATTTAGCTAATGGCATATTGTTTTTAGATTTAAGAAACCAGTCTAGATTTGCTGTTTGGTAGTTTAGCTTTATTTGTCATTTAGCTACATAATATTATTTTATCAGTTGAGTGGCTGGGTCAGAGGTTACAAGCCAAGATGAGCATCTCTCTTCTGCCCACTCAGCCCAACCGTAAATTCCCAGATTCTCCAACTCCTTCCTCTCCTCCCATAAAACCGGCCACATCCCCTGTTTTTAACCTACAGGATTCTAATGAGTGCCCAACACTCCCACCAAGGCAGGACCCAAAGCCCCAGAGAACCAGAGGCGCTCTGGGCATCTGCTCAGAGAGGGAAGCTTTTATTCTTCCCCCTTCTATGGTGCAGGTGCATCGAGGCGTGCAACTGGATTCTCCTACCCCCTCTATGGTGGAAAATACATCGCCTGGGGCAAAGCTGGGTGATAAAAGGCAACCTATTCCCAATGGACGTGACTTTCCCAATTTGAATAAACCTCAGTTGTGTACCAGAAAAGGTGCGGAACATGGCGGGAGAGAACAGACTGAGGTTATTTTAGCAGTTGATGAATTACAACAATCCATAATAGAACAGAGTTTTGAGACAACATTAGACCAGACCAGACCTCTGATTGCTTCAACCCCACATTCTCTACACTCTCTTTTTGGTGTTACTCAGAGGACAGGATATAAGTTTAAGTCTTTTTAACTAATTATGCTTAATGTGACACCATCAGATCTAAATTTTTGACACCATCAGATATAAAAAAAAAACTGTTGTATATACACTACCGTTCAAAAGTTTGGGGTCACTTACTCATTCTTTATTTATTTATTTATTTCACATTTTAGAATAATAGTAGTCAGCAAAACTATGGAATAATAGAAATGGAAATATGGGAATTATTTTGTGACCAAAAAATCCAAAATAAATCCAAAACTATGTAATATTTTAGCATCTTCAAAGTAGTCACCCTTTGCCTAGATTTTGCAGACATGTACTCGTGACATTTTCTCAACCAACTTCTTGAGGAATCACCCCGGGATGCTTTTTAAACAGTATTGAAGGAGTTCCCATCTATGTTGGGCACTTATTGGCTTCTTTTCTTCATGTTTTGATCCAAGTCATCCATTTCAAAAACTTTTTTTTTTTTTAGGAAATTTTAGATTTGTAATTAAATAAATGTATATGTTTTGGCAGAATAATATTTTGTCTACAAAGTTAATTTCAAACTTTTAAGCATACACCTTCAGATCAAAAGATTTTTAAGATCATGAGAAACATTTCAGACAAGTGACCCCAAAGTTTTGAACGGTAGTGTAGATCACCTGGGCCATATTCTGATTTCATTAGTGAATTTGCAGATTTTTTATCAGGTCTAGTATTTACTGTAGATAGAGCTTTAATTGTTGGTGACTTCAACATTCACATAAATAATGAAAATGACACATTGGGATTAGCATTTATCGATATTCTCAACTCTCTTGGAGTCAGATAAAATGTAAGAGGACCAACTCATCACCATAATCATTTGCTAGATTTAATTCTGTCATATGGAGTTGTTGTTGATTAATATAGACATTCTACAGTGTTAGGGAGACTATTTCAGAGTTTAGGAGCCAAATACAAATAGGATCTTCCTCCTTTTGTGGATTTTGATATTCTTGTAACTATTTTCATTTCTACAGAGAAATAGTATATATGAACAATTTCATACCCATCACAGTACAGAGATTGACAAATGATTGAACTGGGGTCTGGGAAGCTCAGTGAGTTTTGGTGCTGACTATCACCTAGAGTCGGCAGTTCGAATCCATGGAGTGCCTAACCCTAACTCCAGACTGGTCTCCTAAGCAACCAAATTGGCCTGGTTTCTTGGGAAGGTAGAATGACATGGTGTAACCTCCTCATGGTTGCTATAATGTGGTTCTCGCTCTCGGTGGGGCGTGTGGTGAGTTGCGCGTTAATGCCGCAGAGAATAGTGTGAAGCCTCCACACACACCAGGTCTCAGCGGTATCTCGCTCAACAAGCCACGTGTTAAGATGCCTCAGACACGGAGGCAACTGAGATTCATCCTCTGCCACCACGAGGACTTAGAGCACACTGGGAATTCATTGACAAATTGGGCAGAAAAAAGTTACTTATCATCTGATCGCGGCTGCATTACTCTTCTAGTGCTTTTAGATCTTAGTGCTGCATTTGAACGATAGATCACAACATTCTCTTGAATATGCTAGAGAATTATGTTGGCATTTGTTGGCTTTCTTTAGCTTGGTTTAGGTCCTATTTATCAGACCACTACAACTTTGTCTATTTAAATGAGGAATTGTCAAACCAAACAAAAGTAAAGCATGGAGTGCCACAGGGATCAGTTTTAGGGCCTCTGCTTTTCTCCTTGTATATGGAAATCTAAAGATCCAGCAGACCTACGTAAATATAAATTTCTGCTTGCAACGTTTTCAGATAACATTAAAGCTGCAAAAACCTCCTATTTCCAGACCAATATCAACAGCACCACAAACACTCGTAGCTTATTTAGAACATTTAACACGCTTCTCTGCCCTCCCCCTCCACCACCTGACACATCACTTACAGCAGATATCTTTTGCCACATTTCTTACAAATAAGGTTACAACCATCAGCAATACATTCACAGCACCACACCCTGTCAAACACCCACCTCCTGTATGCAACTCTTCTGTCTCTATGTTCTCTCCTTTAACTGACACTGAGGTCTCTAAACTCCTCCTCTCCAACCACCCCACCACTTGTTCCCTTGATCCCATTCCGTCACACCTTCTCCAGGCCATCTCTCCATCCATCTTACCTGTACTCACACACATAATTAACAAATCGATTGCTCAAGATGGCGCCGAGTATGGCTGCTGCGTCGCAGGCTCTGTCAAAACACTGCAGTTTATTGTTTGTTTTGTTTACAGTTTTGTGTTTTTTTGTCTTGGATGTTTTCTGCCTTATTGTGTACGACAGACAAACGCTTTTGGACATTGGTTCGGCAATCACATGCCGAAAACGTCAAATTCCTCAATGCCGAACCGCGGTTTACAAATACGCCAGCGGAGCCCTTTATCTGGGCTGCCAGGCCACGGAAACGCAGAAGGAAAAGAGGAAAAAGAGCCGGAGTTCTCATCAGAGTAAGACGTCGCGCAAATCGACCCCCGCTACCCAGTATACTACTGGCAAATGTTCAGTCTCTGGACAACAAGCTCTGCGAGCTGAGAGCGCGGATCTCTTTTCAAGGAGAGACGAGAGATTGCTGCGTTATCTGTCTTACGGAAACCTGGATGCCCGCGGAGATTCCAGACTCGGCCATCGAACCCACGGGTTTCTCCATGCACCGAGCGGACAAGAGCGAAAGACCTCTCAAGTAAAAGCAGAGGTGGAGGTGTATGTTTTATGATCAACAAATCATGGTGTGATCAGAGGAATGTACATTTTAACAGGTCTTTCTGCTCTCCTGATATGGAATATCTCATGCTTCTGTGTTGACCATTCTGGCTTCCAAGGGAATTCACAGCGGTCATTATCACTGCTGTGTACATCCCCCCACAAGCCGACACAGACCGGGCACTCAAGGAACTGTATGGGAGTATAAGTCAGCAGGAAACCGCACACCCTGAGGCCGCGTTCATTGTTGCCGGGGACTTCAACAAAGCCAACTTTAAAACAATAGCACCAAAATACCACCAACATATAGCTTCAACACACGAAGGGACCGGGTTTTGGATCATTGCTATTCTCCTTTCCGGAATGGCTATAAATCCCTCCCCCGCCCACCATTTGGCAAATCCGACCACTCTTCCGTTCTGCTTCTGCCCGCTTACTTCTGCCCGACATCGAGGTTTACGCTGATAGCGTAACGTGTTTCATCAGGAAGTGCATAGAGGACGTTGTTCCGACAAAAACAATACGGACCTACCCCAACCAGAAACCATGGGTTAACGGCGATGTTCGCGCGGCACTTACTGCGCGGACCACCGCTTTTAATTCCAGGAATGTGGAGGAGCGTAAACAAGCCAGTTATGCCCTCCGTAACTCCATCAGTGCAGCCAAACGCCAGTACAGGCACAAAATTGAAGGACAGTTCAACACCACTGACTCTAGAAGTATGTGGCAGGGAATTAACATCATCACGGACTACAAACGGAATAAAAACTCCGCCATGAACACCGCTGCCTCTCTCCTGGACGAGCTTAATAAATTTTATGCTCGTTGCAAGGACAACAACACCGCCCTCGCGGAGGGAGCACACAGCCGACACTACAGAGGATGGTTCACTCTCCGTCTCTGTTGCGGATGTAACCCGATCCTTTCGACGGGTGAATATCCGCAAAGCCGCGGGTCCAGACGGCATTCCGGGCCGCGTCATCAGAGCGTACGCGAACCAACTGGCTGGTGTTTTTACGGACATTTTCAACCTGTCCCTCTCCCTGTCTGTAGTCCCCACATGCTTCAAAACATTAACCATTGTGCCTGTACCGAAGCAATCAAAAATCACTTGCTTAAATGACTGGCGTCCTGTTGCTCTGACCCCCATCATCAGCAAATGCTTTGAGAGGTTAATCAGAGATTACATCTGCTCTGTTCTGCCCACCTCTTTGGACCCATTACAGTTTGCCTACCTCAACAACCGCTCCACTGACGATGCCATTGCATCTACAATACACACTGCTCTCTCCCACCTGGAAAAAAGCAACACCTATGTGAGAATGCTGTTTGTAGACTACAGCTCAGCATTTAACACCATAGTGCCCTCCAAGCTTGATGAGAAACTCCGGGCTCTGGGCTTAAACAGCTCGCTGTGCAGCTGGATCCTGGATTTCCTGTCAGGCAGATGTCAGGTGGTTAGAATGGGCAGCAACATCTCCTCATCACTGACCCTCAACACTGGAGCCCCGCAGGGCTGTGTTCTCAGTCCACTCCTGTATTCCCTGTACACACATGACTGTGTGGCAACACATAGCACCAATGCCATCATTAAGTTTGCTGACGATACGACAGTGGTAGGTCTGATCACTGACAATGAGACAAATGCTGGTGTCAGGAGCACTACCTCTCCCTCAACGTCAGTAAAACCAAGGAGCTTGTGGTGGACTTCAGGAGGAAAGACAGAGAACACAGCCCCATCACCATTAATGGAGCACCGGTGGAGAGAGTCAGCAGTTTCAAGTTCCTCGGTGTCCACATTACTGAGGAACTCACATGGTCCGTCCACGCTGAGGCTGTTGTGAAGGCGGCTCACCAGTGCCTCTTCTTCCTGAGACGGCTGAGGAAGTTCGGAATGAACCACCACATCCTCACACGGTTCTACACCAGCACTGTAGAGAGCATCCTGACTGGCTGCATCACCGCCTGGTACGGCAATAGCACCGCCCACAACCGCAAAGACCTGCAAAGGGTGGTACGAACTGCCAGACACATCATCGGAGGTGAGCTTCCCTCCTTCCAGGATATATATAACAGGCGGTGTGTGAAAAAAGCTCGTAGGATCATCAGAGACTCCAGCCACCCGAGTCATGGTCTGCTCTCACTGCTTCCATCAGACAGGCGGTATCGCAGCATCAGGACCCGCACCACCCGACTACATGACAGCTTCTTCCCCCAAGCAGTAAGACTTTTGAACACTTGATCTCTCATGATCAACAATCAGCACTGCACTTTATTAATCTTCATTTTGTCTATTTTATATATATATATTTTTATATACTCTTATCTAGTGTATGTGTATTCTACATTGTGTGTATTGTGTACATTTGATATGTAAATTCTTGTGTAAGTATGTGTACATTTGATATGTAAATTGTGTTGTGTAAATATGTTGTTTATTGTAAAGTGGTTTATGTCTCGTCACAGTCATGACTGCAATGTTGCTCGGAACTGCACACAAGACTTTCACCTACTGTTGCACTCGTATACACAGTAGTGTGACAAAGTGATTTGATTTGAATCTCTTCTTACAGGCACTTTTCCCACTACATTTAAGCAGGCTTGAGTAACCCCACTGCACTTAACCCCCACACAGATAGAACACTACAGACCAGTCTCTCTCATCCCATTCATGGCAAAAACACTTGAAAGGGCAGTTTTCAATCAGATCTCTGCCTATCTCTCACAGAACAAGCTGCTGGATGACAATCAGTCAGGCTTTAAAAGCGGACACTCAAACGAGACTGCCCTGCTGTCTGTCACGGAGTCGCTGAGACAGGCGAAAGCTGAATCCAGATCATCCGTTCTGATTCTGCTGGACCTTTCTGCAGCCTTTGACACAGTCAACCATGAGATCCTTCTCTCCACCCTCTCTACTCTGGGCATCAGAGGAACTGTGCTTGACTGGTTGACCTCCTATCTCTCAGATAGGTCCTACAAGGTAGCCTGGAGAGGTGAGGTATCCAAGCCACATCAGTTACTTACTGGGGTACCTCAGGGATCAGTGCTTGGGCCACTTATCTTCTCCATATACACAACATCACTGGGACCCATCATTCAGTCACATGGTTTCTCTTATCACTGCTACGCTGATGACATGCAACTCTACTTGTCTTTTCAGCCCAATGTCACCACAGTGACCGCTCGAATCGCTGCCTGTCTGGCAGACATCACAGCCTGGATGAAGGAACACCACCTGCAACTCAACCCAGCCAAGACCGAACTCCTTGTCTTTCCAGCCAACCCTGCTTTTGAACACATCACCGTGAAGCTGGGTTCAACTACAGTATTGCCTTCCAAAACGGTCACAAATCTAGGGGTAACCATCAATAACAAGCAAAATTTTACAGACCACATCTCAAAGACTGCAAGATTAGGGTTAGGGTTAGGAAAATAAGATCTTTCCTCTTTGAACATGCCACACAACTGCTTGTTCAGTCACTTGTCATCTCTAGACGGGACTACTGTAACTCTCATTGCAGGCCTTCCTGCATGTGCAATTAGACCTCTGTAAATGATCTAGAATGCAGCAGCACATCTGGTCTTTAATGAACCAAAGAGAGCGCATGTTGCACCACTCTTTGTCTCTCTCCACTGGCTGCCAGTTGATGCACATATTAAATTCAAGGCTCTGATGCTGGCATACAAAAGTCACTGGGTCTGCTTCAGCATACCTAAATTCATTTATGCAGATCTACACTCCTGCCAGAAGCCTGCGGTTGGCTAAGGAATGTCGCCTTGTTGTACCAACACAAAGAGACACCAAAACACTTTCCCGGACTCTCAGTATCATCATACCACGTTCAAATGGATTTCCATACTGACTGTACAATAATGCTCCAGATGTCCTACAGTTCCTGTGGAGGCAAATTAAGGTAGCATGGTAGAAGCAAATCATTCCAAAAGGCAAAGAGCAGGGGGGGGAGTGTTAATCTCCAAGGAAAAGGATGCCTCAAACATCAACTAATTTCGGCAAATCAGTTTGGTTGACACGTCGATACAGAAAGCTCGTATTCCAGGCTTTTCGGGATGCTTAGAACATAAAAGCATGATATGGCAACAAATCCATACTGCAAAGAGGGAAGGAAGAGATCTGCTCATCGTATTACTGGACCTAGCTAATACTTTTGGATCTGTCCCCCATTCTATTCTCTGGACAGCCTTTGAGTTCTTGTGCCAACGACCATCACACACCTGATGGTCATGTGCCAATGACCATCACACCTCTGATCAGAAACTACTTCAAAGATCAAAAATTCTGCCTCACTACAAAAGAGTAAACAACAGCATGGCAATCATTGGAAGTGGCAATAATAGCGGGGTGCACCATCTCCCCTCCAACCTTCACCATGGCAATGGAATTGATCATCCGATCCTTCAAATGGGTCGTAGGAGGAGAATCTCTGCAGTCTTGACAGTGACTACCTCCCATGCATGCCTACATGGATGACATGACCACCCTGACCTCAACCATTGCATGTACCAAATGTCTACTGGAAAAGCTTCATGCCAATATAAAATGGGCACGGATAAAGTTCAAACCCAGCAAGTCCAGAAGCATATCCATCATCAGAGGTAAACTCATAGATCAGAGATTCCATATTGATGAAACACCCATCCCGACAGTATTGGAGATGCCAGTCAAAAGCATAGGGCAATGGTACAATGCAAGCCTCAAGGACTCAGACCAGAGTGACCAACTGAGGGAAGAAACTATCAAAGGCCTTGTTTGCATAGACAAGACCTTGCTTCCTGGTAAATTGAATCTGTGGTGTCTGCAGTTTAGATTGCTACCTTGTCTGATGTGGCATCTAACAGTCTACGAGGTCCCCATTACCAAAGTCGAGAAGCTGGATAGGACAGTCAGGTCATACATCAAGAAGTGGCTTGGACTCCTGCGTTGCCTCAGCAATATCGGCTTGTATGGGAACAGTGCTTCGGAACTGACTGTTTTTAGCCTCACTGAAGAGCACAAATGCACCAAAGTGAGGCTGGACGTGACCCTGAACGAGTCTCAAGATGCTATGATACAAGCGGTGGATCCCAGACTGGCAACTGGGAGGAAATGGACCCCGTCTGAGGCCATACAGCAAGCAAAATCTGCTCTCAGGCATAGAGATATCATAGGACAGGTGCAGCAGGGAAGAGGGGGTTTTGGACTCACATGGACCCACATGGCACAAGGCGACAGTCACCCAGAGAAGAAAGCTGGTAGTAGCTGAGTTCTGGCAGCAGGAGAAGGTAGAGAGATACATAAAGGCAAATTTGCAGTCCAAACAGGGCCAATGGACTAACTGGGAAAACCTGGAGCATCATAAGCTCACCTGGAAGGATCTTTGGGAGATGGAAGGAAGTACATATAGCTTCATCATTAGAGCCACCTACAATGTCCTTCCCATACCCAAGAATCTAAACCAGTGGGTCATAGAAGATCCATCATGTCCTCTGTCAAACCCCAGCAATGCTAAGGCACATTCTCGTCAGCTGCAAAACCAGTCTTTCCCAAGACCATTACACCTGGAGGCACAACAAGGTCCTGAGACAACTGGCAATTACCCTGGAGGGAAGTATAATTACTACCAATGCCCTCTCTCCCCCAATACCTGGATTTTCAAAAACCACCACCTTCATAAGAGCAGGACAGCTTCCAGTGAAGCCAACTGCAAGAAGGGAATTGAGGCTGCACGGGATTGGAAAATGCAGGTTGATCTTGACCAGAAGCTCATCTTTCACCTGAGATAATTACATCTAATCTCAGGATGGACCTGATCTTGTGGTCAACCTCGCAAAAGTCCCTGTTCATCATGGAACTAACTGTGCCATGTGAGGCTACGGTTGGTGAAACGCATGAACATAAAAGGCTGAAGTACTCAGGCCTAGCAGCCGAGGCAGTACAACGGAGCTGGCGAAGCCAGTTGTTCCCTGTAGAGGTTGGTTGCAGAGGTTTTGTAGCTACATCAACACCTAGGCTGCTGAAGGTGTTGGGAGTCAGAGGACAGGCCTTCGGACAAGCCGTCAGGTCGCTGTCAGATGCTTCTGGCTGTGGCTAAAATGAAAGGATCCCTACTGGGCTGCAAAATGACCAAGAGGGGTAAAAGCAGAGGGGGGGGGGATGCACCTGGATGCACCTGGGATGCCAGGTGTCGCTGTTTACTGCTTTTGGAGGGTTTCGTGGGCTTATCAATGAAACACCCAAGGAAGGAGGGTGCCCACCTGATGACCCCAATGAAGTTAGTACCCCTACCCCCCCACACAAGATATCAAGGAAGTGTCGATTATCCTAAGGGATTGTGATATCAAGTCCTATAAGCTCAACTTCAAAACCTGATGAGATTTCACATAAATAAAAGATTGGATGCCAGAAATTTCCTTCTACTCAATTCTGACAAAACAGAGGTACTAATTATTGGACCAAAAAACTCTAAAAATAAGCCGCTAAAATATAATTTGACTCTTGATGGATGTACTGTTACATCATCTTCAACAGCGAAGAATTTAGGTGTTATATTTGATACCAATCTCTCCTTTGAAAATCAAATTACCAATGTTTGTAGAACAGCATTCTTCCACCTAAGAAATATTGCTAAATTAAGGCACATGCTCTCTGTTGCTAATGCCGAAAAACTAATTAATGCGTTCATGACCTCAAGACTAGATTATTGTAATGCATTACTGGGAGGATGTCCAGCAAGATCAATAAATAAACTTCAATTGGTTCAAAATGCAGCAGCCAGAGTGCTAACGAGAACTAAGAAATATGATCATATTAGCCCCATTTTATCATCATTACATTGTTACCTGTTAAATTCTGTATTCATTTTAAAATTCTGTTAACTACATACAAAGCTTTGAATGGTCTCCGCAGTACTTAAGTGACCTTCTACCACGGTATATTCCATCACGTTCATTACGATCACACAATTCTGGCCTGTTAATATTCTGTTTAGAATATCAAAATCCACAAGAGGAGGTAGATCCTTTTCATATTTGGCTCCTAAACTATGGAATAGTCTCCCTAACACTGTTTGGGACTCAGACACACTCCCTCAGTTTAAGTCTAGACTAAAGACTCATCTATTTTGCCAGGCATACACCTAATTTATCCTCCAACACACAATTAGGCTGCTTTAGTTGGGTCTGCCGGAACCAGAAGCCAGAACCATTGATCATGATTTATATCTCTGCAATAAATTGAATGGCATCTATGCTAATATTATTTTATTTGTTTCCATGTCTCAACCTCGGGACTCTTGTCCTGAGGTCACCAGAACCGGCTGGATCCAGCACCATTCCTGCTTCGTGTTGGACTCCACTGCTACGTGTCGCTGAATGATGATGACTAAATGCAGCCGGTGCAAGCCAAACATCACTTCACTCTATTACAATGGACTTCAGAGGATGAACTGATGCCAACTCCAACCATAAGACATGGGATACTTCATATGCCATTGTCTGAATCTTGGATTTAGGATGGACCACACCGAACCTCACCGAAATTACTGGCTAGGTTGAACTGTGATGCACCTCATCTCAATCTCTGACTGGATCACCTTGGTATATTGATGGATTACAAACTTGAAATGGAATATATAGACTAACAATTGCCAACAAAAGCCTTCTTCAGCCAATTAACAAGGACATTTGCATCAAATGTGAACTTCTGAAGTTAATCCAGGATGGACTTCAAAGATATTAATCTTACAGTTCAAACATAATCAATCTTTAAACACTGACCCTTAACACTTACTTAGTTTAATCATTTTAAATAACATGACTTGCACTATACATAAGTAATATTTACATTATATTCATGATGTTAGTCAGAGGGGAACTGGCCCCCACAGTGAGTCTGGTTTAGGGTGGGGTTAGTCAGAGGGGAACTGGCCCCCACAGTGAGTCTGGTTTAGGGTTAGGGTGGGGTTAGTCAGAGGGGAACTGGCCCCCACAGTGAGTCTGGTTTAGGGTTAGGGTGGGGTTAGTCAGAGGGGAACTGGCCCCCACAGTGAGTCTGGTTTAGGGTTAGGGTGGGGTTAGTCAGAGGGGAACTGGTCCCCACAGCGAGTCTGGTTTAGGGTTATGGTGGGGTTAGTCAGAGGGGGACTGGCCCCCACACCGAGTCTGGTTTAGGGTTATGGTGGGGTTAGTCAGAGGGGGACTGGCCCCCACAGTGAGTCAGGGTTAGGGTGGGGTTAGTCAGAGGGGAACAGGCCCCCACATTGAGTCTGGTTTAGGGTTAGGGTGGGGTTAGTCAGAGGGGAACTGGCCCCCACAGTGAGTCTGGTTTCTCCCAAGGTTATTTTTCCATTAATCAACATCTTATGGAGTTTTGTGATCCTTCCCACAGTCACCTTCAGCTGCTCACTGGGATTATTATTTAATTACTTATTATTAAACACGATTAACAATCATATTTTACCTAATTACACAATGATGATTAATCGACATTATAGACATTATAGTTTTATCATCTGTTAATGCCTGATCTTCTGTAAAGCTGCTTTGAAACCATGTGTGTTGTGAAAGGTGCTATACAAATAAAAATGACTTGACTATACGTGTGTGTGTGTGTGTGTGTGTGTGGTTTATGAGTTGATTGAAGATCATTGTGTCAGTGGAGTTTGTGTCACTGAGCTGAAACAGATTGACGGATTAGAGTACAGGTTAATCCAGTGTGTGTGAGACTCAACGGTGTTGCAGGATGTTAATGAATAACTGTGAAGAGTGATTTTTTTTTTATACTTTCATCTATATATTAAGGGAAGGTTATTCATCAGCTCTCTAGTCCTGGTACATTGATCCTTCTTTCTTGAGTGACAGCATGTCGCTTCTGTCGTACCTGCGCTCTCCTCGTTTGTCCTTCATCCAGACGTTGCTGTCACTGCTGTTGTCGTTGGTCTCGTTGTCGTCATCGCACTGGTGTGTTGGTCGGCAGAAGATGCCAAAGCCGCTGTGTTCGCCAGCTCGTCGGTTGCGGTGCACTCCAGTGCCGGGCATGACAGACGGCTCCACACAGTTCTCCTGGGAAACGGGAGATGATCGCTTCATATTCCCCACGTTCCATGCAGGACTCTGGACGACCTGTGCAGAGAACATATACACTGATGCCTGGGGTGAGAGGTCACAGGGTCAGCAAGAGCAGTAATGTCTTGTTTTATTTCTCTTTACAGTCACTTTCAACAAATGTTGGCATCTTTGATTTGAAATCTCTTCTTTCACTTTTTCATGGCATCACACTAAATCCCAGAATTGAGATCCTTGATGTTCCACTTCAGTTTTTCCTCACTTCATGATGTTTGTGGTCTGTGTGATGTCGTTGTCTTGTTCAAATTCTTCAATCGGGCAGGTTTATGGGTTAAAATGAATATTTGATGACTTTGGTGGTTGTAGAAGTGTTGTTTCATATGTTGATTGCTAAATGTGCATCGAGGTTTGACAGTCTGCAGATCTTCTGAAGGACGTTATCAGGAACATATAAATCTAAAGAATTGACATCAAATGCTGTCTGGAATGGGTCTGCTAGGATTCATTTTCCACCAATAAAAGATAATAAAATACATTTCCTTCTAGTTGTTTTCTCGCAGTGCCATATGGCTTTATAGTTTCTGTAAAAACTAAGATAAATTATTATTATGACTGATCGAGAGGTGTGTCTGTGTGTGTGTGTGTGTGTGTGTGTGTGTGTGTGTGAGAGAGAGATTTTCTCTTAAGAGGATTATTTGAGATGTAATAATTTTCATACAGCTTTGGAAAGAAACAGCAGGACTTTATTAAAGATAACAGACGTACAGAAGAGTCCAGAAGTCTCAAACCACAATCAAAATCTAGTTATTTGGATTAGTAATTAAAAACTGGAAATTAAGCAGAAAGATTCAGCATTTCATTTGAACATTTGAATACATATATTGTGGTGTTAAATGAATAAGATATTAAGTTAGATTAGGCAGTGTCCTCTGGAGATTATGATCAGTGTTTACATTTATTAATGAAATAACATGAACATTACTCATACAGTATGTGTCACTGCTTCAGTGATCTGAATTATATACCATTCTGTCATTCAGTCTTTAAATCTTCCTGTTTTATTTCATGGATATGTTTGTCTTCACCTGTCGTGTTAACCTCATACAGGCTTGATGATGCATGAACATGACACTGAAAGCTGATTGAACGGTTACCTCTGATTATGTGAATGAATGAAGGATTAATCAGTTTACTAATGACCGCAGGTTTTACAGTGATCCCCATGGGGGATGCTTTCTCCTGTCTTCTGTCAAACATTTGTTTTAATGTGTCTATTAAGTTGATATCTGTCTGTGTTTCTGTGTGTGTTTCAGAGGAGAAGTGTCGGAGTTTCATGGCCCTCACACCCGCATCCGAAAAAGGCAAAAACATACACAGTTAATCAATATCTGTAAAAAAAACAGGAAGAAAATGTTGCAACTCATGCATCTTCTAATGATTTTCAGCTCAGATGAGAACACATATGTGGAATATTTCTGATATTAAACCACCGAAACTAAAATCTGAAGATGAATATCACTGATTCACATGATAAAACTGCTGCATAAGTGAGTTTATAGTAGAGCTGTCAATATATGACTTTTTATTGAATTAATTACGTGATGTGCTGATTTATTAATCCAATTAATCGCATTTTATTGATTAAACAATTGCATATTAATCAGGCAAAGGCAATAAATAATTTACAATGACACACACAGAGCTGATATTACACTGAAGATAGAGCAGTAATCTTAAATGCAGAATGGCATTAGTGTGGTAAAGTCCACAAATATAACCGGTCTGATCTGAACCACACGTGCATGCCGTTTGTAACGTTTTCTTTAAAACATTGTCTTATAAATGCATGTGACATCAAATAAACAAGAATCAGGTCAGAAGTAATCTAAAAGCAATCATATTACATTACTTTAGAAAATGCAATCCAATAGTTTGTTACTGACTACATTTTTAGCCATGTAATTTGTAAACAGTACCAGATTACAGTTCAGAAGTAATGTACCCAGCAATCTGTAGTTGTGTGTCAGACTTTTGGAGTGTCTCAGTTCGGTTGCATCTCGTTTTTCTTGTTCCCTATCTGTCACTCACTCGATGTTGTGTCGATGTAGTGACACTAGGGGTCACTCTTGGGAGCCTGAGACATCTCTGATCTATGATAAAAAGCCAATGGGAATTGGTGAGTGGTATTTGCATTCCACTCCCCCAAACATATGGGTAATAAAGGAGCTGGCATGCAAACACTCATTCAGATTTTCTCTTGGGAGCCGAACGGTCAAAGCTCACTGAGCTGAATTTCCAAAGCTTCCATTCACATCTGCTGGATCTGATGCCGCATTTCAGTGGCTTCTCCCCCCTCTGCACTGGTGCATTGCAGATATCTCCCCTGGGCGCTTCAACAGAACAACAACAAAATAGTATATTATATATTTTAAAAGTTTATATTCTAAAAGTGTATTCTTTATTTTTGCTGCACGCTCAAGTAGCAGCGGTACCCAAAAGTTCAACAATTTCTCTGGGTCACATGTCCATTGTGCACGGCCATCATTACGACCACCATCCACCATTACATTTTGTCAGGTCCGAAGCTCCAGCGCTGTGGCACAAGTATGCCCACACCTGGATGGTTTCAACACACTGTGGGGATGATGTACCCCCCCCCCCCCCCCCCCTTCCCCGACAGATCGTCTAGTGGGTAGCAGGAGCCAGGTAAGTGCTTCAATGTCCCTTGACTCAGCAAGGCCACAAGGCTCAAGCCCCTTCAAAGTGGCGCCTCTGCCCCCGCCGGTACGTCCGACCTTCCACCTTGCGTGCGGAAATCGCTACCCTGTGATAGAGCCTGTCCCTCCTGCCGAGATGAAGAAGGGGCTTTACAGTCTCTATTTCATTGTACCAAAGAAAGGCGGTGGGTTGTGGCCAATCTTGGACCTGCGAGTACTGAACCGGGCTTTACACAGACTCCCATTCAAGACACTGACACAAAAATGCATTCTAGTGAGCATCCGGCATCAAGATTGGTTACTTCCATGTCTATACCTTGACAAAGAATCTTCCTGCATTTTGTGTTCGAGGGTCGGGTGTACCAGTACAAGGTCCTCCCTTTCGGCCTGTCCCTTTGCGTCTTCACGAAGGTTGCAGAGGCAGCCCTTGCCCCGTTAAGGGAAGTGGCCATTTGCATCCTCAACTATCTTGATGACTGTCTAATCCTAGCTCACTCTCGGGATATGCATAGTTTGAAGTTTGCTGACCTGTTTTAAGGCATTCAGACAGAAAACAGCAGTTCCACTGAAACTGTTTCAGAGGCTCCTGGGGCATATGACGTCCTCAGCGGTGGCCACACCGCTCAGGTTGTTGCATATGAGACTGCTTCAGCACTGGCTCTAGACTCGAGTCCTGAGATGGGCATGGCGCCGTGGACACATCGCGTGACCATCACACCGGTCTATAGCCGCCTTTTCAGCCCTTGGACTGACCTCACATTCCTATGGGCAGGTGTTCCCCTAGAGCAGGTCTCCAGGTGCGTCGAGATTTTGACAGATGACTCCAAGATGGGCTGGGGCACTGTATGCAACAGGCACTAAGATCCTTGTATTTTGTTGTCCAGCATCATCTGTGGAAGGCTGTGCCACTGTTTGATGAGGTGTTTTCTGCCCCCCTACTGACACATCAACATATTACATCAATCTGCCCTGATGGGAGGATAATTCATTATTACAGAATTTACATATAGGTCAGTGGCGCATGATTCCTTGAGTTCATCTTTTACCAAGCTATTTTTCAATTAATTTATTGCACAATATTACCATGTTAAATCGACAGCCCTAATTTATACGTAGGTACATGTTCAGGTAATTGTGTGACCTGTGTTTAAATGCTCCTGTGTTTGTGTGTGCAGGGATCCTGTGGCTGTGTGTTGGGATGGAGTTGTTTTATATCGGGCTGTTGTGTGTCAGTTCTGTGCTGTTGTTTCTGCAGTTGTGTTTATCCAGCTGTTGTCCAATGCAGCAGCGCTGGGGTCATTTACTCAACGCATTTGCTGCAGTCTGCACTGTGCTCGGAGGTAACACACACAATCAATACCCCAAATCTAACCCTCCCACAACCTTTCTGTATTTCTATTAAGACATTATTTAATGTTCATTGACTTGGTGTGTAATTCCTGCATCATCAAATGGACTTGCAAAAATAAACATTGTTTTCAAATAGAGTTCTGAATATGCCCCCTACCTGCCATTGGCTGAACTGAAAGCTAGTTCAACCCACAACTCGCACCATTGGTTGAACTGATAGATAGTCCCACTCACAACTCGCACCATTAGTTGAGTAAACTTTGTTGTGTGAGGATTAACGGGTCACTCAAAACAAACAGAGGAATATTTAACCCTAACTCCAAAATGAAAATTCTATCATTACTCACCATCCCAGATGTGGGTGACTTTCATCTGCAGAACACAAATTAAGATTTTAGAAGAATATTTCAACTCTAAGTTCTTACAATGCAAGTGGATGGTGACCAGAACTTTGAAGCTGAAAAAGCATAAATGTAAGGCATAAGACTCCAGTCATTTAATCCATGTCTTTAGAAATGAAACACTGGGAGTGTAAGAAATGGATCAATATTAGAAACAGGAGTGCAGTGTTGTGTACAACAGAGAAACATAGATAGATCATACATAGATACCTCATTCGGCTGGTTTGGATGCGTTTGAATTGGTTTGAATGCAAGTGAGTGAGTGGAGGAGATGTCTCAGACCGCTGCATAAACTGTGTTTGTGTGGAAACATTATGGCATATGAATATGAATTCAGGCACTAGTAAGGGTACTGATCCACCATGTTGCAATCACATGCAACACGTTAACGAGAAAATAATGCTTGGACTTCATAGTTTTACACTTGTGCTTGTATTCTAACAACTTGAGAGACTTCAGAAGACACGTTTCTGGTGAGAGAACATAGTGAGCAACCATGCTTCCTTGTTTTTACAGCGCATTGTGGGATTATTTAGGGGCCGAACATTTCAGTGCATGATTTTATGAATGAGAAAGCCCTAAAAATGTCAGAGTCACTGATCAGTGCTCTGACTACTGAACTAGGGAACTGATTGAGATGCAACCGCAGTTTGAACTCCAGTTATGTTAATATATCTGTTTGTGTTTCTGTGACAGCTGAAGGGTGTGCACACCATAATGAGTCATTGTAAGGAAGAAACAAGACTATAAAAGTAGAAATATATACATTAGTTTGAATTGGTTGAGTGGAAAAACAAACTTTTCATACCCAACACTGCCCACAAAATCTCTGTCTCTCTTTCTGTCTGTCTCTCAGGGTTGGTTGGGATGGTCGCTCACATGATGTATATGCAGGTGTTCCAGGTGACGATCTCTCATGGCCCTGAGGACTTTAAACCTCACAGTTACGGATACTCATGGGCCTTTTAGTGAGTAACAAGAATATTAAAAATACTGTTGTGTGTTTGATCGAGTCTTGTGTATGTGATGTTGTGTATTGTGTGTGTGTGTGTGCTCTCTGCTAGTGTGGCGTGGGTGGCGTTCACCTGTTGCATGTCGTCAGGTGTGTCAACGCTCAACAACTACACCAAGAGGTTTCTGATGGTGGGACCCAAAAACAAGAGTGTTTTTTACCCCTGCAGGAACTTCACCTTCCCCCCACAGCCACCTCCTCTCTCTCCTCTCTCGCCATACTTCTCCACTCTCGTCCCGCCTCCTCCTCCCTGCCCCGCCCCTCTTTCACCACGCCCCATCGCCCGATCCCCCTGCCCCGCCCCTCTGTCCCCCTCCCTCTCGCACATGCAGTCGTCAGACTCGCTCATTCTGTCCCCGCTCAGTTTCACTGTGTCGGCGTGTTCAGATGAAGAGTTTAGTCCCCTCTGATCACACTGATGTTATGTAGATTATTCATGTGTTATTATTGTGCAATAAAGCGCACAGAATGCCAGAAGCTCTGATGTACTGAATATAATGGAAACAAAGTCTATCAGTTTGATTCATAAATAAAGATTATTGTAAATGAGAACTAATAAATATTGGTTTCAAGTTTTCACTGCTTGCCCCTTTGAATTTTTGTGTGTGTGTGTGTGTGTGTATGTAAAGGAAAAACAATAAACCATGTATTTCATTGATACTTGAGATGAGACATAACATATTTTAAATTGTAGTTTTTTTTTTTAATACTATATTAATTTGAAATGGATATTAGTGTTGGGTTCGAGTCCACCTTAGTTGAGTCAAGTCTGAGTCTTTAGTGCCTAGCTTGAGTCGGTGTTTGTTTTTTAGCATCACTTATATATCTGTTTTCAGCCTTTAATCCTTAACATCTGCCATTTTTAAGCACGTATCGGGTTTTCCCTCGTATTATTCTCTTATCGCGATTCAACTGCGTGCATATTCCACCTGCATCCGCTTTCTATTTTTATCACGATTAAACTGCACATATTTTTTCAGTGCACACCCATTTTTCTCCTCTGCGGTACACAGATTATTGCATCGATCTCAAAGCACCGCTTATCAAGAACAACCAAAAACAACAAAAAATTGCGTGAGGGATTCACATCATTCTCAAACCCTCACCGCTCAGGAACAACCAACAACAAACAATTTGCAGTAAGTCATGTTATTTCTTCCTGCATTGCATGCCATATGTCTACTATAGCTTCTTCTATTAGCAGTGAGGGATATACATGTGATAAATGAAAGGAATTAGTCAGGCTGACGGAGAAGGTTAATGAGATAGAGACACGCATTCGAGCGCTAGTGGAGTTCAGTGAGAAAGAGAAGCCAATAGATCCTGTTTCGGATGTGAATAGTACAAAGAGCAACATACACACTTTGGTTACAGCTGTAGAGCCCCTGCAGCAGGGTATTTGTGTGACGTCTCGGCGGCATACTCGCTCAGTAAAGAGACACCACTTTCCCATTCCTGCTAGATTTTCCAATCTATTCTCACCACTCAGTCATACACCCACTGAGAATCATGTTGAAAGACCCCTTGTTATTGGTGTTTCTATTAGGGTTAGGAAGAGTTATTGTAAGGAACGTGGAAATAGAGACTCCAACAACTATTGTTAATTGCATTTCGGGGGCCAGAGCGTCTGACATCAAATCAAATTTACAAGTGCTGGCTAATGCTAAATGTAAATTTTCTAAAATTGTTATCCATGTCAGCACTAACGATGTCCAGCTTCGCCAGTCAGAGATCACTAAAGATAATGTTAAAGAGGTGTGCAAATTTGCAAAAACGATGTCAGACACTGTAATATGCTCTGGTCCCCTCCCTGCTCATCGTGGTGACGAGGTTTATAGTAGATTAGTGTCACTTAATGGCTGGATGTCATTCACCATAACCAGAGTTTTTGGGGTAGACCTGTTAAAGAGAGACAGACTCCATCCCTCCAGGGAAGGTGCAGCTCGATATTCTCAACTCTCTTGGAGTCAGACAAAATGTAACAGGACCAACTCATCACCATAATCATACGCTAGACTTAATTCTGTCATATGGAGTTGATGTTGATAATATAGAAATTCTGCAGCAGAGCGATGACATCTCGGATCATTACCTCATCTCTTGTATGCTGCGATCAGCTAATGTTAATCAATCTACACCACGCTATCGTTCAAATAGAACTATTCTTTCAACCACTATAGCTTCAAGATAGCTTCACTAATAATCTTCCAGATCTATCTCATACACTCAATAAACCCCAAAGCCCAGAAGAACTTGATGAAAGAACAGAAAATATAAATTCAGTCTTCTCTAGCACTCTCTAGTCGCACCACTTCAATTAAAGAAAATTAAAGAAATAAGCCCTGCACCATGGTACAATGATCACACTCATGCTCTCAAGAGAAAAACGAATTCATGCGTTCATGACCTCAAGACTAGATTATTGTAATGCATTACTGGGAGGATGTCCAGCAAGATCAATAAATAAACTTCAAATGGTTAAAAATGCAGCAGCCAGAGTGCTAACTTCTGTACTGTAAGATTAATTATTAATGTCTTCTGGATTAACTGCAGAAGTTCACATTGATGCCATTGTCCATGTTAATTGGCAGATGAAGGGTTTTGCTTCCAATTAATTGATCGTCGATATATTACTTTCATTACCTTATCTCAAGAATCAGTGATTTTATTATTTTTTCTTGTTACCATTTAAATTTATGATACACAATCACACTCGTCAGAAAACATTATTGAACGTGTAATACATCATGGCATCTGACCTCTGGTTGCTCCAAGAGGACGGTCCCTGTGATGGATGTCATGTCAAACACTTTGGATATACTGTAAGTATCGGCTATTCTTGTATAGTGCCTGTAAATATAAATGTGAACATAGTATGTAACATACATATATTTATTTACAACACAAATGGTAGCAGTGCTGCAAAATATCTTATGATTAAAAAATATTCAACTAAATGTTAAAAAGACACATTATAGAAGACACCTTAATTCAAAAATATCAGGAGAACAAAAGAGCACTTCATGTAAAAATGATGTCCTAAAAACTATACATGTTCTATACGTTATAATATAAATGAGATTATAAGAGCTTTTTATTGTGTCTCTTTAATTACTTTTCTCTAAATTGAAACTTTCAAATGAGGATACTTTTTCTTAAGAATATTTAAAATCTTATTTCAAATTGATTTAGTGTAGTTTTAAGATTGCTTTGTGCCAATACTGCTGTCATCACCATCCAGTCAAACCTTTAGAGAACAGTTTCTCAAATATCGTAATGAGAGTTGAAAATGGCGCAAGACAGAAATAATCAATAATGACTTCATGATCTGAGAATCGCATTATTTGGTGAAATAACCAAAACTGTTAGTATCCAAGCATTTTAATTCAGTTAACATCTTATTCTTATATAAGTATATTGAATCCTAAATATTTGAACATAAAAACAAGCTTAAAGAAGTTTCATGTTTCAGACACAGAAGAGCCTTTAATTAAACAATCAAGTGTGTTAATGTTGTGATGAGCATGAATCAGATGATTGATATTGTAAAGTACTAATACAAAGTCTAAACAAGTGTTTATTACACATTTTATAACACACCAATGATAGATTTAGACCAGCAATGTTTCTACAATTACATCAATTCAATATCATCTGTAAAACATCTACAAATGCTTTACAACAGTCGAGTGTCAAAGAAAACATCTATATATTAAATGCACACAAATCATATCACATTTTAAAATGTCTTAATGACAGTATGTACATCAAGCCTGTGTTTGTGTGTTCACGCTGCTATTTTCTTGCGCAGAATGAAGTGGGTGACACACAAGATGAAGGTGAGACAGACGGAGATCCAGGCGAGGACGAAGGACGCTCCGTACCAGCCGTTACGCTCGTCTTTATGAAAGATTTCGGTGTAGATTGACGCTGCGATGATCATACACAAGCCTAAACACAGAGATGAGGTATGTGTGTCACACAACACAGACAGGGATTGAGAAACACAACATTAAACACACTCACATGCGAGCAGCTGGAAGATTCCAGAGAACATGAAGCGTTTTCCTTTAGGTAGTGTGTACAGCTGCGCCACAAACACAAACAGGCCGAGGATGCAGAAGATGCACGCGAGAACTGAGCTTGCCTGAACCGCCTGTAGATACTCTGAAACAAGACAAACATGTTCAACACGTTACACACTTTAACCAAACTCTTTTTAATACCCTTTTCTCCCAATGTGGAATGCACAATTCCCACTACTTAGTAGGTCCTCGTGGTGGCTCATGCTACTCTCCACGATCCACACACAACTCACCACATGCCCCATTGAGAGCGAGAACCACTAATCAACACCACGAGGAGGTTACCCTATGTGACTCTACCCTCCCTAGCAACCAGGCCAATATGGAGTCACTCAGCACACCCAGGATTTGAACCCGCGACTCCAGGTGTGATAATCAGCGAAAATACTCGCTGAGATACACAGACCCCCTGGTATCTTCAGTAATTAAACGAATAAGTACAAACGAATGCCTGAGGCAGAAATCTTTATTCTCATGTTTAAATTTTGTCATTTAAAATCCAATCGAGTCACACATTCTGCTATACACAGCAGGGCCGTAGCTAATCGGGTGAAAGGTGGTAACAATTCTAGGGGCCCACAACAAACTTTAAACTGCCAACTATGTCTGATCTCTGTGGAACATATATAGAATACGTTCCCCGTCTGTCGCTCACTTCGACGTTGTGTCGAAGAAGCGACACTAGGGGTCTCCCTTGAGCACTGAATATGCTTCTGATGCATGAATAAAGGCCAATGAGAAGTTGGCAGACAGTATTTGCATACCCCGCCCCCGGACATACGGGTATAAAGGCGAGGAAATACTTTGAGTTCATTCAGAAATTTTCTTTGGAGCCTTGGTTGTGTCAGCAGTCAGCTGCGAGTTACACACCTGTTCCTGTTCCTCTGACGCTTTGCTTGCTGTTGGATCTACGGCGCACATCAGCGGCTTTTCTCCTTCTCTGCATGGCAGTGCAGTTTGCAAATTTAAAAGAGCCTTTCATTGTAACAAAGTAACTTTCATTCTTAAAAGAGTGATTTTCTCTGAAAGAGTATTTTCCTCTAAAAGAGCAATACACAGCGGCGTTGAACGTCCTTTTCAGGATGTGTCTTCATAAAGATCCCATTCTGTGTTGTTCCTGGATGCTCTCCGCTTCAGACGGCCACAGGCGCTGTCTCGTGTGTCTGTGTTGCGATCACACCGATGCAGCATTTGTGAATGGCTCATGCTCTCACTCCAGCCGCCCCCCACATCGCTCCTTATTCCCATGGGATTGAGGACGATGCCGCTGGCGCTGGAGGCGATCTGGGGATGGCAGCGGGTGCAGCTCTGCCAGGTACGCCCCCTCGCCCAAGGGTACACGGCGATTCCCCAGGTGGATAGGGCTGTTCCGCTCCACCTCTGCCCCGGAAACCTGATTGCTAAAGCCTATAGCGCCACCGTACATGCTGCTTCCACCCTGCATGCCATGGCCTTCCTGCAATTTCACCAGGCCAAGGCGCTTAAAGATCTGCATGTGTGTAGCCCTGATCCCGATGTACTGCAGGAACTGTGCTCAGCGACCGACCTCGCCCTCAGGGCCACGAAGGTCACAGCGCAGTCACTCGGGCAGGCGATGACCATGCTCGTGGTCCAGGAACGTCATCAACGGCTGAACTTGCTCGAGATGTGTGAAACCGACAAGACTCGCTTTCTCAACGTGCCTGTCTCCCAGTTCGGCCTTTTCGGTGACACTGTCGAGGACTTTACCCAGCAGCTCTCCACGGTGAAGAAACAGACGGAGGCGATCTCTCACATCCTGCCCTGCCGCAAGCCTGCCACCAGGGGCCATGCTCCGTCTGCTTGCCGAGGCATTCCCCTGCCAAGAAAAACCAGGCTGCTCCACCTCAACCTGGGCCCAGCTCAGCCCACACGTCGAGCGCCCCGCATGAAGCAGACGCCCCCCGTCGCAAGGACCACCTCGAGGACTCGGAAGGCTCCCAGGCGTTCCTGAGACGGATGACCCAGGGACCAAGACGTAAGCTCTGGAGCTGGTAAGCAGACCACTCCGTTCTCCGGTGGAGGGCCGGGAGGAGAATCCTTTGTTGAATTTATTTCATTTGCCGCATCCCCTAGTCGGGGCTGCAGTACCCACATTCTCAATAACAGAGCTATTTCCTTTGTCTCTGGGCCACCTGGCCCGCAAATGCCTTTCTCACGGCACTCTGCCACCACACCTCAACAGTCCCGGCACGCTGGACGAGAACCCTCCGCCCCACGACTGTTCCCCGGCTGGCCGGTTTGGACGAGTCCAGAGAACACCTCTACCAGCCCTCCTCCTCTGTCATGAATCCACCCCCTGCCGGGTGCGCAGAGCAAGGTAAGTGCTTCGAGTCTTTTCTCAGCACCAGAGCCTCAGAACGCGTCATTGCCTCCCGACGCCGAAACACCTGCTCCGCCCCGCTGCTCCGCCCCGCCGGGTACGTCAAAAATAATCGTCCCCTTGGTGCCCCTAGCACGGAGCTTGGATGCGTGGCTTTCACTTCCCAATCCATTACGCTGGCTGGCCCAGACCATCCGACTCTGTTACACAATTCAGTTTGCCAGGCCTCCGCCCCCCTTCATGGGCATCCGCTTTACCGCAGTACACGGCGAGCATGCCAAATCCCTGCACGCGGAGATCGCTACCCTTTTACTCAAAGACGCTATAGAGCCTGTCTCTCCAACCGAAATGAAGAAGGGTCTCTACAGCCCTTACTTCATTGTACCCAAGAAAGGCGTCGGCTTACGACCGATCTTGGACTTGATAGTTTTCAACCGGGGTTTGCACAAACTCTCAATCAAAATCTTAACTTGCGTCCAGCATCTAGATTTGTTCGCAGCGGTAGACCTGAAGGACGCGTACTTCCATGTCTCAATAGTGCCTCGACACCAACTCTTCCTTCGGTTCATGTTCGAAGGCCAGGCGTATCAGTACAAGGTCCTCCCCTTCGGCATGTCTCTGTCCCCTCATATCTTCAAAGTCGCAGAGGCAGCCCTTGCTCCGCTCCGAGAAGCCGGCATCCGCATACTCAATTACCTTGACGACTGGCTCATCCTGGTCCACTCCCAAGATTATATGCTCACAGAGACCAGGTGCTCAGGCACCTCAACCATTTGGGGCTTCAGATCAACTGGGAATAGAGCAAGCTTACCCCAGTTCAGAGCATCTCTTTTCTCGGCATGGAGTTAGACTCGGTCTCAATGTCAGCACGACTCACCAACGAGCATGCTCAGTCAGTGTTGAAATGCCTCGCCTCCTTCAGGCCGGGTGCAGTGGTTCCTTTAAAACTTTTCCAGAGGCTCCTGGGGCATA
>JAVLUX010000248.1:1495000-1497500 GCA_032164185.1 Moxostoma hubbsi
TAGCTCAGGTGTGCTTTGTTCAGGTTCTTCTGATAACATCAGGAGATCAATACCATGTGATCAGTGGCGAATGATCAGACTCCGGTCGCTGCCATCTCACTTGACGCCCAATATGCATTTAATATGGTAGAATGGGATTATCTTTTTAAGATTTTGGAAATGTATGGGTTTTGGAACTTTTATTGTTTGAATTAAATTACTTTAAAGACACCCGGTAGCAGCGGTACAAACAAATGGATTAATTTCAGATTATTTTACTCTGGATAGGGACGGCAGGGTTGCCCTCTTCCCCCATTATTGTTCTGTCTTGCCCTGGACCATTAGCAGCCGCGATAAGAAAGGAAAATTATTTTCCTGGAGTTTTTAGCGGTTGGTGTGGCACATTAGCTTTTGCTTTATGCAGATGATATTTTATTATTCATCTGTGACCTCACTGGATCTATGCCTTGCCACCACAGGATTATTACAGTAATTCCTTCTCCAAGTTCACAGGATACAGAGTTAATTGGTCTAAATCCGAAGCTTTGGCTCAGACAGTGTACTGCCCAGTAATGGCTTTCCAGCCGGCACCTTCCAGTGGCCCAAACAGGGCATTAAGTATTTGGGCATTTTATTTCCAGCAAATTTGTGTGATTTAGTTATTCATCTACCTGCTGCAGTCTCTCCCTGTAGATGTCCCCTTCTCTTATTTCTAGCAATCTGATAGCATAGTGAAGTCCTTCATTTGGAATGGGAAACATCCCAGATTACATTTCAGTAAGTTACACAGGCCGATTGATAAAGGTGGGTTAGACCCAAGATGTTGTTTTATTATTATGCGTTCTGTCTCAGACATTTGGCCCATTGGTCGCTTCCACCTGAGAGAGCCCCTTCTTGGTTTTGTATTGAACAGGAAGTTCTTGCCCCTATTTCACCACTGCAAACCCTTTCTATCAAACTAACCAGAGAAGTTAAATTACACCCAGTTATCTCACATTTACACTCGGTATGGACAAAAGTGTCCAGAGTGTTTAATTCTGATATTTATTTTAACATTGCACTTGAGCATATGAACCCTAAATTATGTGTTAATAATTCCCCTTTCTGCTGGTCAGAGTGGATTGTGAGGTGGGTTACTACACTCAGTGTCCTATATGAGAGTTTTGAGATCCTTTAAAAATTTGGTTCAACATTTGGGGATTCCCAGATTTCAGTTGTTCTGAAATAATTCTGGGAGTAGCATACACCCCCCTAAAGCAGCAGATACTCTGGGAGGGGTAAATACTGCTTTTGGGAAAGGTCATGAGGCATCAGTGTATTACTCCCTGATAATTCAGAGTCTGGGGGGTGGAGCTTCAATCAAGAGATTATGGGAGAGAGGTGCATTACGTAATTCAAGATTTTATATAGATTCTACTGGACCCCCTTTAGAATGTATAGGCTTGGTCTTAAAGACACACCCACATGCTGGCGATGCCAATCAGAAGATGGAGACACACAAACACAAGTATGTGTTTGTGTGTGAGTGTGTGTGTGTTTGAGTGTGTGTTTGAGTGTGTGCTTGTGTGTGTGTGCTTGTGTGTGTGTGTGTGTATGAGTGTGTGTGTGTGTGTGTGTGTGTGCGCGTGTGTGTGTGTGCGTGTGTGTGTGTTTGTGTGTTTGAGTGTGTGTTTGTGAGTGTGTGTGTGTGCGAGTGTGTATGTGTGTAACTCACATTATGTATGGTAGCGGCGAGCAGTAGTGTGATGCAGGTGATGTGGAGGATGAAAATGGCAGCGAGTAAGATCAACATGATGACTGAAAGACAAAATACAGAATATAATGAGAGTAGTTGTAATTTGTTACTTTCCACCTCTGATATTGTGTTCTCAATTCTTTGAGTCCATTAAAACAAACAGCAGTACATCATGTAATACAGATACAGAGAGTGTGTGTTTGAGTGTTGTGTGAGTGTTCAAGTGTGTGTATTGCACGTATGTGTGTGTGTGTGTGTGTTGAGTGTGTGTGTGAGCGTATGTGTGTGAGTGTGTGTTTCTGTGTGTGTAATTGTGTGTGCATGTTTGTGTGTTTGTGTTGTGTGTGTGTGTGTGTGTGAGAGTGAGTGTGTGAACGTGTGTGTTGTGTGTGAGTGTTTGTTTGTGTGTGTGTGTGAGTGTATGTTTGTTGTGTGTGTTTGTGTGTGTGTAGATTGACTGTGTGTGTTGTGTATGTGTGCATTGTGTGTGTGTTTGTGTGTGAGTATGTATGTTTGCGTGTGTATGAGTGTTTTTGTGAGTGTGTGTGTGTGCATGTGTGAGTGTGTGAGAGAGTTTGTGTGTGTTTGAGTGTGTGTTTGTCAGTGTGTGTGTGTCTGTGTGTTGTCAGTGTGTTTTTTAAGCTTGTGAGTGTGTATGTGTGTTGTGTGAGTGTGTGTTTATGTTAGTTTGCGGTGTGTGTGTGTTCTGTGTTTGTGTGTGTGTTTGTGTTTGTGCGTGATTTGTGTGTGTGTGTGTGTGTGCGTGTGTTGTGTGTTTGTGTGCTT
>JAVLUX010000248.1:1502500-1612500 GCA_032164185.1 Moxostoma hubbsi
ACAGGCAACGGATGTTGTCCTGTAGTTGGTAATGGCCAGGATGCCCTGCGCCGCGTGTCACCGCTGTCCTGGAACTGACTGTGGATTCTCTAGGCGTGTGTGCGCTTTGCCTCTCTAATGGCCCGGGACAGTTTGGCCCTCACTGTTCTTAGGGCTGCCTTGTCGCCTGCTCTGAAGGCGGAGTCTCGAGTCCTCAGCAGCGTGCACACCTTCGCAGTCATCCACGGCTTCTGGTTGGAGCGTGTGGTGATGGTCTTGGAGAAAGTGACATCATCAATGCACTTGCTGATGTGGCTGGTCACTGATGCTGTGTATTCCTCCAAGTTGGTAGAATCGCCATATGTTGCAGCCTCCCTAAACATGTGCCAGTCAGTACACTCAAAACAGTCCTGAAGAGCAGGGATGGCTCCTGCTGGCCAGGTTTTCACCTGCTTCTGAAGCGGTTTTGTGCGTCTGACGAGCGGTCTGTATGCTGGAATTAGCATAACAGAGATGTGGTCTGAGTAGCCGAGGTGGGGGCGGGGCTCCGCCCGGTACGCGCCTGGGATGTTTGTGTAAACAAGATCAAGCGCATTCGCCCCTCTCGTTGCAATGTCCACATACTGATGGAATTTAGGGAGCACTGTCTTGAGATTTGCATGGTTGAAATCTCCGGCGACAATAAACAGTCCGTCGGGGTGAGCATTCTGCAGTTCGCTCATAGCCCCATACAGTTCACAGAGTGCTTCCTTAGCATTAGCGCTGGGGGGAATGTAAACTCCGGTTATAATAACTGTGGTGAATTCCCGTGATAAATAAAAAGGTCTGCATCTAACAGTCACAAGCTCCAACAGCGATGAGCAGTAAGCACAGAGTTCTTGCACCATTCTGTGTTGATGTAAACACACAAGCCACCACCGCGAGTCTTACCGCAGAGAGCTGTATTTCTGTCGGCACGAAACACGGCGAGCCCGTCTAGCTGAATTGTGGCGTCCGGAACTCTGTCGCTGAGCCACGTCTCCTTGAAAACAAAGATGCAGCAGTCTCTAAACTCACGCTGCGTAGCCTGCTGGAGTCGGATATAGTCCAGTTTATTGTCCAGGGAGCAAACATTTGAGAGCAGGATAGACGGGAGAGCTGGCCGACTAGGGTTTGTTTTTAGCCTAACATGGACCATACATACACCCTCTTGCCGCGCTTCCGCTTTCTCGCACACCTCTTATGACATCCTCTCCCCCGGCCACCGGAATCAGGCGACGCCGAGGGCTGGAGGCCTGGTCTCCGCAGCAAGCCGAGTACGCGTAGCGCCTCCTGTAGGTCATCATGCAGCTTGGTTGTTGCATGAATCCTATATTTGAGCAGTGTCTGGAGATGGTAGACACGAACACCGGTTGCTCCGGTGTCCATTGTTTTTTTTAACAAAAATAGCCCCATTTTTGGATCAGGAGTGGCTGCCATCATGTCCATGGTCCAGTGTGTGTGTGTGTGTGTGTGTGTGTGTGTTTTTGAGTGAGTGAGTGAGTGTAACGGTGTGTGTGTGTGTGTGTGTAAGTGTGTGTGTTTGAGTGAGTGAGTGTGTGTGTGTGTGTGTATGTGTGTTTGTGTGTGCTTGAGTGAGCGAGTGAGAGAGTGAGTGTAAGGGTGTGTGTGTGTGAGTGTGTATATGTGTGTTTGTTTGTGTATGTGCGTGAGTGTGTGTGTGTGTGTGTGTGTATGTTTGTTTGTGTGTGTGCGTGTGTGTGTGAGACAGAGTGTGTGTGAAAGTGAGTAAGTGAAAGTGTAAGGATGGGTGTGTGTGTGTGTGTGTGTGTGTGTGTGTGTGAGTGAGTGAGTGTATGTGTGTTTGTGTGTGCGTGAGACAGAGTGTACGTGTGTGTGAGAGTGTGAGTGTTTGAGTGAGTGAGTGATTGTGTGTGTGTGTGTGTGTGTGTGTGTGTGTGTGTGTTTGAGTGAGTGTGAGTGTTTCTGTGTGTGAGTGTTTGTGTGTGTAAGTGTGTGTGTGTCTGTTTGAGTGAGTGAGTGAGTGTGTGTGTGTGTGTGTGTGTGTGTGTGTGTGTGTGTGTGCTTGAGACAGTGTATGTGTGTGAGTGAGTGTTTGAGTGAGTGAGTGTGTGAAATTGTGAGTGTGTGTGTGTGTGTGTGTGAGTGAGTGTGAACACCATTTGTGTGGGTTTGTTTTTGATTCTTGCCTGTTTGTGATAAAATCCAGATGAGAATGTTTTTGACACCCATATTCCATGTTAAATCTCATGTTCACGCACACACACATATGCACAAACACATACACACACAGATGACAAATCAAACATTTCTCAACCACTCCCATTTCTCTCACTCACTCACACATGTCGGTGCATCATTATAGGGACTCTCCATAGACATAATGATTTTTATACTGTATGAACTATATTCTATCCCCTAACCCTCATAGAAAACTTTCTGCATTTTAACATTTTCAATAAAACATTGTTTAGTATGTTTTTAAGCAATTTGAATGATGGGGACACTAGAAATGTCATCATAATCCACATGTATAGCATAATACCCTTGTAATTACTAGATTAGAACCTTAAAAAGTCCTTGTAAACCACTTAAACCTGCCCACATACACACACATTCATTCTGTTGAGAAGACAAGAAGACATTTTCAAATTGACAGTAAGAACACACACAAACACACACACACAAACTCACATCACACCACATCACACCACCACACCTCATAACATCACCACACCACACATCACACAACCACACATCACAACACACCACCACACATCTCACATCACACATCACACACCACACATCACACATCACACCACAACACCACATATCACACCACCACACAACACAACCATCACACATCACAACACCACACAACCACACATCACACCACCACACATCACACACGACACAATCACACATCACACCACCCACACAACACACCATCACACATCACATCACCATACATCACAACACAACACGCCACCACACATCACACATCACACCACCACACCACACATCACACCACCACACCACACAACACATCACCACACCACCACACATCACATCACCACACCACCACAAAACACAACACCACGCAACACACACCACACAATCACACCACCCACACAACACACCACCACACATCACATCACCATACATCACAACACAACACGCCACCACACATCACACATCACACCACCACACCACACATCACACCACCACACCACACAACACATCACCACACCACCACACATCACATCACCACACCACCACAAAACACAACACAACGCAACACACACCACACAATCACACATCACACCACCCACACAACACACCACCACACAACACGCCACCACACATCACACATCACACCACCACCCACACATCACACCACCAAACCACACAACACACCACCACACAATCACACAACACAACACAACACACAACCACACAACACACCACCATACATCACACCACCACACAACACACCACCATACATCACACCACCACACAACACACCACCATACATCACACCACAACACAACACACCACCACACATCACAGCACCACACAATCACACAGCACCACACAACACAACACCACACAATCAAACCATCACACCACGCATCACACCACCACACAACACACCACCACACAACACATCACAACACCACACATCACAACACCACACATAACACCACCACACATTACTCCACCACAAAATCACACATCACACCACGCATCACACCACCGCACCACCACACAACACACCACCACACAATCACACCACCACACAACACACCACCACACATCACATCACCACACCACCACAAAACACACCACCACACATCACAACACCACACCATCACACAACCACACAACACACCACCACACATCACAACACCACACCACCACACTTCACAACAACACACAACACACCACCACCACACAACACACCACCACGCAACACACCACCACACATCACACCACCACACAACACACATCACACCACCACACATAACACCACCACACAACACACCACCACTCACCACCACACAACACAACACACCACCACACATCACACCACTACACAACACACCACCACACAACACATCACACCACCACACACCACCACACAACACAACACACCATCACACACCACACCACCACACAACACACCATCACACACCACACCACCACACAACACACCACCACACAACACACCACCACACATCACACCACCACACAACACACATCACACCACCACACATAACACCACCACACAACACACCACCACTCACCACCACACAACACAACACACCACCACACATCACACCACTACACAACACACCACCACACAACACATCACACCACCACACAACACAACACACCATCACACACCACACCACCACACAACACACCACCACACAACACACCACCACACATTACATCACACCACCACACATTACATCACACCACCACACATCACACAACACCACCACACAACACACAACACATCACACCACCACACAACACACAACACATCACAACACCAAACAACCACACATCACACCACCACACAATCACACATCACACCAACACACAATCACACACCACCACACAACCACACAACACACTACCACACAATCTAAATAAACTTATCATTGCATCTAAACCAACAACATGTTTACTAGATCCAATACCCACTAAACTACTGAAAGATGTGTTACCTGTAGTGGAAGAGCCTCTTCTCAATATTATTAACTCGTCTTTATTTTTAGGTCATGTTCCAAGAATATTTAAGCTGGCAGTTATAAAACCTCTCATTAAGAAACCACAATTAGATCCAAATAACCTAGCAAATTACAGACCCATCTCAAATCTTCCATTTATGTCTAAAATATTAGAAAAAGTTGTGTCCGCTCAATTGTGCTCTTTCTTGCAAGAAAATGATATCTATGAAAAATTTCAGTCAGGATTCAGACCGCATCATAGCACAGAAACTGCGCTAGTTAAAATTACAAATGATTTACTTTTAGCTTCTGACCAAGGCTGCATCTCAATATTAGTTCTACTCGATCTTAGCGCTGTGTTCGACACTATAGATCATAAAATACTCTTGGATCGACTACAAAACTACACTGGTGTTCAGGGACAGGCATTAAGCTGGTTTAGATCATACTTATCAGACCGTTACCATTTTGTCTGTTTAAATGGGGAAAAATAACGTCAGTAGACTATGGAGTGCCACAAGGATCTGTGTTAGGCCCTCTATTATTCTCAATATATATGCTGCCACTTGGTAAAATTATAAGAAAACATGGAATTAATTTCCACTGTTATGCTGATGACACTCAATTATATATCTCATCACGACCAGATGAAAACACTAACTTATCTAACTTGACAGAGTGTATTAAAGATATAAAATGCTGGATGACGTGTAATTTCCTGTTATTAAATTCTGATAAAACGGAGGTATTACTTATTGGTCCAAAAAACTACCCACAAAATCCCTTACAATACAACTTTAATTTAGAAGGATGTCCTGTTACATTATCCACTACAGTAAAAGACCTGGGTGTTATACTAGACCGCAACTTGACTTTCGAAAATCATATTTCATCTGTTACGAGAACAGCCTTTTTCCACCTTAGAAACATTGCTAAGCTACGTAACATGCTATCTGTTTCTGATGCAGAAAAGTTAGTTCATGCATTCATGACCTCGAGACTAGATTACTGTAATGCTTTATTAGCTGGTTGCCCTGCATCCTCAATAAACAACCTACAGTTAGTCCAAAATGCAGCCGCTAGAGTTCTTACTAGGTCAAGAAAATATGATCATATAACACCGATTTTATCATCTCTACACTGGCTACCAATTAAGTTCCGTATCAATTACAAAGTATTACTACTGACCTATAAAGCCCTAAATGGTTTAGCTCCTGTGTATTTAACGGATCTTCTATCGCCATACAATCCATCGCGCTCTTTAAGATCACTAAATTCAAGGCTTCTGGTCATACCTAGGATATCTAATTCCACTAATGGAGGGAGGGCGTTCTCACATTTAGCTCCTAAACTCTGGAATAGCCTTCCTGATATTGTTCGAGGCTCAGACTCGCTGTCCCAGTTTAAAACTAGATTAAAGACGCATCTCTTTAACCAAGCATTCACATAATGCTTACTTTTTATACTACTGCTGAATCAGTTATAATGTATTAATATTATGAACATCAGCTATGCTAATTATTTCCCATCTGCTTTTCTGCTGTTATCTCAGGACGCCAGTCCCGAGGTAAATAGCGTTCGTCAGCTCCAGTTTGTATCCAGCCTCTCACAGAGACTTCAGATGCCCCATCACCATGGACTACGATCTTGAAATGGGATACATAGACTAATTATTGCCAACAAAAGCCTTCATCAGCCAAACAAGGACAATTGCATCTAACTGAACTTCTGGAATTTAATCAAGGATGGACTTCAAAGACACTGGTCACTAATCTTGCAGTTCAAACACAATCACTGTCTAAATACTGACCCTTAGCACTTAATAAGTTTAATAATTTTTTAAATCATGTTTTTTAACTATAAATAATTCTTATTTACATTATTCATGATGTTAGCCAGAGGGGAACTGGCCCTCACAGTGAGTCTGGTTTCTCCCAAGGTTATTTTTCTCCATTAACCATCATCTTTTGGAGTTTTGTGTTCCTTGCCACAGTCGCCTTCGGCTTGCTCACTGGGGTTATTAATACAATTATTATTTGATTATTTTTAAACACGATAAAGAATCATATCTTATCTAATTCCACAACTGGGCTCCAAACAAAAACATCAATTAAGGAGCGATTGGCTCCTATAGGGGGAAAAAACAGGCGCCAAATATTTTTCATTTTTAACTCCTTCCATTTCTTTTCGTCCCGCAGCTCGCAAACAGTGTAGTCTGTGGAGCATTCTTCGCATTTATGTGATCACGTGCATTTTTTATGCTTGTTACTGTCACCGTGTTTTCTAACAGTCTCTTTTTTGAAATGGTTAGTTCCTGCAATGAACTACGTTTTCCCCGCTATTTCTTTGATATAAACTTTTGTAATGTATTTCGGGAAATGTAATGCAAATTTTAAAATCAAAGGGAGTAAATTTTTACTGTCGCCAATGGCGACCTTGACAGAAATTACACTCACAAATAAATTTATTTGGTCACAAATGCGACCATTATAAGTCGCAGTTTGGAGCCCTGCACAAGGATGATGATTTATCGACTTTATAGACATTACATTTTTATCATCTGTTAATGCTGAACTTCTGTAAAGCTGCTTTGAAACGATGTGTGTTGTGAAAGGCGCTATACAAATAAAATTTACTTGACTTGACTTGACAATCAAACCATCACACATCACAACACCACACCACCACACATCACACCATCACACCACACATCACACATCACACCACACACCACAACACCACACACCACAACACCACACATCACACCACCACACATTACTCCACCACACAATCACGCATCACACCACGCATCACACCACACATCACACCACCACACAATCACACAACACACCACCACACAACACACCACCACACAATCACACAACACAACACAACACACAACCACACAACACACCACCACACATCACACCACACCACCACACAACACACCACCACACATTACAACACACCACCACACATTACATCACACCACCACACATCACACCACACCACCACACATCACAGCACACCACCACACAACACACAACACATCACACCACCACACAACACACAACACATCACACCATCACACATCACAACACCAAACAACCACACATCACACCACCACACAATCACACATCACACCAACACACAATCACACACCACCACACAACACACTACCACACAATCAAACCATCACACATCACAACACCACACCACCACACATCACACCATCACACCACACATCACACATCACACCACACACCACAACACCACACACCACAACACCACACATCACACCACCACACATTACTCCACCACACAATCACGCATCACACCACGCATCACACCACACATCACACCACCACACAATCACACAACACACCACCACACAACACACCACCACACAACCACACAACACAACACAACACAACACACAACCACACAACACACCACCATACATCACACCACCACACAACACACCACCATACATCACACCACCACACACCACACCACAACAAAACAAAACACACCACCACGCATCACACACCACACAATCACGCATCACACCACCCACACAACACAACACATCACCACACAACACACCACCACACAATCACACAACACAACACAACACACAACCACACAACACACCACCACACATCACACCACACCACCACACATCACACCACACCACCACACAACACACCACCACACAACACACAACACATCACACCATCACACATCACAACACCAAACAACCACACATCACACCACCACACAATCACACATCACACCAACACACAATCACACACCACCACACAACACACTACCACACAATCACACAACACAACACAACACACAACCACACAACACACCACCACACATCACACCACACCACCACACATCACACCACACCACCACACACCACACCACCACACATCACACCACACATCACAGCACACCACCACACAACACACAACACATCACACCACCACACAACACACAACACATCACACCATCACACATCACAACACCAAACAACCACACATCACACCACCACACAATCACACACCACCACACAACACACTACCACACAATCAAACCATCACACATCACACCATCACACCACACATCACACATCACACCACACACCACAACACCACACACCACAACACCACACATCACACCACCACACATTACTCCACCACACAATCACGCATCACACCACGCATCACACCACGCATCACACCACACATCACACCACCACACAATCACACAACACACCACCACACAACACACCACCACACAACCACACAACACAACACAACACACAACCACACAACACACCACCATACATCACACCACCACACAACACACCACCATACATCACACCACCACATACCACACCACAACAAAACACACCACCACGCATCACACACCACACAATCACGCATCACACCACCCACACACCACCACACAACACAACACATCACCACACCACCACAACAACACACAACACTCCACCACACAACATACCATCACAAAACACACCACCACACTTCACACCACCACACATAACACCACCACACATAACACCACCACACATAACACCACAACACATCACAACACCACACATCACAACACCACACAACCACACATCACAACAACACACAACACACCACCAAACAACACACCACCACAAAACACACCACCAAACATAACAATACCACACAACCACACACCACAACAACACACAACACTCCACCACACAACATACCATCACAAAACACACCACCACACATCACAACACCATACCACCACACTTCACACCACCACACTTCACACCACCACACAACCACACATCACAACAACACACAACACACCACCACACAACACACCACCACACAACACACCACCACACAATCACACATCACAACAACACACAACACACCACCACAAAACACACCACCACACATCACAACACCATACCACCACACTTCACACCACCACACATCACACCACCACACAACCACACATCACAACAACACACAACACTCCACCACACAACATACCACCACAAAACACACCACCACACATCACAACACCATACCACCACACTTCACACCACCACACATCACACCACCACACAACCACACATCACAACAACACACAACACTCCACCACACAACATACCACCACAAAACACACCACCACACATCACAACACCATACCACCACACTTCACACCACCACACATCACACCACCACACAACCACACATCACAACAACACACAACACACCACCACACAACACACCACCACACAATCACACATCACAACAACACACAACACACCACCACAAAACACACCACCACACATCACAACACCGCACCACCACACATCACACCACCACACATCACCACACATCACAACAACACACAACACACCACCACAAAACACACCACCACACATCACATCACCGCACCACCACACATCACACCACCACACATCACCACACCACACAACACACCACCACACCACACACCAAAACACATCACACCACACATCACACAACACACCACCACACATCACACCACCACACAACACACCACCAAAAATGACAACACCACACATCACACCACACAACACACCACCACACACCACCACTCATCACAACACCACACATCACACAACACACCACCACACATCACACCACCATACAACACACCACCACACATCACACCACCACACCACCACTCATCACAACACCACACATCACACCACCATACAACACACCACCACACATCACATCACCACACCACCACAAAACACACCACCACACATCACAACACCACACAACCACAAAACACACCATCACACATCACAACACCACACATCACACACACCACCATACAACACACCACCACACATCACACCACCACACCACACAACACACCACCACACACCACCACTCATCACAACACCACGCAACACACCACCACACATCACACCACCATACAACACACCACCACACATTACATCACACCACCACACAACACACCACCACACATCACACCACCACACATCACATCACCACACCACCACAAAACACACCACCACACATCACAACACCACACAACCACACATCACAACAACACACCACCACAAAACACACCATCACACACCACCACATATTACACAACACCACCACACATCACACCACCACACAACACACCACCACACAACCACACGTCACACCACCACACAACCACACATCACACCAACACACAATCACACCACACAACACACCACCACACAACACATCACACCACCACACAACACACCAACACACATCACACCACCACACATCACACCACACCACACCACCACACAACACATCATACCACCACACAACACACCAACACACATCACACCACCACACAACACATCACACCACCACACATCACACCACCACACAACACACCACCACACGTCACACCACCACACAACCACACATCACACCAACACACAATCACACCACACAACACACCACACAACACACCACCACACAACACATCACACCACCACACAACACACCACCACACATCACATCACACCACCACACATCACACACCACACAGTCACACATCACACCACCATACAACACACCACCAAAAATGACAACACCACACATCACACCACCACACACCACCACTCATCACAACACCACACATCACACAACACACCACCACACATCACACCACCACACCACACAACACACCACCACACACCACCACTCATCACACCACCACACATCACACCACCATACAACACACCACCACACATCACATCACCACACCACCACAAAACACACCACCACACATCACAACACCACACAACCACACATCACAACAACACACCACCACAAAACACACCATCACACATCACAACACCACACATCACACACACCACCATACAACACACCACCACACATCACTCCACCACACCACACAACACACCACCACACACCACCACTCATCACAACACCACGCAACACACCACCACACATCACACCACCACACATCACACCACCACACATTACATCACACCACCACACAACACACCACCACACATCACACCACCACACAACACACATCACATCACCACACCACCACAAAACACACCACCACACATCACATCACCACACCACCACAAAACACACCACCACACATCACATCACCACACCACCACAAAACACACCACCACACATCACAAAACCACACAACCACACATCACAACAACACACCACCACAAAACACACCATCACACACCACCACACAACACACCACCACACATCACAACACCACACAACCACACGTCACACACCTACACACCACACAGTCACACATCACACCACCACATAATCACACATCACACCCCCACATACCATACCACCACACATTACACCACCACGCAACACACCACCACACATTACACCACCACGCAACACACCACCACATATTACACCACCACACAACACACCACCACACAATCACACAACACAACACAACACACAACCACACAACACACCACCACACATCACACCACACCACCACACAACACACCACCACACATTACAACACACCACCACACATTACATCACACCACCACACATCACACCACACCACCACACATCACAGCACACCACCACACAACACACAACACATCACACCACCACACAACACACAACACATCACACCATCACACATCACAACACCAAACAACCACACATCACACCACCACACAATCACACATCACACCAACACACAATCACACACCACCACACAACACACTACCACACAATCAAACCATCACACATCACAACACCACACCACCACACATCACACCACACATCACACATCACACCACACACCACAACACCACACACCACAACACCACACATCACACCACCACACATTACTCCACCACACAATCACACATCACACCACGCATCACACCACACATCACACCACCACACAATCACACAACACACCACCACACAACACACCACCACACAACCACACAACACAACACAACACAACACACAACCACACAACACACCACCATACATCACACCACCACACAACACACCACCATACATCACACCACCACACACCACACCACAACAAAACAAAACACACCACCACGCATCACACACCACACAATCACGCATCACACCACCCACACAACACAACACATCACCACACAACACACCACCACACAATCACACAACACAACACAACACACAACCACACAACACACCACCACACATCACACCACACCACCACACATCACACCACACCACCACACAACACACCACCACACAACACACAACACATCACACCATCACACATCACAACACCAAACAACCACACATCACACCATCACACATCACACCAACACACAATCACACACCACCACACAACACACTACCACACAATCACACAACACAACACAACACACAACCACACAACACACCACCACACAACACACCACCACACATCACACCACACCACCACACATCACACCACACCACCACACACCACACCACCACACATTACATCACACCACCACACATCACACCACACATCACAGCACACCACCACACAACACACAACACATCACACCACCACACAACACACAACACATCACACCATCACACATCACAACACCAAACAACCACACATCACACCACCACACAATCACACACCACCACACAACACACTACCACACAATCAAACCATCACACATCACACCATCACACCACACATCACACATCACACCACACACCACAACACCACACACCACAACACCACACATCACACCACCACACATTACTCCACCACACAATCACGCATCACACCACGCATCACACCACGCATCACACCACACATCACACCACCACACAATCACACAACACACCACCACACAACACACCACCACACAACCACACAACACAACACAACACACAACCACACAACACACCACCATACATCACACCACCACACAACACACCACCATACATCACACCACCACATACCACACCACAACAAAACACACCACCACGCATCACACACCACACAATCACGCATCACACCACCCACACACCACCACACAACACAACACATCACCACACCACCACAACAACACACAACACTCCACCACACAACACACCACACAACACACCACCACACAACACATCACACCACCACACAACACACCACCACACATCACATCACACCACCACACATCACACACCACACAGTCACACATCACACCACCATACAACACACCACCAAAAATGACAACACCACACATCACACCACCACACACCACCACTCATCACAACACCACACATCACACAACACACCACCACACATCACACCACCACACCACACAACACACCACCACACACCACCACTCATCACACCACCACACATCACACCACCATACAACACACCACCACACATCACATCACCACACCACCACAAAACACACCACCACACATCACAACACCACACAACCACACATCACAACAACACACCACCACAAAACACACCATCACACATCACAACACCACACATCACACACACCACCATACAACACACCACCACACATCACTCCACCACACCACACAACACACCACCACACACCACCACTCATCACAACACCACGCAACACACCACCACACATCACACCACCACACATCACACCACCACACATTACATCACACCACCACACAACACACCACCACACATCACACCACCACACAACACACATCACATCACCACACCACCACAAAACACACCACCACACATCACATCACCACACCACCACAAAACACACCACCACACATCACATCACCACACCACCACAAAACACACCACCACACATCACAAAACCACACAACCACACATCACAACAACACACCACCACAAAACACACCATCACACACCACCACACAACACACCACCACACATCACAACACCACACAACCACACGTCACACACCTACACACCACACAGTCACACATCACACCACCACATAATCACACATCACACCCCCACAGACCATACCACCACACATTACACCACCACGCAACACACCACCACACATTACACCACCACGCAACACACCACCACATATTACACCACCACACAACACACCACCACACAATCACACAACACAACACAACACACAACCACACAACACACCACCACACATCACACCACACCACCACACAACACACCACCACACATTACAACACACCACCACACATTACATCACACCACCACACATCACACCACACCACCACACATCACAGCACACCACCACACAACACACAACACATCACACCACCACACAACACACAACACATCACACCATCACACATCACAACACCAAACAACCACACATCACACCACCACACAATCACACATCACACCAACACACAATCACACACCACCACACAACACACTACCACACAATCAAACCATCACACATCACAACACCACACCACCACACATCACACCATCACACCACACATCACACATCACACCACACACCACAACACCACACACCACAACACCACACATCACACCACCACACATTACTCCACCACACAATCACGCATCACACCACGCATCACACCACACATCACACCACCACACAATCACACAACACACCACCACACAACACACCACCACACAACCACACAACACAACACAACACAACACACAACCACACAACACACCACCATACATCACACCACCACACAACACACCACCATACATCACACCACCACACACCACACCACAACAAAACAAAACACACCACCACGCATCACACACCACACAATCACGCATCACACCACCCACACAACACAACACATCACCACACAACACACCACCACACAATCACACAACACAACACAACACACAACCACACAACACACCACCACACATCACACCACACCACCACACATCACACCACACCACCACACAACACACCACCACACAACACACAACACATCACACCATCACACATCACAACACCAAACAACCACACATCACACCACCACACAATCACACATCACACCAACACACAATCACACACCACCACACAACACACTACCACACAATCACACAACACAACACAACACACAACCACACAACACACCACCACACAACACACCACCACACATCACACCACACCACCACACATCACACCACACCACCACACACCACACCACCACACATTACATCACACCACCACACATCACACCACACATCACAGCACACCACCACACAACACACAACACATCACACCACCACACAACACACAACACATCACACCATCACACATCACAACACCAAACAACCACACATCACACCACCACACAATCACACACCACCACACAACACACTACCACACAATCAAACCATCACACATCACACCATCACACCACACATCACACATCACACCACACACCACAACACCACACACCACAACACCACACATCACACCACCACACATTACTCCACCACACAATCACGCATCACACCACGCATCACACCACGCATCACACCACACATCACACCACCACACAATCACACAACACACCACCACACAACACACCACCACACAACCACACAACACAACACAACACACAACCACACAACACACCACCATACATCACACCACCACACAACACACCACCATACATCACACCACCACATACCACACCACAACAAAACACACCACCACGCATCACACACCACACAATCACGCATCACACCACCCACACACCACCACACAACACATCACCACACCACCACAACAACACACAACACTCCACCACACAACATACCATCACAAAACACACCACCACACTTCACACCACCACACATAACACCACCACACATAACACCACCACACATAACACCACAACACATCACAACACCACACATCACAACACCACACAACCACACATCACAACAACACACAACACACCACCACACAACACACCACCACAAAACACACCACCAAACATAACAATACCACACAACCACACACCACAACAACACACAACACTCCACCACACAACATACCATCACAAAACACACCACCACACATCACAACACCATACCACCACACTTCACACCACCACACTTCACACCACCACACAACCACACATCACAACAACACACAACACACCACCACACAACACACCACCACACAACACACCACCACACAATCACACATCACAACAACACACAACACACCACCACAAAACACACCACCACACATCACAACACCATACCACCACACTTCACACCACCACACATCACACCACCACACAACCACACATCACAACAACACACAACACTCCACCACACAACATACCACCACAAAACACACCACCACACATCACAACACCATACCACCACACTTCACACCACCACACATCACACCACCACACAACCACACATCACAACAACACACAACACACCACCACACAACACACCACCACACAATCACACATCACAACAACACACAACACACCACCACAAAACACACCACCACACATCACAACACCGCACCACCACACATCACACCACCACACATCACCACACATCACAACAACACACAACACACCACCACAAAACACACCACCACACATCACATCACCGCACCACCACACATCACACCACCACACATCACACCACCACACAACACACCACCACACAACCACACGTCACACCACCACACAACCACACATCACACCAACACACAATCACACCACACAACACACCACCACACAACACATCACACCACCACACAACACACCAACACACATCACACCACCACACATCACACCACACCACACCACCACACAACACATCATACCACCACACAACACACCAACACACATCACACCACCACACAACACATCACACCACCACACATCACACCACCACACAACACACCACCACACGTCACACCACCACACAACCACACATCACACCAACACACAATCACACCACACAACACACCACACAACACACCACCACACAACACATCACACCACCACACAACACACCACCACACATCACATCACACCACCACACATCACACACCACACAGTCACACATCACACCACCATACAACACACCACCAAAAATGACAACACCACACATCACACCACCACACACCACCACTCATCACAACACCACACATCACACAACACACCACCACACATCACACCACCACACCACACAACACACCACCACACACCACCACTCATCACACCACCACACATCACACCACCATACAACACACCACCACACATCACATCACCACACCACCACAAAACACACCACCACACATCACAACACCACACAACCACACATCACAACAACACACCACCACAAAACACACCATCACACATCACAACACCACACATCACACACACCACCATACAACACACCACCACACATCACTCCACCACACCACACAACACACCACCACACACCACCACTCATCACAACACCACACATTACTCCACCACACAATCACGCATCACACCACGCATCACACCACACATCACACCACCACACAATCACACAACACACCACCACACAACACACCACCACACAACCACACAACACAACACAACACACAACCACACAACACACCACCATACATCACACCACCACACAACACACCACCATACATCACACCACCACATACCACACCACAACAAAACACACCACCACGCATCACACACCACACAATCACGCATCACACCACCCACACACCACCACACAACACAACACATCACCACACCACCACAACAACACACAACACTCCACCACACAACATACCATCACAAAACACACCACCACACTTCACACCACCACACATAACACCACCACACATAACACCACCACACATAACACCACAACACATCACAACACCACACATCACAACACCACACAACCACACATCACAACAACACACAACACACCACCACACAACACACCACCACAAAACACACCACCAAACATAACAATACCACACAACCACACACCACAACAACACACAACACTCCACCACACAACATACCATCACAAAACACACCACCACACATCACAACACCATACCACCACACTTCACACCACCACACTTCACACCACCACACAACCACACATCACAACAACACACAACACATCACCACACAACACACCACCACACAACACACCACCACACAATCACACATCACAACAACACACAACACACCACCACAAAACACACCACCACACATCACAACACCATACCACCACACTTCACACCACCACACATCACACCACCACACAACCACACATCACAACAACACACAACACTCCACCACACAACATACCACCACAAAACACACCACCACACATCACAACACCATACCACCACACTTCACACCACCACACATCACACCACCACACAACCACACATCACAACAACACACAACACACCACCACACAACACACCACCACACAATCACACATCACAACAACACACAACACACCACCACAAAACACACCACCACACATCACAACACCGCACCACCACACATCACACCACCACACATCACCACACATCACAACAACACACAACACACCACCACAAAACACACCACCACACATCACATCACCGCACCACCACACATCACACCACCACACATCACCACACCACACAACACACCACCACACCACACACCAAAACACATCACACCACACATCACACAACACACCACCACACATCACACCACCACACAACACACCACCAAAAATGACAACACCACACATCACACCACACAACACACCACCACACACCACCACTCATCACAACACCACACATCACACAACACACCACCACACATCACACCACCATACAACACACCACCACACATCACACCACCACACATCACACCACCATACAACACACCACCACACATCACATCACCACACCACCACAAAACACACCACCACACATCACAACACCACACAACCACAAAACACACCATCACACATCACAACACCACACATCACACACACCACCATACAACACACCACCACACATCACACCACCACACCACACAACACACCACCACACACCACCACTCATCACAACACCACGCAACACACCACCACACATCACACCACCACACCACACAACACACCACCACACACCACCACTCATCACAACACCACGCAACACACCACCACACATCACACCACCATACAACACACCACCACACATTACATCACACCACCACACAACACACCACCACACATCACACCACCACACATCACATCACCACACCACCACAAAACACACCACCACACATCACAACACCACACAACCACACATCACAACAACACACCACCACAAAACACACCATCACACACCACCACATATTACACAACACCACCACACATCACACCACCACACAACACACCACCACACAACCACACGTCACACCACCACACAACCACACATCACACCAACACACAATCACACCACACAACACACCACCACACAACACATCACACCACCACACAACACACCAACACACATCACACCACCACACATCACACCACACCACACCACCACACAACACATCATACCACCACACAACACACCAACACACATCACACCACCACACAACACATCACACCACCACACATCACACCACCACACAACACACCACCACACGTCACACCACCACACAACCACACATCACACCAACACACAATCACACCACACAACACACCACACAACACACCACCACACAACACATCACACCACCACACAACACACCACCACACATCACATCACACCACCACACATCACACACCACACAGTCACACATCACACCACCATACAACACACCACCAAAAATGACAACACCACACATCACACCACCACACACCACCACTCATCACAACACCACACATCACACAACACACCACCACACATCACACCACCACACCACACAACACACCACCACACACCACCACTCATCACACCACCACACATCACACCACCATACAACACACCACCACACATCACATCACCACACCACCACAAAACACACCACCACACATCACAACACCACACAACCACACATCACAACAACACACCACCACAAAACACACCATCACACATCACAACACCACACATCACACACACCACCATACAACACACCACCACACATCACTCCACCACACCACACAACACACCACCACACACCACCACTCATCACAACACCACGCAACACACCACCACACATCACACCACCACACATCACACCACCACACATTACATCACACCACCACACAACACACCACCACACATCACACCACCACACAACACACATCACATCACCACACCACCACAAAACACACCACCACACATCACATCACCACACCACCACAAAACACACCACCACACATCACATCACCACACCACCACAAAACACACCACCACACATCACAAAACCACACAACCACACATCACAACAACACACCACCACAAAACACACCATCACACACCACCACACAACACACCACCACACATCACAACACCACACAACCACACGTCACACACCTACACACCACACAGTCACACATCACACCACCACATAATCACACATCACACCCCCACAGACCATACCACCACACATTACACCACCACGCAACACACCACCACACATTACACCACCACGCAACACACCACCACATATTACACCACCACACAACACACCACCACACAACCACACGTCACACCACCACACAACCACACATCACACCAACACACAATCACACCACACAACACACCACCACACAACACATCACACCACCACACAACACACCAACACACATCACACCACCACACATCACACCACCACACAACACATCACACCACCACACATCACACCACCACACAACACATCACACCACCACACAACACACCACCACACAACCACACATCACACCAACACACAATCACACCACACAACACACCACACAACCACACATCACATCACACCACCACACATCACACACCACACAATCACACATCACATCACCACACAACACACCACCATACATCACAACATCACACCACAACACCACACATAACACCACCACACAATCACACCATCACACATCACAACACCACACAACCACACATCACACCACCACACATCACACACCACACAACCACACATCACACCACAACACAATCACACACCACCACACAACACACCACCACACAACACACCACCACACACCACCACACATCACAACACCACACAATACAACACACCAACACACAACACACCACACATCACACAATCACACACCACCACATAACACACCATCATACAACACACCACCACACCACACATCACACCACCACACATCACACCACCACCACACAACACACCACCACACACCACCACACAACACACCACACAACACACCACCACACACCACCACATAACACACCATCATACAACACACCACACAACACACCACCACACATCACACCACCACACACCACCACACAACACACCACCGCACAACACACCACCACACAACACACCACCACACATCACACCACCACACAACACACCACCACACATCACACCACCACACACCACCACACAACACACCACCTCACAAAACACCACCACACATCACACCACCACACCACACACAACCACACAACACATAACCACACATCACACCACACAACACACCACCACACAACACAACACTCCACCACACAATCACACATCACACCACACAACACACCACCACACCACACAACACAACACACCACCACACAACACACCACCACACAACACACCACATCACCACACATCATACACCACACAATCACACATCACACCACGCATCACACCACCACACAACACACCACCACACAATCACACATCACATCACACAACACACCACCACACAACACAACACCACACAACACACCACACCACCACACAACACAACACCACACACCACATCACCACACATCATACACCACACAATCGCACATCACACCACGCATCACACCACCACACAATCACACACCACCACACCACACAACACACCACACAACACACCACACAACACTCCACCACACAATCACACATCACCACACCACACCACCACACCACACAACACACCACACATCACACACCACACAATCACACATCACCACACCACACAATCACACACCACCACACCACACAACACACCACACATCACACACCACACATCACACACCACACAATCACACATCACACCACCACACATTCACACATCACTCCACGCATCACACATTCACACACCACCACACCACCACACACCACCACACCACCACACACCACCACACCACCACACAACACACCACACATCACACACCACACAATCACACATCACACCATCACACACCACCACACAACACACCACCACACATCACACCACCACACAATCACACACCACACAACACATCACCACGCAACACACCACCACACAATCACACATCACACCCCCACACAACCACACAACACACCACCACAGAACCACACAACACAACACACCACCACACAACCACACAACACACCACCACAGAACCACACAACACCACACACCACCACAAAACACACCCCCACACAACCACACAACACACCACCACAGAACCACACAACACAACACACCACCACACAACCACACATCACAACACCACACACCACCACATAACCACACATCACAACACCACACACCACCACAAAACACACCACCACACAACACACCACCACACAACCACACATCACTCCACCACCACACATTCACACATCACCACACACCATCACACATCAGTCAATACTTATACACACTGTATATGGCTGTTTATGTTATGGGGAATTAAGAGGTTTTTTGTATTTATCAGTAACTTAAAAAAAAGTAGCATGCAATACTTATTTTAAAAAGCAGGTATTATTACATGATAGATAGTATTACTCGTTATTTTAAATGACTCAAGTGACTGAAAATCTGCAGAAATATAGATGCTGTTCTCTGTTTTAAGCTTACTCTAAAACTCAGGTTCATATTGTCTGATTTAGCAGGATATAAATTGGAGCTTTTAAAGCTAAAATGAAAGCAAGTGTTGCTATGCAACTGAACATGAGATGAGTGACTGCACCTAGAGCGAGTTTGAGTGTGTGTTCTGCTGATCTCTAGCGGTCACACTGATGCACTGCACACATTTACACTGATATTACACTTCAGTCACATGCTTTCATTTATAACTAATCATTTGGATTTACTTTATGTGTCTCTGTTAAGTAGCTGGAGCGGTTAGAGTTTGAGGTGAGTGGCACGTTGTTAAGCTAGTTGTTCACCTTTTTTCACTTGAGCTTCAGGCCAGGTGGCACAATTTCCACTGGCTGCCCACATACCATCATATACACCTCCTAATCTTGATATTTCATCTGAATATCTACAATTGTAAAAGTAAAGTAGACACAGTCAAGTATTTCAATTTTTGGAGTGAATATTGTTTTTATTTTGAAGTGACAATGTAAAGTTAGACCCTTGGTCCCCTTAAGAATGTCTTGACTGGGATTCTGTTATTTGATTTGCTGTCGTTGTTTAGTTATTCAGTGATTCAACTAAGTTGTGAAAATAAACAATTACAGAAAATATTGCAGAACACCCCTCCCACCGCCAAAAAAGAACACATAAGCTACTATAACACTAAAGGAGGAATTCACTAGGAATGACTTGCAGCCAGTATGATGTGCTTTCATTCACTTAAGGAATAATGCAGATCAGCCCGCAGTGTGCAGAACGCAGGTGAACACAGCTGCACCACTTTTGCACATGGAATTTCAGCACAAAAACCTGTTACTAACCTTATTCACTAAGCACCCACAATCTGTTGTAGTATGTGCAATCAGCACTGAAAGTGTGCTGCTTCTCGAGTATTTAAATTAAGTGTTATTGCTTTCCAACAAAATAGTTGAAAAACGTATTACGCTGTTCAATAGAACAACAAGTTATTGCATTCATGGGTTTAAGTACTTTGTTTATTGTCTTAAACATTATTTTATGATAAGCCGCACCATCATTGATGATATTTGAATAGTGATCTTTTTTTGCAACATTTTGAGAATTATCTTAACCAGAATAAAAACCAGAATCAGAATGAGCTCAGGTATACTTACACACATACAAGGGATTTGTCTCGTTGACAGAAGCTTCCAGTGCAAATGCAACCATACATACAACATATACATTTAAACATATGCATATAGTGACAAAAAAACAAGTTATAACAGATAAAAATGAGAAATATACAATAGAGCAATAATGATGACATACAGATATGTGCAGGTGATGTATTGAAGAAGAGGAAGGATATGTTAAAGAATATAAATGAAATGTGGAGAGAAGTAGGAACGGATGAAATGAATATTGCACATGGTTGTATTGACCAAAGGAAAGTATTTGGGGACAGTTTTAACTGTTCATGAGATGGATAGCCTGAGGGGAATAACTGTTCCTGTGTCTGACGGTTCTGGTGCTCAGAGCTCTGAAGCGCCGGCCAGAAGGCAACAGTTCAAAAAGGCAGTGGGGAGGGTGAGCGGGGTCCAGAGTGATTTTACCAGCCTTTTTCTTCACTCTGGAAGTGTATAGTTCTTGAAGGGGGGGCAGGGGCTCAGCAGTCCGGACTGTCCTCTGTAGTCTTCTGATGTCCGATTTCGTAGCTGCACCAAGCCAGACAGTTATTGAAGTGCAGAGGACAGACTCAATGAGCACCTGTGGCAGGTTGAACTTCCTCAACAGGCAAAGGAAGTACAACCTCTGCTGCCAGATTTTTTATATTGCCGCTAAAGTTGCCTTCCTTTGGCTTTCTGTGCCTGTAACTCAGCTGTATATAAGGGACATGGTTTACTGAGACAACACACACTCAAAGGGGCAAATTCAGCCAATATAGATTAGAGTTACACTGATCATCAGAATTGATCGTTGAGAGCTCAGAGATAGAGCAGTAGAGAAGATCATTATCAATGTTTCTTCAAATTCTTCAAATTTAAAGTTGTTGATCTTGCTGTAGGCAAAGCAAACATATTAAATGAAAGAATCTGAACTCCTTTTTTAAACTCCTTTAGGATGTGGCTGTGTGTTTGTGGCTGTGGTTTTGGTTGTGGCTGTAGTTGTGGCTGTTGCTGTTGCTGAGCTTGTGGTTGTGGCTGTTGCTGTGGTTGTGATTGAGGTTGTGGTTGTGGCTGTGTTTGTGACTGGTTGTGACTGTGCTTGTGCTTGTGGCTGTGCTTGTGTTTGTGACTGTGTTTGTGGCTGTGCTTGTGTTTGTGACTGTGGTTGTGGTTGTGTATGTGGCTGTGCTTGTGTTTGTGACTGCGTTTGTGGTTGTGGCTGTGTATGTGGCTGTGCTTGTGTTTCTGATTGTGTTTGTGACTGTGTTTGTGGTTGTGGCTGTGCTTGTGGCTGTGTATGTGGCTGTGCTTGTGTTTGTGATTGTGGCTGTGCTTGTGGCTGTGTATGTGGCTGTGCTTGTGTTTGTGATTGTGTTTGTGGCTGTGTTTGTGGTTGTGGCTGTGCTTGTGACTGTGCTTGTGGCTGTGCTTGTGTTTGTGACTGTGCTTGTGTTTGTGATTGTGTTTGTGGCTGTGCTTGTGTTTGTGACTGTGTTTGTGGCTGTGGCTGTGCTTGTGGTTGTGTTTGTGGCTGTGCTTGTGTTTGTGACTGTTTGTGGCTGTGGTTTTGGTTGTGACTGTGTTTGTGGCTGTGGTTGTGGCTCTGCCTGTGGTTGTGACTGTGTTTGTGGCTGTGCTCATGTTTGTGACTGTGGTTGTGGCTGTAGTTGTGGCTGTTGCTGTGGCTGAGCTTGTGGTTGTGATTGTGGCTGTGGTTGTGGTTTTGGCTGTGTTTGTGGCTCTGCCTGTGGCTGTGTTTGTGGCTGTGCTTGTGGCTGTGTTTGTGGCTCTGCCTGTAGCTGTGGCTGTGTTTGTGACTGTGGCTGTGTTTGTGGCTGTGCATGTGGCTGTGTTTGTGGCTCTGGCTGTGGCTGTGGTTGTGTTTGTGACTGTGGCTGTGTTTGTGGCTGTGCATGTGGCTGTGTTTGTGGCTCTGCCTGTAGCTGTGGCTGTGTTTGTGACTGTGGCTGTGTTTGTGGCTGTGCATGTGGCTGTGTTTGTGGCTCTGGCTGTGGCTGTGGTTGTGTTTGTGACTGTGGCTGTGTTTGTGGCTGTGCATGTGGCTGTGTTTGTGGCTCTGCCTGTAGCTGTGGCTGTGTTTGTGACTGTGGCTGTGTTTGTGGCTGTGCTTGTGGCTGTGTTTGTGGCTCTGCCTGTAGCTGTGGCTGTGTTTGTGACTGTGGCTGTGTTTGTGGCTGTGCATGTGGCTGTGTTTGTGGCTCTGGCTGTGGCTGTGGTTGTGGCTGTTCAAATTTAAAGTTGTTGATCTTGCTGTAGGCAAAGTAAATATATTAAATGACATAATCTGAACTCCCTTTTTAAACTCCTTTAGGGTACATGGAGATTGTTAAAGGTGATTTAATATGATCTAGAGCTAAATGGATTGAGAACGGTGTGGCTGTGTTTGTGGCTGTGGTTATGGTTGTGGCTGTAGTTGTGGCTGTTGCTGTTACTGTGGCTGAGCTTTTGGTTGTGATTGTGGCTGTGTGGCTGTGGTTTTGGTTGTGGCTGAGCTTGTGGTTGAGCTTGTGGCTGTGTTTGTGACTGTGCTTGTGGCTCTGCCTGTGGCTGTGGCTGTTGTTGTGGCTGTTCAAATTTAAAGTTGTTGATCTTGCTGTGGGCAAAGTAAATATATTAAATGACATAATCTGAACTCCCTTTTTAAACTCCTTTAGGGTACATGGAGATTGTTAAATGTGATTTAATATGATCTAGAGCTAAATGGATTGAGAATGGTGTGGCTGTGTGGCTTTGCTTGTGGCTGTGGTTGTGACTGTGGTTGTGGATGTGCTTGTGACTGTGGCTGTGGTTGTGGCTGTGGTTGTGGATGTGGTTGTGATTGTGGCTATGTTTGTGGCTGTGTTTGTGGCTGTGGTTGTGGCTGTGCTTGTGGCTGTGTTTGTGGCTGTGGTTGTGGCTGTGTTTGTGGCTGTGGTTGTGGTTGTGACTGTGGTTGTGGCTGTGTTTGTGGCTGTGTTTGTGGCTGTGCTTGTGGCTGTGTTTGTGGCTGTGTTTGTGGCTGTGTTTGTGGCTGTGTTTGTGGCTGTGGTTGTGGTTGTGACTGTGGTTGTGGCTGTGTTTGTGGCTGTGTTTGTGGCTGTGCTTGTGGCTGTGTTTGTGGCTGTGGTTGTGACTGTGGTTGTGACTGTGTTTGTGGCTGTGGTTGTGGCTGTGCTTGTGGCTTGCAGATGCATGATTCCCACTTTTTATACCCTCATGTCCGGGGGAGGGACTTGCAAATTCTGTCTACCAATTTCTCATTGGCCTTTTCTCAAGTTCAGAGGTAACCAAGTCCTCTAGTGTCACTTGACACAACGTCAAAGTGAGCAACAGACGGGGAACTGCCATAATAATATTATATATTAATATTATTTTTCACTTTCAATTAGTCAATTTTTAAACCAACATTAGTCCTGATCATAACTACCAAATTCATTCATTCATTTTCAGGACTTAAACCCTTTAAATGTCAGTTTGTTTACATAATGCCACTGTTGTTTTTTTACACACATTTCTCAATACACACATAAGAAACACACACACACTCACACATGCGCGTGCGCACACACACACACACACACTTCTCTTAATACACTCATACAAAACACACACACACATTTCTTAATACACTCATACAAAACATACACACACACAATTGTATCTGTATCATGTATTCAGTCCTGCAGGTCTCTATAATAAAGGAAACAGAAAATACACACACACACACACACACACACACACACACTTGTATCTGCATCATGTATTCAGTCCTGCAGGTCTCTATAATAAAGGAAACAGAGAATACACACACACACACACACACACTTGTATCTGCATCATGTATTCTGTCCTGCAGGTCTCTATAATAAAGGAAACAGAGAATACACACACACACACACACACACACACACTTCTCTTAATACACTCATACAAAACACACACACACACATTTCTTAATACACTCATACAAAACATACACACACACACACACACTTGTATCTGCATCATGTATTCAGTCCTGCAGGTCTCTATAATACAGGAAACAGAGAATACACACACACACACACACACACACACACGTATCTGCATCATGTATTCAGTTGTCCTGCAGGTCTCTATAATACAGGAAACAGAGAATACACACACACACACACACACACACACACACACACACACACACACACACTTGTATCTGCATCATGTATTCAGTCCTGCAGGTCTCTATAATAAAGGAAACAGAGAATACACACACACACACACACACACTTGTATCTGCATCATGTATTCTGTCCTGCAGGTCTCTATAATAAAGGAAACAGAGAATACACACACACACACACACACACACTTCTCTTAATACACTCATACAAAACACACACACACACATTTCTTAATACACTCATACAAAACATACACACACACACACACACTTGTATCTGCAGGTCTCTGTAATACAGGAAACAGAGAATAGGGGAAAAGCTTGTATTTGCTCCACAGGATAAACATGAGAAAAATGGCGCCATCTGGTGGAAGATACAAATAATTTAAATTTTGAAGCAGGGATCCAGAATGAAAGTATAATATAATATAGTTCATGATTTCATGCTTTAATGGCACTGGGATCAAATATTGCCGTTTTAATGGATTTCAATTGGGACATTTTTGTCCTGAAGGTCCCGAGTGTGACTATTTTGTGTACATAGTGTGTTATAGATGTATTATAGGAACTGAGGTTGAAGTATCAAAATACCCCCAAAATACACAGACATTTGGCATACACAGACATTATTCCGTTTGCATCAACACAGCCAAAATTATCGAAAAAACACAAATGTTAAACTCATAAATAATATAATGCCCTCTCTATAATGCAGTTATAATTGTTCATGTTTGTGTAATTTGTAATTATACAGAACTCCTAATATATTTATATATAGTTTATATGAAATAGAAGGCTGTGTGTTAGGGAGGACACTTCTCTTGATGGTTTCGTGCATCGTAGACTTTATCAGTTCACATAGTCTGACCATTCTCTGTTGATCTCTCATCAACAAGTGTTTCATACACAGAACTGCACCTCACAGGATGTATGTTTCATTCTGAGTAAATGCTAGAGACTGTTGTGTGTGAAAATCCCAGAAATACTCAAACCAGCCCATCTGGTGGGCTTAAGCCCCTGATGTATTGTCCCAAGACACTGATCTGTTCTTGAAGATTCACTTCACAAAAAAAGTATGTTGAATGAGTTTCTCTTTGTTTGCCAGTTTTCTGTCTGTAAGGCAAAGCAATGGTCGCTGGGCGTGGTAGGAAATCACTTCATTCAGTTCACTCAAGGTCGTAAGCATGTCTTGGTCACAGAGACTGCACTCAGAGTCGTTAATGATCTTCTAACGAGACTATTCTTCAGTCATAGATCTTCTGCATTTGACACATCTCACACAGCATACTCATATCTCACCTCTCTGCTATTGAAACAAACATGTTCTGCGTGTGCAAGAGGATATTTTGAGTGCATTAAAAGGTATTTTGTACGCAATGTATCTCCTTGCACAGAAAAATCCAATTTGCAGTTGAATAAAGTTTATTTGAATGTGAATTTGCACATTGTGACATTGTGACATTTACATAATGTGTTTTGCATGTGCAAGATCTCACTTGCTCTCTCATACCTGCTCAACAAGGTCACAGCATTATAATTTCAGCCAATCAGAGATGAGCTGGTACATTTTGATTGGCTGGCGAGACCACAGATCATTCTGCTGATAAAAACAAGAGGAAGAGAGTTTGTTTTCAAGAAAGGAAATGTCACACACATTATGAGCACATGAAAGCAGCTCTTTTGTTGACTGAACTGTTTTTATTAAAGCTTTATGAAATATGATGTTTAGTCTGTACACTGCCAATAGGGTTGATCTGTCTAGCTGTCTTCATTTGGTCTATATTAGTATTTGATTCTCAGTTACCACGTTATGTAGCGCCAATCTTGTTTCATCCATGTTAACAAGCACTTTCATATGAAATGACCTTCATTTAATCTCTCCCATGTGTAACATGTAATTGTGCAGTTTTGGGGAACGTCATTTGACTTCTATCCCACAGGATATTCTGAAAAATCAGATTATTATAGTCTAGCATGCATCAGCAATCACTGAACCTTCTTCTTTCACTTATATTACAGGAAATCTGATGTGTGCTATCTTTTTCAGTATCTGTTTTTATGAAGTTTAAGTATTCTATCACAACCCTTCTGACAAAACTGATTAAAGAGAAGAAGCGGGAGAAAGGAAAAGAGGATAATTATGCCTCCTCTCATAGTTTGGGGTCAGTTAAATGTACAGTTTACTGAACATCAATTGTTTGAGACTGCAAAAGTAATCCTCAGTATTGTATCCTGTATCCTGACAGTATTCCTGGTATGTGTATAATCCGTTGAGTAAATATCGTTTGTAATGAGAACTGTATAAGCATATAAAGTGTGTACTGGAGCATTGTGTTTGTTCACTCTTCTGCAGTATGTACACTGAGATGTTCATGTTGCTATAGTTACCAAAAATGTCCAATCACATAGCGCTCGTGAGCAGATTCTAATAGCCAATCCTGACGTAGGAGGCGGGACTTGTCGGAATAGGGTGTAAAAGCGAGTTCTTACACATTCAAATAATATATTCAACTTTGCAAGAAGATACATTGCTTTACAGAACTGAGTTCAAGGGCATACAAATGACCTTGTGTGTTCAAAATATCATCTTGTGAGTGCAGAATTGTGTCACATATATAACTCCATATTAATGCCCTTACTAATAATATATATACATTTACCAAACCACTTCCGTTAGTGAACAGAGATGAATGATTCGAGATATTTCTATTCTGCACACATGAAACTGATCTCGGTTTCGTTTCTGCAGTAAAGAAACACGTTCGCCTCGTGACGTCACTCGCGCTGTGGACCAATGAGCTCGCGCTCTGCACAGTACAAACGGGCGCGTGCATGTGAGTGTGCACGCAGTTCATCGCAAACGTCGAGCATTGATCAGCGGCTACCCATCATTATTATCACCTATAATTACTATTCTAAGTTCTTCAAGTTATTGTGTTGTGTTTCAGGTGGAAGAATTGAACGGCTCGTGATGGACGGCTGCGCGCAAATATGTAAATGTTTCCTGATCCTGTTCAGCAGTCTGTTCGCTGTGAGTGTGACGTCACACCGTTTTTACCTTTATTTACTCTATATGTCACATAAGATAAAAGGGTGGAATAAATGTGGATGATGATGATGATAGAGTTTAACTTTCAATCTTAGTTCATATACAAAAGCAGAAATGCAAAGCAGTTTGAAACGTTTCATCAGCGCCATCTCATGTTTGTTTTGTGATAATAACTATGATATTTATATATACTATAATAATTGTGAATGTTTCAGCTGGTGGTGTTTGCACTGGTGTTATTATTATTAATAATAATTGTTCTGAATGTTTCAGCTGGTGGTGTTTGCGGTTATATTAATAATAATAATAATTGTGAATGATTCAGCTGGTAGTGTTTGTGCTGGTATTATTATTAATAATAATAATTGTTCTGAATGTTTCAGCTGGTGGTGTTTGTGCTGGTATTATTATTAATAATAATAATTGTTCTGAATGTTTCAGCTGGTGGTGTTTGTGCTGGTATTATTAATAATAATAATAATTGTTCTGAATGTTTCAGCTGGTAGTGTTTGTGCTGGTATTAATAATAATTGTTCTGAATGTTTCAGCTGGTGGTGTTTGTGCTGGTATTAATAATAATTGTTCTGAATGTTTCAGCTGGTGGTGTATGCACTGGTATTATTATTATTAATAATAATTGTTCTGAATGTTTCAGCTGGTGGTGTTTGCACTGGTATTATTATTATTAATAATAATTGTTCTGAATGTTTCAGCTGGTGGTGTTTGTGCTGGTATTATTATTAATAATAATAATAATAATAATAATTGTTCTGAATGTTTCAGCTGGTGGTGTTTGTGCTGGTATTATTATTATTAATAATAATAATAATAATAATAATTGTTCTGAATGTTTCAGCTGGTGGTGTTTGCACTGGTATTATTATTATTAATAATAATTGTTCTGAATGTTTCAGCTGGTGGTGTTTGTGCTGGTATTATTAATAATAATAATAATAATAATTGTTCTGAATGTCTCAGCTGGTGGTGTTTGTGCTGGTATTATTAATAATAATAATAATAATAATAATTGTTCTGAATGTTTCAGCTGGTGGTGTATGTGCTGGTATTAATAATAATAATAATAATAATAATAATTGTTCTGAATGTTTCAGCTGGTGGTGTTTGTGCTGGTATTAATAATAATAATAATAATAATTGTTCTGAATATCTCAGCTGGTGGTGTTTGTGCTGGTATTATTATTAATAATAATAATAATAATAATTGTTCTGAATGTCTCAGCTGGTGGTGTTTGTGCTGGTATTATTATTAATAATAATAATAATAATAATAATTGTTCTGAATGTTTCAGCTGGTGGTGTATGTGCTGGTATTAATAATAATAATAATAATAATTGTTCTGAATGTTTCAGCTGGTGGTGTTTGTGCTGGTATTATTATTAATAATAATAATAATTGTTCTGAATGTCTCAGCTGGTGGTGTTTGTGCTGGTATTATTATTAATAATAATAATTGTTCTGAATGTTTCAGCTGGTGGTGTTTGTGCTGGTATTATTATTAATAATAATAATTGTTCTGAATGTTTCAGCTGGTGGTGTTTGTGCTGGTATTATTATTAATAATAATAATTGTTCTGAATGTCTCAGCTGGTGGTGTTTGTGCTGGTATTAATAATAATAATAATAATAGTTCTGAATGTTTCAACTGGTGGTGTTTGTGCTGGTATTAATAATAATAATAATAATAATAATTGTTCTGAATGTTTCAGCTGGTGGTGTTTGTGCTGGTATTAATAATACTAATAATAATAATAATAATTGTTCTGAATGTTTCAGCTGGTGGTGTTTGCGGTGGTATTAATAATAATAATAGTTCTGAATGTTTCAGCTGGTGGTGTTTGTGCTGGTATTAATAATGATAATAATAATAATAATAATAATTGTTCTGAATGTTTCAGCTGGTGGTGTTTGTGCTGGTATTAATAATAATAATAATAATATTAATAATTGTTCTGAATGTTTCAGCTGGTGGTGTTTGTGCTGGTATTAATAATAATAATAATAATAATTGTTCTGAATGTTTCAGCTGGTGGTGTTTGTGCTGGTATTAATAATGATAATAATAATAATTGTTCTGAATGTTTCAGCTGGTGGTGTTTGTGCTGGTATTAATAATAATAATAATAATTGTTCTGAATGTTTCAGCTGGTGGTGTTTGTGCTGGTATTAATAATGATAATAATAATAATAATAATAGTTCTGAATGTTTCAGCTGGTGGTGTTTGTGCTGGTATTATTATTAATAATAATAATTGTTCTGAATGTCTCAGCTGGTGGTGTTTGTGCTGGTATTAATAATAATAATAATAATAGTTCTGAATGTTTCAACTGGTGGTGTTTGTGCTGGTATTAATAATAATAATAATAATAATAATTGTTCTGAATGTTTCAGCTGGTGGTGTTTGTGCTGGTATTAATAATACTAATAATAATAATAATAATTGTTCTGAATGTTTCAGCTGGTGGTGTTTGCGGTGGTATTAATAATAATAATAGTTCTGAATGTTTCAGCTGGTGGTGTTTGTGCTGGTATTAATAATGATAATAATAATAATAATAATTGTTCTGAATGTTTCAGCTGGTGGTGTTTGTGCTGGTATTAATAATAATAATAATAATAATAATAATTGTTCTGAATGTTTCAGCTGGTGGTGTTTGTGCTGGTATTAATAATAATAATAATAATAATAATAATTGTTCTGAATGTTTCAGCTGGTGGTGTTTGTGCTGGTATTAATAATGATAATAATAATAATAATAATAGTTCTGAATGTTTCAGCTGGTGGTGTTTGTGCTGGTATTAATAATAATAATAATAATAATAATAATAATAATAAATGTTCTGAATGTTTCAGCTGGTGGGGTTCGGACTGGTCTCGCTCGGTGTGTGGCTCCGGTTCGGCGCTCAAACTCAAGGATTCTTTGACATCGATTTAAACACTGCACAGTTCACGATCGGTGAGATTTTATTATTACAATATTTATCTACTCTTTGCATTTGTTTGAATGAATCCCATGCAATAATTTCAAATGATGCTGCAATACACAACGTTTTTCAGTATAATAATCTTAAAGGGAAGAAATGAAGATTGAGTCATTTACTCACCCTTGTGTTGTTCCAAACTCGTGTAAATAAAGTGAAATGAAAGTGAATAGTGACTGAGATGAACATAATGTCCTGTAGCGTTCATGTCTCCTGTGTCTAAGACTCTGTTTCTCTCTGTCAGGTGTGACGGTGCTGATCGTCACTGGTGTTCTGATGCTGGTCGTCGCTGTGCTCGGTGATTGTGGAGCGTGTCATAACAGTAAAACTGCTCTTAGTGTGGTGAGGAAAATTAGCATTCAAATTTGCCATATTTACTCAAACTGGGCATGAATAAATGATAATTTCAAGAAGTAGAAATGTCATTAAAAATCTGATTGTAACATGTTCTATTTTTGAACCCTAACGTGGAAATATAATAACATTGAATGAATTAGCTGATGCTGATATATTCAGATTACAGTGGAGAAACATGAAATCTTCTCATGTGAACATGAATGAGTTCGACAGCATCTTCATAAGCATAACATATGACATCAGATAATAATTGTCGTAAGTCGATAATCATGCTGATTTTATATAGAATTAAGATTTGAATGTACTTTTATTCAGCCATGAAGTTTCATAAAGAGCATCAGTAGACTCATTAAAACAACATCAAACATGCACAGCTGTGAACAAACACTGGGCGGCACCTTGATGTGTAAAATGGGCGATCCAGATGAAGAACAACAAGCATTGTTAGTTGTTATGATATTAATGTAACTCACCCCTGGTCATCACTTCATGTCATCTACAAACTCGACTGTCAAGTATCGGCACTCTGAAGCCACATGCTTTTTTATATAAGATGTATTTAAATGATTTTATATGCTAAACATGATCTGCTAAGAACACGCGGAGACTCTGGAGAGCGCTGTGAATTACAGGAAAAGAGCTTCTGTTGTGAAAAAAACATGAGACAAATGAAATAAGTTTTCTTCTGTTGGTAGTTTGCTGGTCTGCTGTCTGTTCTGATGATCGCTGAGATCGCTGCAGGAGTGATGAGCTTCATGTGGAGCGAACAGGTGAACACACACACTCATACACACACACACACACACACACACACACACACACACACACGCACTCATACACACACACACACACACACACACACACACTCATACACACACACACACACACACACACACACACACTCATACACACACACACACACACACACACACACACACTCATACACACACACTCACACACTCACACACACACACACACACACTCATACACACACACACACACACTCATACACACACACACACACACACTCATACACACACACACACACACACACACACTCATACACACACACTCACACACACACACACACACTCATACACACACACACTCATACACACACACACACACACACACACACACTCATACACACACACACACACACTCATACACACACACACACTCACACACACACACACACACACACTCATACACACACACTCACACACACACTCATACACACACACACACACACACACACACTCATACACACACACACACACACACACTCATACACACACACACACACACACACACACACACACACTCATACACACACACACACACACACTCATACACACACACACACACAGGTGTGATGAGCTTCATGTGGAGTGGACAGGTGAACACACACACTCACACACACACACACACAGGTGTGATGAGCTTCATGTGGAGTGGATAGGTGAACACACACACTCATACACACACACACACACACACTCTCACACACACACACACTCGTACACACACTCACACACACACACACACACTCGTACACAAACACACACACTCGTACACACACACACACATGCACACACACACACAGGTGCGCTTCATATGGAGTGGACAGGTGAACACACATGAACATGTACACAGGTGTTTGTGTTATCATTGTGTGTATGTGTATTGAGTGTGTTCATTGTGTTGCAGGTATCGCAGCAGCTGGTAAACTTCTACACCACAATCTACACTCAGTATGTGAACAGCAGAGGGCAAGGTCAAGCCGTCACCCTCAAACTCTTTCACAACGCTGTAAGACACACACACAATCACACATGTAAACACACACACACGTGTACACTAACTGATGTGTGTTTGTTTGTGTGTGCCAGTTTGACTGTTGTGGCATCGGTGGAGCGATTGAGCTGTTCGTGCGAGACACATGTCCTGACGGCAACATCCTGCAGCAGCTCACATTTCCTGTAAGTCACTTCCTGTTTGTCAGCTGCACATATTTCTGTGTTTGAGGAGCACAGTCTGTGATACACCTGTCTGTCTGATAGAGTTGTCCCAGTATGATCAAGGGTGCGTTCGACTCTAGTGCGCCTCTGCTGTTGGGGGGGTTTCTGGGAACAGCTGCAGTCATGGTGAGCTCACACACACATAAACACTTACACACTGTCACACACTCACACACACATATGAAGTGTCTTGTCTAACCGGCCATGTGTGTGTGTGTGTGTTTCCTGTGCTCGTCAGCTGGTGGCGCTGGTGTGCAGTTCAGTGGTCAGGAAACAACTGTCACAGTCTGTCGCGTCTCCTCCTGCATACGTGCTGCTCTCCTCTACATCTACTCTCAATGCACCTCCTCCATCATCATTCCAACATCACGTCTAACTGTCTGTCTGTCAGCTGGGGGTGCTCCTGTGCTGTTGTGTTCTCTATAACCGTTTCACTCTTCTGGACATCTGTGACTCCTCACGTGACCAGAGCTTCACCAAAAGGCTGTTACACTTTATTAATCTGTCCTAATGTTTCATTGTAATGCTCATTTTTAAATTTCTTATGAATAAACACTTAATAAACGTCCTGTGTTTCTCATTGAGTATTGACGTGAGTTTGAATCCTGGGCATGCTGAGTGACTCCAGTCAAGTCTCCTTAGCAACCAAATTGGCCCGGTTGCTAGGGAGGGTAGAGTCACATGGGGTAATCAAATTGTCCCGGTTGCTAGGGAGGGCAGAGTCACATGGGGTAACCAAATTGTCCCGGTTGCTAGGGAGGGTAGAGTCACATGGGGTAACCAAATTGTCCCGGTTGCTAGGGAGGGTAGAGTCACATGGGGTAACCTCCTCGTGGTGGTGATTAGTGGTTCTCTTGATGGGGCGTGTGGTGAGTTGTGTGTGGATCGTGGAGAGTAGCATGAGTCTCCACATGCTGTGAGTCTCCACGGTGTCCTGCACAACGAGTCACGTGGTCAGATACGCGGTTTGGCGGTCTTAGAAGCGGAGGCAACTGAGAATTGTCCTCCACCACCCGGATTGAGGTGAGAAACCGCACCTGCATGAGGACTTACAATAGTTGCAATAGTTAAAAAAGCCTTTTTTGATTGTAAATATAAACCTAATTAATATACGTTATACATGGACAGCATGAACCAATAGTGATTGAGCTCACAGAGATGAACCATCACAAAGTCTGATGTTATTTTAAGTTCTACAGGAGATATCTTGCCAGGAAACAGTTGTTGAGGATTTTTTGTTAAAAACTGACACATTTTGTTGGATGAAAAGTAAATGCAACATTTATAATTGTTTGAAGAGTGTCGACACTACGATGAATAATATGTGTGCCAGTTAAAACGTGAATGAACATCATCATGGACAATGAAACACGTTAAGAGTTACAATGAAGAAACACCTCAGAAACACAGAAGGAGAGGACTGACAAAATACTGTATAATTTATAGATACTGGACATACACTGGTGGCCAAATGTTTGGAATAATGTACAGATTTCAGAAGGGAATTGGTACTTTAATTCACCAAAGTGGGCACCGAGTGTAGTAACCCCCCTCACAATCCACTCTGACCAGCAGAAAGGGGACTTATTAACACATAATTTAGGGTTCATATGTTCAAGTGCAATGTTTAAATAAATATCAGAATTAAACACTCTGGACACTTTTGGCCATACCGAGTGTAAATGTGAGATGACGGGGTGTAACTTCTCCGATTAGTTTGATAGAAAGGAAGCCTCAGGTTTAACTCTCAACCTTAAAACATGCTTCAAAAGATCCTCTCCTGCTTGGGACATGTTATATCTGAACAGGGAGTCCGCACCGAAGCCTCAAGTCGAATCAGTCCAAAATGTCCTAATACCAACGAATCTCAAAGAGGTTTTTTTAGGTCTTGCAGGTTGGTATCACAGATTCATTCCTCACTTCTCAGAGCAAGCAGCTCATTTACATGCCCTAACGGGAAAGAATGCAGCTTGGGATTAGACATCAGAATGCCAACATGCTTTTAACAATCTTAAAGACGCACTTCAAAGAGCACCAGTTTTAATGCCAGCTGACTTCAGTAAGGATTTTAAAGTGCAGACAGAGGCCAGTGAAGTCAGACTTTGACGGAGCAGAGCATGTCATAGCCTATGCATCTCGACTTCTAGATGGGGCAGAGAAATCTTACTCTGTTGCAGAGAATGAATGCTTAGTGGTCATATGGGTTGTAGAAAAGAGGAGACAATACTTGGAGGGAAGGAACTTTGAAGTACTCACAGACCATGCTGCCCTAACTTGGGTATTCAATCACCCCAAACCATCCTCTCGCCTGATATGGTGGGCTCTAAGTCTCCAGGGTTTTAACTTTAGAGTGAAGTATCATAAACGCCCTATCACGGGGAGTAGCCATGCCTGAGGTCGTCGACACATTGCCATCTGTCAAACCTCGAAACTAGACTCCAAATTACCAGTCAGCTGGGATGAAATTGGTTAAATCCAGAAGCAAGACCCATCTCTACAGTCTCTATGGGAATCCGCTAAGAAACCGGTCACAGACCCTACCCACATATCCTACATCATACAAAATGATGGCCGTCTGCCGCCAGGTCATCCCCGTCTACCTGGACAAGGGGAGGGAAACAGAAATAATTAAAATTTGGGGGGGTACTTCCTGTAACAGTGTAGCATTTCAGCAGCTGGTAGGGGACTCCTCCGCCCCTGGCATCGGCCCTGACTGCTCCAGGCGGTCGGCTAGGAGCCCCTTCTACCCTCGCGGTCGGCGGCTGTCCCTCCACTTCCAGGTGGCTGGGCTCCTCGTCCCCAGGCAGATGGCTATGGCTGCTCCGTTGGGGTGGAAGGTAGTGGCGAGAACTCTACTACGGCGTAACCCTCCTCCTTCCCGGGTTTCAGCACCAGTGTAACAAGGAATTTATATGGGCATGGAGGAGACTTGACGATATAAATATTAATTTAATAAAAAACTTAAAACAAAATACACAAATCAAATCACTTTATTGTGACAGTACTATGTACACGAGTGCAACAGCAGGTGAAAGTCTTGTGTGCAGTTCCGAGCAACATTGCAGTCATGACAGTGACGAGACATAAACCACTTTACAATAAACAACATATTTACACAACACAATTTACATAACAAATGTACACATACCTACACAACAATTTACATATCAAATGTACACAATACACACAATGTAGAATACACACACTAGAGAAGGGTATAAATATATATACATACACTAATTGTATTGGGGAGAATATATTTGACAGAATGAAGATTAATAAAGTGCAGTGCTGATTGTTGATCATGAGAGATCATGTGTTCAAAAGTCTTATTGCTTTTGGGAAGAAGCTGTCATGTAGTCGGGTGGTGCGGGTCCTGATGCTGCGATACCGCCTGCCTGATGGAAGCAGTGAGAGCAGACCATAACTCGGGTGGCTGGAGTCTCTGATGATCCTCCGAGCTTTATTCACACACCGTCTGTTATATATATCCTGGAGGGAGGGAAGCTCACCTCCGATGATGTTTCTGGCCGTTCGCACCACCCTTTGCAGGTCTTTGCGGTTGTGGGCGGTGCTATTGCCGTACTAGGCGGTGATGCAGCCAGTCAGGATGCTCTCTACAGTGCTGGTGTAGAACCGTGTGAGGATATGGTGGTTCATTCCAAACTTCCTCAGCCGTCTCAGGAAGAAGAGGCGCTGGTGAGCCTTCTTCACAACGGCCTCAGTGTGGACGGACCAAGTGAGTTCCTCAGTAATGTGGACACCGAGGAACTTGAAGCTGCTGACTCTCTCCACCGGTGCTCCATTAATGGTGATGGGGCTGTGTTCTCTGTCTTTCTTCCTGAAGTCCACCACAAGCTCCTTGGTTTTACTGACGTTGAGGGAGAGGTTGTGCTCCTGACACCAGCACGTCAGAGTGTGCACCTCCTCTCTGTAGGCTGTTTCATCATTGTCAGTGATCAGACCTACCACCGTCGTATCGTCAGCAAACTTAATGATGGCATTGGAGCTATGTGTCGCCACACAGTCTTGTGTGTAAAGCGAATACAGGAGTGGGCTGAGAACACAGCCCTGTGGGGCTCCAGTGTTGAGGGTCAGTGATGAGGAGATATCGCTGCCCATTCTAACAACCAAGAGAGACAAGGCAAGTACTACAACAAGTGGAGAAAACTAGGGTCCTTTTAAGAAGGAGACCTGGTTTGGATACTTACTCACCCTCTGTCTCGTGCTACAGAGTCCTTTATGGCCAAACTAGCACCCAAATGGCAAGGACTGACCAAAATCCTAAAAAGGGTTAATAATGTTAGTTATCAAGTAGTAAATCTTGACATCCCAGATCAAATAGATACTTACCATGTAGCAAAGTTAAAGAGTTGTTTTTTTTTTTAACTATTTAACTTTTTTTAAAGGGGAGGGGTGTGTGACAGTTTCACTGTCCCATGAATCCCAGTGACCTCTTCTATGAATATACCTGTAATATTTAACCTGATCGCCAGGGGGTGCTCCAGTGTTAATCAAGCAGTTAGTCAGCCTATTTAAGGGTAAGAGAAGAGGTATTAGGTAGGAAGTCAATTTCTATGCATAGAACTTGGTTGTTACACTCAAATGTAAGTACTATCCTGAGTACTCTTTCTATGTATATATATTTTTGGTTCGTAAATATGGCTTGTTAGCACAGAGCACATGTTTATCATCTGTTCTATTACATGTAGAGAGTTTTTTTGTATATATGTATGAGACCAGCACACCCATTATAAAGACTAAAAGGATGGCTATCTTTAATCTGTCATCATTATTCAACCATCTTCAATCATCCATCTCCTATCTACAACCAGTGCTATTAAACATTGATCACATCATTGATTATTCTTGGATCACAAGGATTCAACTACACCAAACATAAGTACTATTTTCTCTCATTCACCACTCAAAAGAGTCTTTTGTAGCTAAGTGCTACACTTTGCAAAGAATGTGAATGCTTTATGTTTAGGATTGTTTGAACTGTTTATGTTGATTATTATACTGCTCAAGATTGTTATTTTTTTATGTGCCTAATACACTTGACTCGTGGAAATTTAGAAGTCTCTCTCTTCCCTCATTTTACAGGTGAAACTCGAAAAATTAGAATATCGTGCAAAAGTTCATTAATTTCAGTAATTCTACTTAAAAGGTGAAACTAATATAGTATATAGACTCATTACAAGCAAAGTAAGATATTTCAAGCCTTTATTTGATATAATTTTTATGATTATGGCTTACAGCTTATGAAAACCCCAAATTCAGAATCTCAGAAAATTAGAATATTGTGAAAAGGTTCAGTATTGTAGGCTCAAAGTGTCACACTCTAAACAGCTAATTAATCCAAAACACCTGCAAAGGGTTCCTGAGCCTTTAAATGGTCTCTCAGTCTGGTTCAGTTGAATTCACAATCATGGGGAAGACTGCTGACCTGACAGTTGTGCAGAAAACCATCATTGACACCCTCCACAAGGAGGGAAAGCCTCAAAAGGTAATTGCAAAAGAAGTTGGATGTTCTCAAAGTGCTGTATCAAAGCACATTAATAGAAAGTTAAGTGGAAGGGAAAAGTGTGGAAGAAAAAGGTGCACCAGCAGCAGGGATGACCGTAGCCTGGAGAGGATTGTCAGGAAAAGGCCATTCAAATGTGTGGGGGAGTTTCACAAGGAGTGGACTGAGGCTGGAGTTACTGCATCAAGAGCCACCACACACAGACGGGTCCTGGACGTGGGCTTCAAATGTCGCATTCCTCTTGTCAAGCCGCTCCTGAACAACAAACAACGTCAGAAGCGTCTCAAGCGCTCTCAAATTCCAAATTTGAGAGCAAATTTTGCATCTCATTTGGAAACCAAGGTCCCAGAATCTGGAGGAAGAATGGAGAGGCACACAATCCAAGATGCTTGAAGTCCAGTGTGAAGTTTCCACAGTCTGTGTTGGTTTGGGGAGCCATGTCATCGGCTGGTGTTGGTCCACTGTGCTTTATTAAGTCCAGAGTCAACGCAGCCGTCTACCGGGACATTTTAGAGCACTTCATGCTTCCTTCAGCAGACAAGCTTTATGGAGATGCTGACTTCATTTTCCAGCAGGACTTGGCACCTGCCCACACTGCCAAAAGTACCAAAACCTGGTTCAATGACCATGGTATTACTGTGCTTGATTGGCCAGCAAACTCGCCTGACCTGAACCCCATAGAGAATCTATGGGGCATTGCCAAGAGAAAGATGAGAGACATGAGACCAAACCATGCAGAAGAGCTGAAGGCCGCTATTGAAGCATCTTGGTCTTCCATAACACCTCAGCAGTGCCACAGGCTGATAGCATCCATGCCACGCAGCATTGAGGCAGTAATTAATGCAAAAGGGGCCCAAACCAAGTACTGAGTACATATGCATGATTATACTTTTCAGAGGGCTGACATTTCTGTATTTAAAATCTTCTTTTTTATTGATTTCATGTAATATTCTAATTTTCTGAGATTCTGAATTTGGGGTTTTCATAAGCTGTAAGCCATAATCATAAAAATTATATCAAATAAAGGCTTGAAATATCTTACTTTGCTTGTAATGAGTCTATATAATATATTAGTTTCACCTTTTAAGTTGAATTACTGAAATTAATGAACTTTTGCACGATATTCAAATTTTTCGAGTTTCACCTGTATATGCAACACCTGTCAAATTCAGTAGAGACAGGGTTACAATGAAAACATGGAACTATAGACATCAAGACAGAATTCTTTAAAAGCATTATTAATATCAATGCCTGAGGTAAATTTCACCGGGAAATGGGAATGGTAACAGGGAATTTCACCATATACTGTCCCTCTACTCCCTCCGGGACTCCTATGATATGGACGTTATTCTGCCGGCTACGGTTTTCCATGTCCTCCAACTTCTCCCAGACATGCTCCAAATCTACCTTGGTTGCTAGCAGATTAGCAGATAATTCCCTCTCTGATGACTCCAGGTAATCGATCCATATTTCGACATCACCCACTCTTGTAACCACATAAGTGAACTTCGCCTCCATGGCCGTGATCAATCAACATATCACAGCAAGATCCACCAAGTCAGCAAATACCTTCCATTGCCAAAATGATCAGCAACTCACGCCACATTTCCTGCACCTCTGTGACCAAGTCGACTCCCAGGCCTGCTGGGGTCTGGGGCATCAGCTTGAGCATCAGCTTGAGAAAGTGTCTTTTTTTTAAAAAAAACTCGCAACTCCAGAGGTGGTAGTCAGCATCTTTACTCGCTGAGCTACCCAGGCCCCACTTAAGTGCCTTTTTAATATCTCTAGAGCCTGAGGATTTTGAATGCTTTGACATATTGCCCTCTTAGAACAGTTGTGGAACAGAGTGTATCAAATTGCACTGGTTTATGTCAAAGTATTAAAACTAGCAAAGTTCGCAGAGCTTGCCGTTCACATGTCTGATCCTTGCATGGCGTCACGTGACTCCCCTTTGTGTTTGTTTTTGAGTTGCACAGTATGCAATTGTCTTAACCCTCTGTGGTCTGAGGGTATTTTGGGCCCTGGAGAAGTTTTGACATGCCTTGACATTTGTGCTTTTTTCAGTTGCTTAAAAACTTATTAATGGTACTGTCTGATAACACTGTATTCAGCACAAACTGGACTACAATAATATGTGAGCAACATGTGTGTACATGTTTGTATTTTTGAGAAAATAACGTTTATGCATGGTTTTTGAAAAAACTAACGTTTTAAGTCACTGAAATAAGGTCATATAACACATACTAAACATTTGTCCACAAGACATTTGAGAACTGGATCTTTTAGCCTAGAGGTTTTGCTACAAAATGATGTTAAAACCATCCTGATCACTCATTCATACAAAACAATATAGTAATTGAACTTTTGTAAGACAATTTTAGTGTTGAAAGGTAATATGCAAGGAGGCGTGAATGATCATGAATATTGATTGTAATTCACACAGACAAAAGACCCCTACCCTGAGCCTATCAATGAGGAATGTGACAGAAAGAGAATGAATGTGAGGAGACTTAATGATCAAAATCAAGTGTTAAGTTAAAAGAAGTAATCTGACTATATATTTTCTTTACATAAAGACTTTACTTAATTTTAGACCTACACTACCATTAGAAGAAGTATCTTCTGCTCACCAAGACTGCATTGGGCGTGTACATTTGCGTTGATCACCACAGCACATTACCGTATGAATGGTGAGCTCTGCTGGTGGGATCACATTACAGATAATCAGATGAACCGGTAAAAACTGTACATCGCTTTGTTTCAAACAGATTGCATTGCAGGAGAATTTGTTTTAAATTTGAATTGTTTTATTTAAAAGTAGACATTTTAAGTTTTCTTTAGACATATGTTTCATGTTTGAGTGATCAGTATTTGTGGAGTTTCAGTTCATTTTTGTGACGTGTTTCTGAAATATGCTCGAACACAGAGACTGCTGAAAGCTCACCCTTTTTATTTTCTTTATTTTACAAAAGCACAATGTTTCATTGTTATTATGAGTGTACACAAATAAAAGTAGACCCTTTATATAGTCTCTAATGATGTCTTACACTTATCTGTATGCCCCAAAATTGACGTGTATTTTAAATTGTTTCTGCTGTAATGACGAAAATATCCAGCAGGACGCGCCGGCGTGTCCGTCAGTTAAGGTCAATACTAGGTAAAAAATGGCAAAAAAGAAACTGCTTTTTTTACAAACTCCTCAGTAAATCAGTGTTTTGAGGAATGAAGTCTATACAATGCTTGAAATTGCTCAAAAACTGAAGATTTCATACAAAGGTGTAACTACAGTCTTCAGAGACAATGGACTGGCTCTAACAAGGACAGAAAGTGTTTGTCAAATCAATTTGTTTTTATTGTCATTTCAACCATATACAGTTAGTACAGTACACAGCGAAACGAGACAACGTTCCTGCAGGACCATGTGCTACATAAAACAACATAGGACAAACATGAGACTACACAGACTAAATAACATACCTATATAAAGTGCACGTGCAAACGTGTGCCAAAAGTACGGGACCGTGCAATAAATTACTAACAATGAACAGGACAATAGACACAGTGAGAGACAGTGCAGCACCGACCAGTACACAGTAGTGCAAAAAGATGACAGTTACTAAATGAGAAATGTAAACATAACATACTATGAGATAGTGTTCTATCAGTTATTGAGGTAGCAGACAGTTATAAAGTGGCAGTAATTAAAGTGCAACTCAGGACGTGTGTGTGTGTGTGTGTGTGTGTGTGTGTGTGTGTGTGTCAAACCAGTCTCTGAGTATTGAGGAGTCTGATGCTTGGGGGAAGAAGCTGTTACACAGTCTGGCCGTGAGGGCCCGAATGCTTCGGTACCTCTTGCCAGATGGCAGGAGGGTGAAGAGTTTGTGTGGGGTCCTCCACAATGCTGGTGGCTTTGCGGATGCAGTGTTTTATGTAAATGACTTTGTTGGAGGGAAGAGAGACCCTGATGATCTTCTCAGCTGGCTCAGGTCATATTTAGAAAGAGGGAGGGGTTACTATGTGAACATGGGAGTGTAACCCTTTTGAATTTAACATTCAGAATGAGAGTATATTTATTTGTATCTACGGTTGATTTATATACCATCAAAGGAGTTCTGTATTTTAGGTGCAGTACTATCCTTAACCTCTAGAGAGCGACTAACGCTGTGGTATGTTGAGAGTCAGCGTATGTTGAAAATCAGATGAAGAAGCCTGCTGACTATGTACGCACGAGGTTAGCGTGTAACTGCAAAAAGACGATCTAATTTTCATTTGTTCTTCGGTTCGATGTGCATATTCTTTTATAAGGAGTAATATTAGCTATCAAGGTTGTTTATTTATCCAGTTGCGGAGGAAAACAATCGGCCAAAGCTTTTGGTGACTGTTTTTCTTTTACACGAACTCTGGTGAGTTTTGCTTATGCATTACTTTAACTTTCAAAATTGATATTCCCTTTTCTTTAAATGTGTCTTAAAGCCAATCAGAGTTATATATTATGTTTTAGAATGTATTTTTTTTGTATGTTTATATTGTAAGATAAATACAGAGTCAAATCTGTCTGTGTACAATGCTAGTTTAACTGGTTAGTTAAATTATTTTAATTTTTACAAGTGTTATAAATGCAGCAAATGATAAAAGAAATGTTGTACAACTAACGAAATATTCAAATAAGAGAGATTTATTGCATATTGAAATACTTTTGTGTTAAGCTGGGTATTTGCATTTATATTGTCACGTGTTAAATTAACACTGGTAATAACGGACATTTTGTGCAGCTAATAGAAACTGTCGGTGTAAAATTGTTTATATTGAGAAAAATGTTTAATGTGACTGCATTGTTTTATGCAGATTGGTTTTTTTGAATGCTGATTCAATTTGATTGATCTACCATTTGAACGGCGAGCCAGACCCCGATCTGCCACTCGAAGAATCGTCGTGGTCCATCACGGATGCACACAAGAGAGCTAAGCACATACATACTACCCGGGTAGCAACACAAAAGGCCTTTACACACACATACATTGAAGCTCTTCACACACACACACATGACCATTGGAGCTTAACACATGGACATTTGAGTTTTTTCACATGGACATTTGAGCACTTCCTTTACTACCAAGGATCCAGAAGAAATTGAGACTGTTTTATTTTATTTCATCTTATTTCATTTTTTTTGGTATTTACATTCAACTTCTGGTTTATATGAATCATTTTGTTGTTGGTTCATAGAGTTGAGTGGAGACCAGACAAAGAGTCCAACTGTGAGAATATTGTTAAAAAAAAAAATTGAATGTGAATTATCGTAAATAAATTGCCGGCTGTTAATTACTAAAAGTTGATTTGGTCCACCCTTTTGGCTTTTAAATCCTCCCAGAGCCGAACCTAGGCTGAACTTAATCTCTGTAGAGTAACATACGCAGAATATTACATTCTTTGTCCCCGTTACATCCCTTTTTGTGGCGAGCCAGCCAGGAGGATTTCAAATAAATACATATATAGCCGGTTACAAGTACATTGAGACAGTAGTGAAATTCCAAGTTTATTCTCTGGAGTATTTTTTTTTTTGTGTTATTGAGCACAATGAGTATGTCTGACATTGAAAAGTGTTATAATGTGAAAGCACAACGTTCATTATGTGTGTTAGGCATTACTGATAATGACACGGATGATGACATTATTGCAACCTTTGAGAATTATGGGGTCATTGTGAAAGTAGTGAGAGTAGCACCCTCTACTGAGCAGACAGGACAGCCCATCATTATAGTTGAGTTTGATGCACACACTCCTATCACACTTCTTGAACCTAATTTCCCCCTAGAAATTAAGAGTGTGCGAAACCCAGCAGTTGTGTGGTATGCAGATAACATCAAAGTGCTAGCACAGCCACATGCCCAAGCACAAAGTTTACCCATTGAGTCAAGTGATGATAGTGATGATGCGGTTCCCGAAGAGGTCTCTTCTGACAATAGTGATTTTATTCCAAAGAGGTATATAAAAAGACAACCACTTAAGAAGCCAAAATCTAAGTCACATGCCCTTAGCTCAGACAGCAAGCCTGATCCTGCGGTGAGGAAAACAACACCACAGCCTGCCTTTAATACACTTACCAATGACGACCTGAACCCTCCTGAGATCCGACGCATAATAGTCGAGCATGTCATCAAAAATGATGCTTTTTCTGCACAAATGGCTGCGTTCTTTCTCAGGAAAAGTACCTAAGCCCCCAGGTGAAGCTGACTTTGATACCTGGTGTCTGCATGTTGACCTTCTGTTGCAGGATTCTCTTCCAATAGATATCCAGCGAAGGAAAATCTTAGAAAGCCTCTTGCCACCAGCTTCTGATGTGGTTAAACAGCTTGGTTCTACAGCTCCTCCTAGAGACTATGTGACGCTTTTAGACTCTGCATATGGCTTAGTTGAAGATGGTGATGAAATCTTCGCTCGTTTCCTGAACACCAACCAAGATCCTGGTGAGAAAGCATCTGATTATTTACAAAGATTACAAACACTGCTTAGTACTGCGGTTAGGAGAAATGGTGTAAAGCAGTCATCTGCAGATCGTCAGTTGCTGAAACAATTTCAGCGTGGCTGCTGGGATCACTCATTAATACTTACCCTTCAGCTGGAAGCCAAAGCCAAGACACCACCTGACTTTGCAGAGCTTTTGTTGCTGCTCAGAACTGAGGAGGACAGACGTGCAGCAAAACTGGACAGAATGCAATGACACTTAGGCAGTTCAAAGCACAAAGCTGCCATTCACAAACAATCTGTTGTTGACATGTCTTCTTACAGTGATTCAAGTGTGTTGCAGACCTACATTGCAGAAACCGAGGCTTTGAGAAAACAGGTGGCTGATCTCCAGATGCAGCTTAGATCCTCCAAATCTGAGAAAAAGAAGAAACATGAGTCTAAATTGACAGAATACCCAAACACGGTGACACCTAAAGTGGAGATGCAAGCTCAACAGGTAACAGCTAAACCTCCCAAACCCTGGTTTTGTTTCAGATGCGGTGAAGATGGCCACATAGCTAGGACATGTGAAGGCTCCATCAACAAAGCCCTTGCGGACCGAAAGTACAAAGAGCTCAAAGTGAAACAAGATGACTGGAAGGTGAAAAATGGTATGCCGTTAAACTGGACGGGGTTTCAGTAACAGGACATACTGAGGCCCATTGCAGCAAAGAATGTCCTAATGAACTGAACCAAACAGAAGCAAGATGTCAAGCTCACTCATGTCTTCCTTCTAATGAAAGTGAGTTAATCTCTAGCATAATTGGTCCTAAATGCACAGCTGAAATTATTATTGAGGGACAAGTTTGCAACTCTCTTCTTGATTCGGGGTCACAGGTGACCACTGTGTCCAAATCCTTTTATGACACACATCTGTCATCCTCTCTCTTGATGATCTTATCGAAGTTGAAGGAGCTGGGGGGCAGACTGTACCATACTTGGGCTATACTGAAGTTAGCATACATTTCCCAGAGAAAATTGCTGGAAAAGCTGAAACTGTTTCCACCCTTGCACTCGTCATACCTGATTACAAATTCAATGCTGAAGTCCCAGTACTGGTTGGCACCAACACCCTGGACATATTGTTTAAATCTTGTGTTGCAAACGACAGCAGTTATGCTGCTCCCAAGGACAAATTCCAACATGCACCTCTTTTGAAAACTCTGTTGCGTAGATACATCCTGGGACAAAGAGATGGTAAAGTGGGCCGAGTCAAACTACAGAGTCGCAAATGCGTCGCCATTCCAGCGGGTCAGAAGATGGCCCTAGATGGGTATGCTAGGAATGTGGCAACAGTTGCCGATGCTCCACTTGTAGTAGAGCTATCCACTCACGCCAACCTCCCTGGTAGTCTGCTTTTGTGTAGTTACGTCCTGACCAGTCCCAGGCGTACCTCATTTAAAGTCCCCATTATCATACAGAATGAAACTGCACATGAAATCACACTCCCTGCTAACTGTTGTTTAGCTGAGCTTTATGCTCAGCTAAACAACTGTAGAGTAACATACGCAGAATATTACATTCTTTGTCCCCGTTACAGGAGCAACTATGAATCTGAGTGGACATCCATGATGTGTGGAGTCCAACAAGGCTCATTCTTGCACCAGTCATGTTCAACCAGTATATGCTCCCACTAGGCCAAGTTATGAAAAAGAACAAAATTGCATACCATAGCTATGTAGACGGCACCCAGGTCTACCTAGTCCTATCTCCAAATGACTACAGTCCCATAGACACTCTTTACCTGCGCATTGACAAAATTAACATTTGGATGTGCAGAAACTTCCATCAGTTAAACAAAGACAAGACAGAGGTCATTGTTTTTGGCAGCTGAAATTCCCAAGGTGAACACATACCTTGACTCCAAGGGTCAACCTCAATTCTGGGATCACAACAAAAGAGACAGACACAATTATAAAATAGTAACATTTGATTTTAGGCAAGTCAAGTTTATTTATATAGCACATTTCATACACCATGGTAATTCAAGGTGCTTTACTTAAAGAAAATGTAAAACCAATTAACCCTAACCATAAATTAGAATAAAAAGTATTAAAATAAATACAAATAGTCCAGGAATAAAATTATAGTTCAGTAAGTATAAATGCACAGTTAAGCAGATGTGTTTTCAGTCTGGACTCGAATGTGGCTACTGTTGGAGCACACCTGACCTCTTCTGGAAGCTGGTGCCAGCTGCAGGTGGCTGTGGAGTGGAGGGGGGTGGGGCCAGGCTGGAATGTCGCACGCCCGGTCCCCAATCGGCCTGATGGGGTGCGCGAGGGATAAAGGTGGCCGGTGACGATGGTTTGAGAGAGAGAGATTAATCACGGACATGTCCGTTGTATGTCTGTGCTTTTGTTTCAAGTTATTCATTAAAATATTCTTTATATTGACAAGCCGATTCTCACCTCCTCCTTGCCCATCTTAACCCCGTGTTACAGTGGCATAATGGGTAAATGCTGTCACCTTCCATTAGAATTGAGCCCTGTTCACACATGCAGCGACATGAACTCATTTATTTTCAATGAGAGCTAGTGACTTCTGGTGACATCTAGATGTCGCGTTGTCGCTCTATGAGGGTTCTCGCTCTCTGTGGGGTGCGTGGTTAGTTGTGTGTGTGTGTGTGTGTGTGTGGACACCAAGTTGAATAGTGTGAGCCTCCACACACACTAAGTCTCTGAGTTCACATGCTATGCAAGCCATGTGACAAGATGCATGGGCTGACTGTTTCAGAAGTGGAGGCAACTGAGGTCTGTCCTCCGCAACCTGGATTGAGGCGAGAAACTCACCACTAGAAGGAAGTAGAGAGCACTGGGAATTGGCCATTCCAAATTGGGGAGAAAAGGGGAGAAAAAACAACTAATAGGTGTGAAGTCCGAGTCAGTGGCGCTCACGTCAACCGTCTCGAGTACAGACAAGACAGAGAAGTTTATGTGAGTGATTTCACTGTTCAAAATTATTTGTCTGTGACAACATGCATAGATATAAAAAAAGAAATTGTTTTGAAGTCTGAATGATTTTTATTTGTACACTGATCTTACACACATGATATCAAAGTTTTAGCTGCAATATGTCTGCAATCCTCATCTGTGATCCGACATGGCCAGACGTGAGGTAAACCAATAACGTAAGATCCACAACAGTAGAAACGCGCACTAGAGACTTTACAGTACAGAAACTAGCAACATTAACGGATAAAGTCGCTGCATGTGCAAATGGGACTTTAGCCATCGAATTAAACACACCCCCTCTTTCCAACGACACACACACACACACACAGATACACTTGGAGGCAGAGTTGGACTGGCTATCGGGAGGGCCTACCATGAAATGGGGCCGCGATATGCAAAGGGGGACAGCAAAAACATTGCCACATTTTATTCTTTGTAGCTGACAGGATATGTCATGCAGCGTGCCAATGGCAGTGCGCTCTATAGCAGCAGGTGACTGTATAGAATGTATTTTCACGTTCAGCTGGCATTAAACTCATTACTGAACTGGCTCGCACGGTGAGCCTGGTTTCCCCCGAGGTTATTTTTCTCCATTAATTAACATCTTCTGGAGTTTGTGTTCATTGAGAAAGTCACCGTCAGCTTGCTCACTGGGGCTCAATAAACAATTTTTGAAGCATAATTTTGAATTAAGTTTTTCAGTGAAACAATGTTGTGAAAAGAACTTTACAAATAAACATGACTTAACCTGGAAATATCCTAGAAGAAAACATTTCCACAGCTTTTATTTTGGAAGCATAAAATGCAAGACAAACTTGTGGGCACTAAAGGATGATGATGATGATGATACTGTACGCTAGGGTTACATAAGTTATAGAGCAGAAATGAATGTCAAACTCTGTGTATGTAGTATTCGTCATATGGTTTGTTGATGTTGGTGGTTGTTGGTCGTGGGATGCTGTAATCTTTCTCAGTGCTGATCTCCTGAAACATTTAAACACACGACAGACTGATCACATGACAGTGACAGCATCACCCATCCACTTCTGAAAGATTGTGATTGGATGATCAGAACTCACTGTCATGATGATTCCAGGGGACTCCACGTCTTTACCTGCAACACAAAGACGTGACCTTTAACCTGTGACATAGCCTGTGTTTTCTCTCACAACTAATTTACACAGACATGGATGTCATGGAAACACACTTGTATTAAAGTTACTTCATTGTAAATGGTTCCCTGAGCTTGTTGAGAGATTGTATGATTGTTTATGTCATAGGGTGTTTTCAGACCCGTAGCTAATTTGATTTGCTCCGAAACAGGGGCTAAAGTTATTGCAATGTTGCATTTTCTTCATGGTTAGGTGTGCTTTCACAAGGCAATATTTAAAACAAACCAAAACTGTGTTAATAAGGCACATGTGAGCAAACTATCCCCTTTTTGGTCAGAATGTTTGTGCACTAGCAAATCTGTGCGAACTTATGACTACAACCATGAAATGGTTTTGCTACAATCAGAAAATCTATTGTACTCATTTTTCTTTAAGAATAATTCTATAACACCTTTTATTAAATATGCAATTATATCTAAAATAGTCACCAAAAAGGTTTCCACTATTTAAAAGAAGGCTAAATCCATGTTTTGATGATAAATTGACGAGCTGACCTACAGACTTTTGTGCAGATCTTCAGGTATGTTCAAGGTTTTTATAGGGATATTGTTTGGTTTCATTCTCACCACAAGTGAAATGCTCCAGAGTTTATTTGCAATCGGACCGAGACCGTCTTAACCGGGTGGTCTTGGACTGACCGTTTTGCTGTTTTCATTAACGAGCCGAACTAAAGAAGAAAACGCACGAGGATCTGAACCAAATGAGCCGGTTTGAAAACCCCCTTAAATAACATTTCTTAGCATGCAGAAATTATTTGATGCACATAATGTAAGCCAGCTTCCTGTCAGAAGGGATGTCTTATATTTAAAGCTGAAGTGTGTAACATTTTCCGTGTTAAAATACTCAACATACAGAGAGGACTGTAAGTAATTCATAAGTTAGGAAAACTGTAACAGTGTGTCTCTGTGGCACTATAAAAATTACCTAACCTGTCCAGCCATACACAACAAAATTGACTCAACCAATGATATGAGTTTGGGGCGGGACTCTGTTCTTTTGATCAATAGAAGATGAGGGGCGTGTTAAGAAACATGTTTGAAAACAATATTGATTTTTGCAGAAATGACATACTTCAGCTTTAAATGGAAAAAAATCATTTACTCTAATTTCTTTTTTCAGTGTGTATTTGTCGGTTACCTCTCCTCTCATCTGTATCCATCTGGAATCCGCTGTTGTCTCTTCCTGTTTTTGTTTCTTCTGTGACCGCTGCTGGGGTTTTTCTGGGGCTTGTCCACCCTGTGAAGTGCAACGGCTGATCTTTCGCACGAGCTTCACATTGGCACATAAAGTGGACCTGAGTGAAACCATGCCCCAGCAGCAGCACCCAGCCATTAGCAGTCAGTGCGATGCTAATCACGGGGTCGTCCCAGTCAGGGCTGTGGCCCATTGCGCGGTTCCCATATATGAGCAGTGTAATCCACGCGATCCAAATGCACACGCTCAGCAGCAGCGTCAGGACAAGCAGTGCCGCCTGCAGTTTGGTGTGTCGATGCGTCTGCTGGCCCGTGTAGCTGTAGCTGTAGGTGATGTATGCATCGCAGAGGAAGCGCAGCGCCGTCACCAGCGCAGCAGCTAATAGCACCATCACGTAAATCTGCAGCATGGCAAACTCTGCTTGTGAAAACTCGCATGTTCTTTCATCCCGGACCAACACAACCAGCAGCCACTCCACCGAGATGATCACCTGCACCAGCGTGAGCATCATGACCACGCCTGCCTCTCTCCAACCACGCACCAGCCCCACATCCATTAGGGCGAGACCACGAGCGAGCAGAGCGCCGAACACTATGCAGAACGACACCCCAAACAGAAACACCCGCACAGGGCACGTTTGCGGTGACAGCGAGATGACAAACGAGAAGGGAAGTGCAAACATGCCGGCTGTGCCCAGCAAGAACAGCAGCAGCGCCAACGCCACTGTGCCAACTGGTCGCCCGCACCGACAGGACATGCATGCCATCCACAGAAGTAGAACCGATGCCAGAGCAACACAGCACACAAAGCCCAACGCCGCTGCCGCCTGCACCACGATGCCCCAAATGTCGCACAGCTGCCAGTACAGCTGATCCAGAGCTGATCCACAGCCTGCAGGACGCGACCCATTTGACCTCTCGACCCTGACTAAGATCTCCATGGACATTTGCTGGCTGGAAGTGGGCGTCTTTGGTGCCAGATTTGATTGGCAGCTCCAGATGCAGTTTGGCAGAAATTTATCCTGATGATGATCTGGGGAGGAAGAGTGATGATGAAAATAATTGTATCTTTTGCAATCTTTCAATCATCCACAGAGTGATCTACAGGAAACACAGAGGGGCTCAACATAAATGTGTATGAGGTCTGCAACTGAACCTGAGCCCAACAGGACACAACAAGCTGGGTTTGGGTGGGTATGTAATTACTGGGGGGAAAAATCAAATTATACTAAACGGTTTATTATTATAATTTATATCATATATGCTACATTTATTTAATTTATAATATTGACTTGTTTTGTGCACACGCATGTGTCTGCACTTTTTTCAATAGGTTGATTTTAAAAGTCATTTTGATATTTTGAGTTGTAAGACAAAAGATGTTAATCTAAATATAGAGACATTTTTAGAATTTAAATAGTGGTTTCCAAGGCTGAGATGCATAGTGTATGGAAGAGCTATAAATAAGGCCTAGCTCAGCTCTGCTCATTACCATATGCCTTAATGTGATTTTCTGTTATTGTTTGCCATCATGGATTGCGTATTTAGGGAGGGGGGATTCTCATGGGCGCAGCATAATAAATGAACAAAGATATTTCTCCACATAACTTCAGTGTAATAACTTTTGAACCGTTTTATCATGAGCTAAAATGTAGTGTTATATAAATACTGGCAAAACTACTGTACATGAATATAAACTGCATACAATACATCTTAACCTCTAGTGTTGGGAGAGTCACATGACACCATGCGAGGAGCGGATGTGTAAATGCGGATGTCTGCTACATATCTGTTCTTTGAAGCCAATATGTCAAAGAATTCAAAATCCTCGGGCTCTGGAGATATTAAAAGACACTTACATGCTCAAGCTGATAACTTTTGCAGACCGGGGACTCTGGACGGTGCAATGGGAGAAATTCAACACCAACTGGCGAGCATGACTGTGATGCTGACGAAAATTGTTGTTGACGTAAAGGATCTAAAAAGATCCTGTGTTAGGCGAGGAATAAAGGAAAGCTTTCTTGGAAGAATCACAGCATTTTCTTGTTCCCAGATTTGACGAGGGAAACGTGATCGACTCAAGGAATGCAAGAAACTCTTACATCAATGGGAGGTTGCTTTTGCACTGGTGTTCCCAGACAAATTGAGAATAGATACTAAGGATGTCCGCAAAATTTTCCAGGGCTTTTTAATGGTTGGTGTGGTGCATAAGCTTCTGTTATACGCAGATGATATTTCTGACCTCACTAGATCTATGCCTTGCCACCATATAACTATTCATTCCTTCTCTAAGTTCACAGGATACAGAGTTAATTGGTCTAAATCCGAAGCTTTGTCTCTGACAGTGTACTGCCCAGCAGTGGCGGCTGGTGATAATTATTTTTGGGGGGGTGCATTTTTTTTTTTTACACTTTATCAAGGGGGGCAAAAAAATACAAAGCAGTACAAAAAAGCATGTTGACTAAATTTTGATGATCTTTATTTACATTTCAGACCAACAAAGCAGTACAAAGAAGTACCAAAAAAGCAGGTTTCCTACTTGAACATAAATGTTACTCTTCTTTCTTTCTGGTCAGCAAATTTCTCAATTACTCTCTGATTAAAGTCAGTCATCTCCGTAACAAGTCTCTTTTCCATGGACAGCAATGCTAATGCATTCAGCCTCTCCTGGGTCATGGTGTTTCTTTTTTTTTGTCACCTCTTCGTTGTGCTTTCTAATGCCAATCCTGTAGCCTTCATCTAGTTGTTCAGCAATGTTTACAAGCGCGGGTGAAGCTTCGTGTATAGCTTCGTCCTCTGTCACTGGCCTGCTGCTGGATTTGTAAATCTGGTTGGTCCGGTCCGAGATCCTTTATCCTTTTTTTTTTCTTCCAGCGAAAGCCTTGTGAAAGGGTTTTTTTGCAAATAAATTACAGAATTTGGATTAACTGCTGCCATTGTTTTTACAAAAATGCTGGTCAGCCTAGCAAGGTTTTGGCGGAGTCGAAGTGGTGTCGCCTGCGCACTCACACTCGCAGTACTAGCGTAAAGTGAATGACAGATGACGAGAACCAATATAAAATAACATGTATCCAATTCTGATTGGCCAGGCAACGACTTGCGCCCGGAGGAGAATCTTTAAGAAACCAATTAGAGACCAGCTTCAGGTCACATGCTGCCCGAAAATTTAAAGTCTCACATAGACATCCATTTGTCCGGCGTCCCTCGCCCATGAAACCGCATGAAATATATTGAAAAACATATAAAATAGTTGACCGATTAAAGCCAGTTTTTATTAAATGCTGCTTTTCTTACTACCAGCCGGCACATCGTATGAATAAACTATTTTAGTTTTGTATTTTTATATAATTAATTTTGTACATGTATATTTCTGGAAACTTGATATGGGGGCGGCGCCCCAGCGCCCTCTATTGACAAGCCGCCACTGCTGCCCAGTAACGGCTTTCCAGCCAGCACCTTCAAGTGGCCCAAACAGGGCATTAAGTATTTGGGCATTTTATTTCCAGCAATAATATTGACCCTTTAATAAAAAGGTTTTTGAGAGATGTGGGCAGGTGGGCTTCATTACATTTATCTATGATTGGGAAGGTTAATGTTATTAATATTCATTGTATTCCAGAATTCAACTGCCTGCTGCAGTCTCTCCCTGTAGATGTCCCCTTCTCTTATTTCTAGCAATCTGATAGCATAGTGAAGTCCTTCATTTGGAATGGGAAACATCCCAGATTACATTTCAGTAAGTTACACAGGCCGATTGATAAAGGTGGGTTAGACACAAGATGTTGTTTTATTATTATGCGTTCTGTCTCAGACATTTGGCCCATTGGTCGCTTCCACCTGAGAGAGCCCCTTCTTGGTTTTGTATTGAACAGGAAGTTCTTGCCCCTATTTCACCACTGCAAACCCTTTCTATCAAACTAACCAGAGAAGTTAAGTTACACCCAGTTATCTCACATTTACACTCGGTATGGACAAAAGTGTCCAGAGTGTTTAATTCTGATATTTATTTAAACGTTGCACTTGAGCATATGAACCCTAAATTATGTTAATAATTGTTAATGACTATGTCCTTTGCTTTAAAAATATGCAAATAATATAGTTCTTAAATGATTTATTTTTGTTAATTTTTGTATGGTTGTGACGGGTGCGTTGCTCACCTCACGTTAATTCTATCATGATTTAAATTGTTTATTTTGAAGTTTAATTTAGCATGGCTTGTTATTTTATTTAAAATCCCTTAGCATTATAAATAAACACAGGACAAGGTAACAAGTTAAACAGTTTATTAAAGTTTGAATGTATGGAAGGGTGCACACTACTAATATTCTCTCTTTACTGTTTGATTTTACCTGAGTCCTGGATTCCTCTGGTCCATGGAGTGAACGGCCGCGTTCCATGTGACGGCCAACAAAGGAAGAGGCGGGGCTTCAGCCTCCACTTTTGGGCTGTTCCAGAGGAAATTGGACTGTACCATTCTGATCTGATGAGGAGGGGGATTCCTTTTTATTATTTTATCCAGTTTAATTCTATTTTGTTTGTTTGAAGTAGTTTTGTATTGTGCTTCAAGTAGTTGATAAAATTACGTTTGGTATGATAGTGTATATTTTTAGTGAAATATTAGTTGCTAATTGGGGAAAGTTTTATTTTGATATTTACCTTTTCTTTTTGTTTGGTAGAGGCTAAAGGGTATATTTATCGGAGTGAATGTGTGAATGGTAGTCAGATTTTTGCCCAGCAATAGTAACATCATGGTCTGCTGACCTTAGTGGTTTTGTTTGTTATTTTGTTTACCAGGGGAGATTTATTTATTTATTTATTTTTAGGCCGGTTTAATTTTTGTTTGTTTCAGTTAACTTCCATCTTAAGTCTTTGATTTTTATATGGACTTTATTTTGGAAATTACTTTCATTGGATCTGCCCCTGTATGTAATTTATTCTTTAGAAGAAAGAAATCTTCTTATCTGTTCACGATCTGTCCTGCCTGTTCTTGGCCACGTCCTTACAAATGGTGGCAGCGGTGGGATTGGCCAGTAAAGGACAGTGCGAAGTAGTGGCAATATGGCTCCAAAGAAATTGGCACAGTTCAAACAAAGAGATGAAGCAGTTCCGGGGGAGGAGTTGGAGGAGCCAGAGGGAGCTGGAGGAGTTCCTCAGATGGCTGATGTATCGGGACAGCTGACTCTGCAGGACCTGGCAGCGATGTTTCGTAAAAATATGGAATTTCAACAACGACAGGAGACTCAAATGGAGCGGGAGGCAGCTCGGCAGGAACAACGCTGGGAAATGTTGCAGCATCAGTTTAACCTTCTCAGGGAGGAAGTGGATGTTCGCACTAACCCTAACCCTGATCCCGGGAGGCTTGTCAGGCCCTGAGGTGTCAAATGCTTCAGTGGCCCATGCTCCAGATCCTGTGCGTGGTATGATTGAACCAAAGTTGCAGAAATTAAATGATGCAGATGACATTGAACATTTTCTCACCACTTTTGAACGAATTGCTCTGGCCTGTAAGTGGGGAAGAAGTGAGTGGGCCCTGCGATTAGTTCCCTTATTGACGGGTAAGGCTAGGAGTGCCTATGTCCACATGGACATTGAGGAGACGTTAGACTATGACCAAGTCAAATTTGCCATATTAAGCAAGTATGCCATTAATCCTGAAACGTACCGTCAAAGATTCCGCTCATTAGAGATTGAGCTTAATGAAACGCCAAAAGAACTTTATGTACGACTTCGAGAACTTTATGAAAAATGGGTGCAACCCAAAGGGAAGACTGTAGAGGCTGTAGCGGAGGTGATTATTTTAGAGCAGTATTTGAGAATGCTTTCGCCAGAATTGCAGGTATGGGTAAGAGAGCACAACCCTAGTTCAGCTGTTGAGGCTGCTTCCTTGGCTGATGTTTTTGTAGCTGCTCGCTCTCGTTCCCAAGTTTGGGGTGCAGCTCAAAGGGGAAATAGGGACAATAGGAGTTTGCCAATATTTGGTCGAGGCGAAGGTAAATTTAATTCCGGTAGTAAGAAGTCTAAAGGTATAGATGGTCAGTTCTCTAGGCCTCCACCTCAGTCCAGTCAGGTGCCCATTTGTTATTATTGTGGACAGGAAGGGCATAAAAAGCCTATGTGTCCTAAGTTAATGGTGAAGAGTTCCCAAATATGTTCTGTACCAACAGAAAGGTTGACCTTACCTCAAACCCTGACTGTTCCCGTTGAAGTGAATGGGAAAAAGGTGAACGCATTGATAGACACGGGTAGTATGCAGACGTTAGTGGAAAGTCAGTTGGTTCCAAAGCAGGCCAAAGAGAATAATGGTAATGTTGTCATTAGATGTGTACATGGTGAGGAACAGATCTACCCAACAGTGGAAGTGCAGGTAGTGGTACAAGAGCAACCCTATTTGTTGAAAGTAGGGGTAGTAGAAAAATTGCCATATCCTGTGATTTTAGGACAAGATTTTCCTCTGCTGTTTAACCTCTTGCCTTTTAACTCTGCTTGTAGTATGGTGATGACCCGAGCTCAGGTCATGCAGTCTATGGATGAGTCTGAGACCTTGAAAAATTTTCCATTCTTTGATGCTGAGCTGGAAGCTGGACCAGTTAAATTAAGGAAATCTAGAGGGCAGAGAAGGCAAGAGAAGTATAGATATAGAGACGCTGACAGTCAGGAACAGGGTGGTAAGCTGGATGAATTGATTGGGTATAAGATTCCCAGTAATATGGCGGTATTGCAACAAACTGATCCTGTTTTGTCTCCACTGTATCAACAAGCTATTTTGACAAGTCAGCAAGAAGGTGAGAATTCTGTGGAGGATAGAGTAGTAGAGAGGTTCGTTCTTCAAGAGAAGGTGCTGTATCGACAACAGGGCGATGGCATACAGATGGTGGTACCTAAGGCAGTTCAGAATATAGTCCTGTCTTTGGGTCACTCCATTCCCTGGGCAGGTCACCTGGGTAGGCAGAAAACGCTGGCTCGAATTAAGAGACATTTTTATTGGCCTGGCCTAAGAGCTGATGTTGTAAAATTCTGTAAAACCTGTCCAGAGTGTCAGTTGACCTCGAATAGACTCCCCTCTAAAGCTCCCCTTCATCCTCTTCCAGTTATGGGAGTCCCATTTGAACGGCTTGCAATGGACATAGTTGGTCCAGTAGAAAAAAGTAGAGCAGGGCATAGGTTTATGCTAGTGGTGAGTGATTATGCTACTAAGTATCCAGAGGTTTTTCCCTTAAGGACTATTGGAGCTAAGCAAGTAGCTACCTGCTTGATTCAGTTGTTTTCTCGGGTAGGATTTCCTAGAGAGATACTGACTGATTGTGGGACCAATTTTACCTCAAACCTCTTAAAGCAAGTCTACCAGTTATTGAGTATAAAAGGTTTGAAAACTACGCCGTTCCATCCCCAAACTGATGGGTTAGTAGAGAGATTTAACCAAACCCTCAAAAATATGCTCCGTAAATTCATCAATGAGACTGGTTCCGATTGGAATCAATGGATGCCCTATTTGCTCTTTGCATATCGTGAAGTACCCCAGGCTTCAACAGGTTTTTCACCCTTTGAATTGTTATATGGCCATAATGTGAGAGGACCACTATCACTGTTGAAAGAGAACTGGGCCGGTGAGAAGGAAGAGGGGGAAGAACTAGATGTTGCATCCTTTGTGGTGGCAATGCATGAAAAATTGCAAAGAATGACAAATTTGGCTCAAGAGCATATGGCGGAGGCTCAGCAGAAACAAAAATCCTGGTATGATAAGTCTGCAAGAACTCGTTCATTTGTTCCAGGTCAGCAAGTGCTGGTGATGTTGCCCACGGTGTCCAGTAAGTTGTTAGCCAAGTGGCAAGGGCCTTTTAAAATTCTTCAGAAACTGGGACCTACAACTTATGAGATATCAACCCCAGGACAAGCCCGTTCCAAGAGAATTCTGCATATAAACCTGTTGAAAGAATGGTCCCCGCGGAAGGAATGTCTGCTGATTCGATCTGTGGAAGAGCAGTATTTTCCTGGTCTGAATTCTGCAGGGCTCAAGGTGGATCATCTCCCTGAGTTCCAGCAACAGCAACTTCAGTCTCTGTGTGATCCTGAATTGTTCCAGGCGAAGCCGGGTCAAACAGAGCTGGTAGAGCATGACATCGTTTTGAAAGAAGATGCAGTTCCAAAGAGACCGAGTTATCGTATACCTGAAAGATTACTTCCAGCTCTTAAAAAGGAATTGGACTTGATGATTTCTTTGGGGGTGATTGAACATTCCAAAAGTGAATGGTGCAGTCCTGTGGTCTTAGTACCAAAAAAAGATGGAACTACAAGATTTTGCATTGACTTTCGATATTTGAATTCCGTTTCGAAATTTGACTCGTACCCAATGCCTCGTATTGAGGAATTGATTGAACGCCTGGGTAATGCAAAATATTTGAGCACGGTTGATCTATGTAAAGGTTACTGGCAAGTGCCTTTGAGTTCCAGATCCAGGGAATTGACTGCTTTCCGGACTCCTTGGGGCCTACATCATTTTAAGACTATGCCTTTTGGTCTGCATGGGGCTCCTCCCACTTTCCAAAGACTTATGGATCAGGTATTGCACGGCTTGTCTGATTTTACCTCAGCCTACCTTGATGACATTGTGATTTTTAGTGAAACGTGGGAAGAGCATCTGAAGCATTTGCAGATGGTTTTAGGACGCATCCAGGAAGCGGGACTGACAATCAATCCTGGTAAATGTGCCCTGGCAAAGAAAGAGACTGAATACCTTGGGTATGTCCTGGGAAATGGGGTCATCCGGCCACAAGTGGGGAAGGTGAAAGCTATTAAGTCCTGTACCCTACCTAAGACCAAGAAACAGGTGAGGTCTTTTCTCGGATTGGTTGGGTGGTACCGTCGATTTGTGCCTAATTTTTCTTCTAGAGCTGCTGCCCTTACAGATCTGATTAAAAAGAATGGCCCAAACCAGATTCAGTGGTCTGAGCAGGCCCAGAGAGCGTTCCAGGATATTCAAGGAGCTCTACAGGAAAGTCCAGTGTTGCACAGTCCTAGGTTTGATCAACCCTTTGTTTTACAGACGGATGCATCAGGAGTTGGATTAGGAGCAGTGCTACTTCAAGGAGAAGTGGGAAACTATCACCCTGTGGCCTATATTAGCCGAAAACTGTTTCCTAGGGAAATGCGTTACTCCACTATTGAGAAGGAATGTTTGGCAGTGAAATGGGCCTTGGACTCTTTAAGATATTATCTCTTGGGCAGGCATTTCACTTTAGAGACTGACCACAGAGCACTCCAATGGTTGAACAACATGAAGGACACTAATGCCAGGATTACCCGTTGGTACTTGTCTCTGCAACCCTATCAATTTACCATTCTCCACCGGCCAGGAAGAGAGAACCTGACTGCTGACTTTCTTTCCCGCCATGTGGGCGAGGAACCGGAGGTGGGGGAGAGTGTGACGGGTGCGTTGCTCACCTCACGTTAATTCTATCATGATTTAAATTGTTTATTTTGAAGTTTAATTTAGCATGGCTTGTTACTTTATTTAAAATCCCTTAGCATTATAAATAAACACAGGACAAGGTAACAAGTTAAACAGTTTATTAAAGTTTGAATGTATGGAAGGGTGCACACTACTTATATTCTCTCTTTACTGTTTGACTTTACCTGAGTCCTGGATTCCTCTGGTCCATGGAGTGAACGGCCGCGTTCCATGTGACGGCCAACAAAGGAAGAGGCGGGGCTTCAGCCTCCACTTTTGGGCTGTTCCAGAGGAAATTGGACTGTACCATTCTGATCTGATGAGGAGGGGGATTCCTTTTTATTATTTTATCCAGTTTAATTCTATTTTGTTTGTTTGAAGTAGTTTTGTATTGTGCTTCAAGTAGTTGATAAAATTATGTTTGGTATGATAGTGTATATTTTTAGTGAAATATTAGTTGCTAATTGGGGAAAGTTTTATTTTGATATTTACCTTTTCTTTTTGTTTGGTAGAGGCTAAAGGGTATATTTATCAGAGTGAATGTGTGAATGGTAGTCAGATTTTTGCCCAGCAATAGTAACATCATGGTCTGCTGACCTTAGTGGTTTTGTTTGTTATTTTGTTTACCAGGGGAGATTTATTTATTTATTTATTTTTAGGCCGGTTTAATTTTTGTTTGTTTCAGTTAACTTCCATCTTAAGTCTTTGATTTTTATATGGACTTTATTTTGGAAATTACTTTCATTGGATCTGCCCCTGTATGTAATTATTCTTTAGAAGAAAGAAATCTTCTTATCTGTTCACGATCTGTCCTGCCTGTTCTTGGCCACGTCCTTACAATGGTATTTAATTTTGAGTCATTTGTGTTATGGTAACGGAGGTCTTTTATTTTGAAGTTCACTCATGTGAGCGGATATAACGCGCATACGGTCCAAACATTTCAATATGACTGAGACCCGGACACATATGGTCATGGTGTCAAAGGCTTATGGTTTGCAAGGAGTTTAGAAGGATTAAGCTCCTGGTTTGAATGGAGAACAAGGTATGATTATAGACTTCCTGTTATCTTTGTTTGGATTTATATTATTTGTATTAAGATTATTTATTGTTTTGCTTTGTATAATATGTGTGTCGTTAATCTTACTTTATTTGGTTTTGATGGATTTTTATTCATTTTCGGTATTTGTTTCCTTTTGTACAAGCTTTTACGTTGATTCTCAACGAACATGGTGTTCAACGGTGCTTTTTACTGTGATGACAGACAAGCGAATAAAGTGTGGGAATCAGCAGTCAAAGAGTCCAATCTTTCTTGAACCAGGCAGCTACAGTAAAAGCTTGCCATCGTCAATCCGCTGTGGTGCTTCAAGGAACGCCGTGGTTGATGGACTAGAGAGACTTTAATGTCGGCGCGCTCGTCGTGGATTGTGTGATTTGTTCTTTTAATGGATCAAGTTTCAAATGAAGTTCCAGCGGAACTTTGGTGGATCGCAGTGAGTACCAAAGACAAAGAAACTAAATTGATTCTGAAAGAATTCTTTTTCCCCCTCTTTCTTTCATTGATTGTGCCTGATTTAAAGGGTGATGGACATTGCTGTGTGAAAATAGCCTATGAAAGGACTAAGATATATTAAACAGTTGCATATTTAAAGGTGATGTTTCAGCACATGTGGTTTAAGTGAATTTGCTGAACATACTTTATCAAAATTAACTTGAATGTTAAATGTGGATGTTATGTAATTTTGTGAACTGCAAATGTAAGAGAAAATGCCCGATGCAGATGCAGAGGAGGCTGATAGGGAAACTGATAGCCATCATGTTCAAAGTGAGAGTATACGCCAATCAAAGCGCACGCATGTCCCTACTGAAAAAATGTTAGCATTTCGGCAAGAAGAACAACAAAAGGAGGAGAAAAAGGTTGTATCTTTATATAATCAATGGAAAATAGAAGCTTGTAGTGCACGTGAGCACCTCAAAGCAGATGCACTAGGAACTCAGCTAGCTATCTTGGTTGATACCTTGGGGGCGGCCAAAAACAAAGTTTTGAGTGCTTATAATGATTTTAGAGAGCGTGTATCGCCTGCTATTGAAATGAGGAGAAAAATGGATGCTTGTGAAGCAGTTACAGCTGACATCATTAAGATCATTTATGAAAGAATAACAGGTGTAGATGGAGATTTTGATGGTGAAAGGGAGATAAGTCGTCTTCGTACCTTATTAGACCATCAATATGCCCGTTCAGCGGTTTCACAAGTTAGTCATAAAACTAGTAATTACTCTAGTCATCTTTCGATTGCGTCAAGCTTAGAAGCCAAACGTGTAGAGGCTGCAGCAGAAGTGGCAGCTAAGCAAGCTGCATATAATGTTCTACTTGAAGAATCAAAGCAAAAAGAAAGGATAAAGCAGTTAGAAGAACAATATAAAAAGGCTCTTGATGTTGAGTTAAAGGAATTAGAGCAAATTCAAGCGCAAAAGGATCTGAAAGCAGCTCAAGCTAAATTGAAAGTCTACAATCAAGAGGTTGAGAAAGGAAAGACTAATTTGTCCAAAGATTGTAACAGTGTAGACGGATCAGAATCAGGTTTCTCTCAAACAAATGTGAAAAAGCAGGAAGTGATTCAGAAGGTATGTCAGGAGACCAAAAAGGTGACAGTTCAAGCATCAGTGACTGATATACCTCTTCTTGTTCAAGCATTTCAAGATGGCCTGACCATGAGCAAGTTGCCGATTCCAGAGCCTCCTGTTTTCACTGGCGACCCCATTCATTTCATTGAGTTTAAGCAATCCTTTATGGCACTCATTGACAAGAAAACTATTTCTCCTGCCGATAAGATGTTTTATCTTAAGAAATATGTGAGTGGCCCTGCTAGAAAGGCTTTAGAAGGAACTTTCTTCAGAACAGATGATGAAGCCTATCAAGATGCATGGGGCAGATTGAACAATCGTTACGGCCAACCATTCGTGATACAAAAGGCATTCAGAGAAAAGTTGGCAAATTGGTCTAGAATTCACCAAAAGGACACCATCGGTTTTCAAACTTTCTCTGACTTTTTGAATGCATGCCAAGGGGCCATGCCACATGTCAAAGGTCTTCAAATTTTAAATGATTACCAAGAAAATCAGAAACTTGTGCTGAAATTACCCGATTGGGCAATTGGCAGATGGAATCGTCTGGTCACAAAATCTCTTTTCAAAAATCACGAGTATCCCACTTTTAAAGAGTTTGCTGCTTTTGTGTCTGCTGAAGCAGAGATTGCTTGCAACCCAGTTACCTCATTTCATGCTCTTCATGTTGCAGAACCTGTTATTGAAAAGGCAAAGCTGAAAGACACCACGAGAAACAGAGTTAGAGTTTTCACCACTCAAACAAACATCGAGAGTCGAAAGGTTGTCAAACCAGTGAACAAAATTCTGTGTATATTTTGCCAGAAGAATAACCATCAACTTGACAACTGTTTCAGCTTTCTCGACAAATCATTGGAGGAGCGACGAAAATTTATCCAAGAGAAAAGGCTTTGCTATGGTTGTTTGAAGTCTAGTCATAGTGCAAAGGAGTGTCATTATCGTCTCACTTGTAATACCTGCAAAAGGAAGCATCCAACTAGTTTACACGATGACAACTTTGTGAAAATGGTAAAGACTCTATCTTCTGCAACTCAGACTCAAAGTGATCTTGATGGTGCAATGAATGCAGTGATCTTGAGTGTAAGTGGAGAAGAACGGAATACGTATACGTCAATGATTGTACCTGTTTGGGTATCTGTAAAACAAAATCCAAGTTGTGAGAAACTGGTGTATGCGCTTTTGGATTCTCAGAGTGATACCACGTTTATTGATAAAGGAGTGAGTGATGCTCTACAGGCGACAACATTTCCAGTAAAATTGAAGCTTACCACCATGCTTGGAAAAGAGACCATCCTGCAGAGTGAGAGAGTATCAGGACTCCAAGTGAGAGCATACAAATCTGGCAGTTATATTGATTTACCACCTACTTACACCAAAGACTGCATACCAGTTAGTCGCAGCCACATTCCTACTTGTGAAGTCGCTAAAAACTGGAATCATCTTTCAGTCATTGTGGACAAGATACCTCCATTGCAGGACTGCGACGTTGCTCTTTTAATAGGCTATAATTGTTCAAGGTCAATGGCTCCTAGGGAAGTAGTAGTAGGAGGAGATGATGAACCCCACGCCATTCGGACAGATTTAGGATGGTGTATAGTAGGTTGTTCTTCACCACACTCCGATTTAACTGGAACCAGTAGATTGTGTCACCGCATTGCGGTCAAGGAGCTTCCCTCAATCACACCAGGTGATGTAATTTGTGTTCTTGAGAGCGATTTTAAAAACATCGAAGAAGAAAGGACAAAGGTCTCCCAGGATGATTTCCTTTTTCTTGAGAAATTAAAGAAGGGTATACAGAGGATTGTTCATGGCCATTATCAAATGCCACTTCCTTTTAAAGTGAGGCCCAAATTGCCAAGCAACAAACAATGTGTTATAGTTAGACTCAACCATCTCAAAAGAAAGATGGCGAAGGATGAATTGTATAAGAAACGCTACAATGAATTCATGAGTGAGATCTTGCAGAGAGGAGATGCTGAGGAGGTACACGATGACGGCAAGGAAGGAGAAATATGGTACTTGCCTCATCATGGTGTTGTCCATCCGAAGAAGGCAGGAAAATTGCGTGTGGTCTTCGATTGCTCTGCAAGATATGAAGGTTACTCTTTAAACGATTACTTACTTCAAGGTCCAGACTTGATAAATAGTTTAAATGGCATCTTAATTCGATTTCGTCAACACCCCATTGCATTTATGTGTGATGTGGAGAAAATGTATCATCAGTTTCATGTCAACGAATCTGATAGAGACTTCCTGCGTTTCCTATGGTGGAAGGATGGTAATCTCAGCCAGCCTGCAAGTGAGTTTCGTATGAAAGTTCATCTCTTTGGTGCAACTTCCTCTTCAGGGTGTGCTAATTATGGCTTAAAACATCTTGCAACTGAGAACAGCGAGTTGTACCCACTAGGTTCACGGTTTGTGATAAGAAATTTCTATGTGGATGATGGAGTGATCTGTGTAGAAAATGATGAAGAAGCTATTAAAGTTGCAGATGAGACACGTAAGCTCTGTGCTATAGGTGGCCTACGGCTCCACAGATTTGTGTCAAACAGTAAAATAATGCTGAATAGCATTCCCACTTCAGAAAAAATCTCTGACGTGAAAAATGGTGATCTTTCATTTGATGAGCTACCCCTTGAAAGAACTCTTGGCATACAATGGGAAAGAGAATCGGACTGCTTCAAATTCAAAGTTCAGTTGAAAGATCAACCTGTTACTCGACGTGGCATCTTGTCTACTGTTGCTTCTGTTTATGATCCTCTGGGACTTATTGCACCAGTGCTGTTGAGTGGAAAAGGAATACTGCAGGATGTGTGTAAACGTGGTAGTGGATGGGATGACCCTCTATCGAATGATCTTGATCTAAGGTGGGAGCGATGGAGACAAGATTTAAACCATCTGCAGAAAATAGATGTACCGCGAACATATGTACCATCTAGTTTCGGAAAGGGTATTCAAGTTGAATTGCATCATTTCTCTGACGCTAGTGTCCATGGATATGGTCAGTGTTCATATTTGAGACTCAAGAATGAGGAAGGAGACATTCACTGTGCACTGGTGATGGCGAAATCAAGAGTTGCACCTCTTAAAGTTACAACAATTCCCAGATTAGAGTTAGCAGCTGCCGTTGTTTCTGTCAAAGTGAGCAGTATGCTTAAGAGAGAACTGGATTATGCTGTTTTCAAGGAGACTTTTTGGACAGATTCCAAAGTAGTATTGGGATATATAAGTAATGAGGCACGCAGATTTCATACTTTTGTCGCTAATCGAGTACAAAGAATACATCTCAGTACAACTCCACAGCAGTGGAAGTATGTTCCAACGGATGAAAACCCTGCTGATCATGCATCCAGAGGTTTGCCAGCAAAGGAGTTGCTCGCCTCAAACTGGTTCACTGGCCCTAAGTTTTTGTGGGACAAAGAAGTGTCTGTACCGGAAGAACATGTTCCTGAACTTCTGCTTGGAGATCCAGAGGTAAAAACATGTTGTACTTTGAAAGTTGATTGCGCAAATAATCTGAGCTTGATAGATCTTCTTTCAAAGTTTTCTTCTTGGTCAAAAGTTATCAGAGCTGTAGCTCGTCTTTTAAGGAGAGCTAATAAAGACAAATCTAATCATCTCAGTACTGTGTTTGAGCGACAAAAGGTAGAACTTCATATAATCAAATGTCTGCAAGATAATTACTACAAGGATGATCTGAGAGTGATAAAGAGTGGAAGAAGAATCTCGTCTCGCAGTGAATTGTACTCTCTTGACCCTTTCATGGATGAAGACGGTTTACTCAGGGTGGGAGGTAGACTTTGCCGTTCAACCTTTCCAGACTCTGTAAAACATCCTATAATAATCCCAAGAAATCATCAGATCACCGAAATGGTTGTTGCTCACTTTCACAACAAAGTTGCGCACCAAGGGAAAGGATTTACCGTGAATGAGATAAGATCTAATGCCTTTTGGATACCAGGAATCAACAAAATTGTGACATCCTGTATTAGGAATTGTATTATTTGTAGAAAGCACAGGCGACCTGTTGAAGGACAGAGAATGGCTGATTTTCCCAAAGAGAGAGTGGTTCCATCGCCTCCGTTTACATACACTGGCATGGATTGCTTTGGCCCGTTTCTTATCAAGCAAGGCAGAAGTGTTCATAAACGATATGGTCTTCTCTTTACTTGTTTCAGTTCCCGTGCTGTTCACATTGAGATGCTTACTGATATGACAGCGGATTCCTTCATCAGTGCTCTGCGATGCTTTATTGCCATGAGAGGCACTGTGCAACAGATCAGGTCCGATCAAGGAAGCAACTTCGTGGGGGCAAAAAATGAGTTGAGAGATGCACTTGAAGAAATGGATGTGGAAAGAGTAAAGACCTTCCTATCAGAGAAGCAGTGCGTCTTCATCATGAATGCACCGTATGCAAGTCATACTGGCGGCGTGTGGGAACGTCAAATTAGAACAGTAAGATCTGTGCTAAACGTTATCCTTGAACTTCATCCGGGAAGGTTAAATGATTCCTCCTTACGAGCTTTTTTGTATGAAGCGATGGCCATTGTGAATAATAGGCCGCTTACTGTTGATTACCTGACTGATCCTCAAAGTTTAGCACCAATCACTCCAAATCATCTGCTTACGTTAAAATCGACTACTGCTTTGCCTCCACCAGGAAATTTCGTCAAGGAGGATGTATTCGCACGGAAAAGATGGAGACATGTGCAGTATTTAGCGGAACAATTTTGGAGTCGCTGGCACAAAGAGTATCTTGCGAATATAGCTACCCGACAAAGGTGGAACGTGTCTAAGAGAAATCTTAAAGTTGATGATCTCATTATCGTCAAAGAAGAGGAAATGCCTAGAAACAAATGGAGGCTTGGCAGAATAATGGAAACTATTTCTAGCGACGACGGGCTTGTAAGAAGAGCCAAGATTTATCTAGGCGACCCAAAGATTGATGCAAAGGGAAAGCGTGTTAACAAACCGTCTATAATTGAAAGACCAGTGCAAAAACTAATTTTGTTAATGGAGGGATATTAGGGTTTGTTTTGTGTTTTTCTCTTCTCCCTCTCATTTGAAAATTTTCCATTGAGTGTCATTTTTAATTTTTCTAAATTCATGGCTTAGAATTTTTAATGTTGGTTTAAAGTCAAATTGTATAAATAGATAAATAAAATAAAAAAAAGGATAAAAACAAAAACATGGAAACAAAAATAGGGGATAAAGAGAAATTATCAGTGCTTGTATATTTGGTGTGAGATTTGCACTCATAATTTGGTGGGAGTGTTAATGACTATGTCCTTTGCTTTAAAAATATGCAAATAATATAGTTCTTAAATGATTTATTTTTGTTAATTTTTGTATGGTATTTAATTTTGAGTCATTTGTGTTATGGTAACGGAGGTCTTTTATTTTGAAGTTCACTCATGTGAGCGGATATAACGCGCATACGGTCCAAACATTTCAATATGACTGAGACCCGGACACATATGGTCATGGTGTCAAAGGCTTATGGTTTGCAAGGAGTTTAGAAGGATTAAGCTCCTGGTTTGAATGGAGAACAAGGTATGATTATAGACTTCCTGTTATCTTTGTTTGGATTTATATTATTTGTATTAAGATTATTTATTGTTTTGCTTTGTATAATATGTGTAAGTCGTTAATCTTACTTTATTTGGTTTTGATGGATTTTTATTCATTTTCGGTATTTGTTTCCTTTTGTACAAGCTTTTATGTTGATTCTCAACGAACATGGTGTTCAACGGTGCTTTTTACTGTGATGACAGACAAGCGAATAAAGTGTGGGAATCATCAGTCAAAGAGTCCAATCTTTCTTGAACCAGGCAGCTACAATAATTCCCCTTTTGCTGGTCAGAGTGGATTGTGAGGTGGGTTACAACACTCGGTGTCCGATATGAGAGTGTTGAGATCCTTTAAGGTTTTGGGTCATCATTTTTGGATTCCCAGATCTCAGTTCTTTAGATATTTACAGCTGTGACACCTGCTCTGTACTGTTTTTGGGAGTAGCAGCAGATACTCTGGAAGAGGTGAATACTGCTTTTGGGAAAGGTCATGAGGCATCAGTGTATTACTCCCTGCTAATTCAGAGTCTGGGGGATGAAGCTTCAACTTCTATCAAGAGATTATGGGAGAAAGATTTATATTTGGTATTGGAGGAGGGGGTGTGGGATGGGATCCTAAAAAACAAAGTCTGCATCTAGAGGTTCAAGGGTGCGTCTTGTGCAATTCAAGATTTCATATAGATTCTACTGGACCCCCTCTAGATTATATATATTATATAGGCTTGGTCTTAAAGTCACACCTATCTGCTGGCAATGCCAATCAGAAGATGGGGACACAACCCATGTTTTGGGGATGTGTTAAGATCCAAGAATTTAGTTTGAGGGTTCAGAGATCTATATGTGACGTATTGTGCACTCTATTTTTGCCCCAGACTGTGCATCTTGGGTTATGGGGTGGTCATTAATTTTGGGGATAATCACTAAATTTGGGTCTTAGCCAGATTTATTGTTGGCAGACAAATTATTCTTAGGTGGTGGAAGACGGCTGGGGCACACTCGTTATGGGAGTGGTACGGGGAGATTGGCGGGGTGGCAACACTTGAGGAGGCGATTTTTAGAAGATTGGGAAAATTGGATTTGTTTAATAGGAAGTGGGGTGGATATTTGGCTTTTTTGAAGGGTTCTTGGGGAGGGGCAGTGGAGAGGGATTTTTAATTTTTAGTTTGTGTATGTGCATTGTTTTTTAAAAACAAGTTTTAAAAAATAAATAAAAAAAAATAGTTATAATTGTAAGTGACCAATGTCACTTACAATTATACTTCTATCGTGTTTGTGTGTCTGGGGGTTTCATTTTTAAAAAAAGATTTAATATTGTCTTTTGGATGGAATCAATAAAAAATGTTAATAACAAAAGAAAATGTCCCCTCTGATGAACTATATGTTGGCAATTTTGGAGAACCAACAATCGTATATCAAAGAATAATTTTATTTTCCCATTATTGTGAGATGAAAACGAGGATTCACTCTGTCAGTGTCACTCATTCACCATAAATTCCTTAATAAAAAAAAAAAAAATCTAATTTGGATTATTTATAAAAACTGCACCAGATAATGGACAATGTCACGAAAAATAGAAAAAAAAAATATAATGCCTGTGCAGACCTCTAAAAAACAATTTTGTCAAACTATTACCTTCCTGAATCCCATGAGAATTTTTGAATGAATATTTCATTTATACAGTATGGTGCTTTTCTGACAGTACTCTCAAAGCTCTTTGCATAGTGAACGGGACTCTCCTCAACCACCACCAGTGTGCAGCATCCACCTGGACGATGTGACGAAGTGATTTTTACTTGAGAGGAATTATTACTTTGAACTATATTCAACTATATATATTTTTTTCTATACTATAAGTGCTTTAAATGCTTAGGCAATATTTTAAATATCAGCAATCATGCCAATACAATGTTTTTGACAACAACAAAAAATAACATTGGCATGATTATCTCACATTGGACTTTTATCTCCCAATACTGAAATAAAATATAACATTATTTCATGCAAGTTTTAGTAGTTCAACCTTTGTTTACTCCTACTCTTACTGTTAGCAATGCAAATGTTCAGTTTGTGTCGTATAAAGCACACTTAACTGAAACAACTGAGAGATTTATTCTTCTGATAGTTGAAGGATATTTCCTCTCCAGGACAAAAGTGCAGTTGTGGAGCGTTTATCCTTGATGTTATCTGAGTTTAACAAATGCCTTTCCTGCTTCATACTGTTCAGAACTTTTACACATTTCACATTCGTTCTGCTTTAAAGTACTAGTCATTTATTGTGATGTTTTCTGATTTATAATCTGATGTTTGCGGTTGACGGATCTAAATTAAAAGAGGCTTCAACTCTTAATGACTCAAACTGATTTAAAATGTGTTGTCTGATTGAAGGAAACACTTGATGCTCTTGAGCAGCAGATTATTGCATGAAGAGGTTTTTTTTTTAGATCTGTTTGTAATTTTGAGTCTAACACACACACACACACACAATGAAACATGACATCTGTAAAACAAGTTAGTTAATACTGTGACCTTCTGATGTTATGAACTGAATAAAATCAATTAAATGTATGATTATTTTGTGTTTTCTGGAAGAAATTTTGAGATGTTTGAGATTTTGAATGTTTCTCACCTGCAGCTCAATGAGTTGAACACCATCAGCTCACTGCCGTCTGTCCGTCTGTCAGGTGTAATGGAGAGCGACTGATGGAGTCAACGGATTTGTTTCTACTCTTCCTGATTTTCCATTTTTTTTGTGTGCGTGTGTGTGTTTAACAGCCAGAGGCTACAGAGCAAACTCTCTCTCTCACACGCAATCACACACACACACACATTGGGTTTCCATGTTTTATGAGGACTATCAAGTCAAGTGTTTTTTATTGTCGTTTCAACCATATACAGTTAGTACAACTTCCATAGACATAATGACTTTTATACTGTGCAAACTATATATTCTATCCCCTAAACCCAACACAACCTCTGAACCCAACACAACCCCTAAACCCAACACAACCCCTAAACCCGACACACCCCCTAAACCCAACACACCCCCTAAACCCAACACAACCCCTAAACCCAACACACCCCCTAAACCCAACACAACCCCTAAACCCAACACATCTCCTAAACCCAACACAACCCCTAAACCCAACACATCCCCTAAACCCAACACAACCCCTAAACCCAACACACCCCCTAAACCCAACACACCCCCTAAACCCAACACCTCCCCTGAACCCAACACAACCCCTAAACCCAACACAACCCCTAAACCCAACACATCCCCTAAACCCAACACCTCCCCTGAACCCAACACAACCCCCTAAACCCAACACATCTCCTAAACCCAACACAACCCCCTAAACCCAACACAACCTCTGAACCCAACACAACCCCCTAATCCCAACACAACCCCTGAACCCAACCCCTCCCCTGAACCCAACCCCTCCCCTAAACCCAACACCTCCCCTGAACCCAACACCTCCCCCATTCACATAGATAATGCAGAAACCAATATGACAAAAGAAATCAAAACTGTTTTAAAAACGTTTGATCTGACTCAGCATGTACATGGACCCACACACAATCATGGACACACTCTAGATTTACTTATCAGTAAGGGTCTAAACATTTCATCGATTGTTATTAAGGATGTAGCACTGTCTGATCATTTCTGTATTTTCTTTGATATATTGATCTCTCCTGCCATTGAAGCTAGATCTGTGTTTGTCAAGAAGAGATGCTTAAATGAGAACACTAGTGTACTATTTATGAAGGCTATATCTTTAACACCAAGTATATCTGCTGACACTGTTGATTTTCTCCTTGATTCTTTTAACTCAAAAGTTAAAAGTGTAATTGATGAAATTGCTCCTGTGAAAGTGAGGAAGAAGAGTGGCAGTCAAAAAGCACCTTGGAGAAACTCAACAGCAGTGCAAAATATGAAAAGACAATGCAGAAAAGCAGAGCGCATTTGGCGGAAGACAAAACTTGTAGTCCATTATAATATCTACAAAGACAGCATCCATGCTTTTAATATGGAACTAGGCAAAGCTAGACAGTCTTTCTTCTCGAATATTATAAACAGCAACTTAAACAACACACGCACTCTATTTGCGACTGTAGAGAGACTGACAAACCCCCCAAGCCAGATTCCCTGTGAACTGCTCTCAGACAGCAAGTGCAGTGAGTTTGCTTCTTTTTTCTCTAAGAAAATAAATAATATCAGAAAGGTGATCAGCACATCCTTGAGTTGTGCTGGGGTCAGACAAATCAAACCACAACCTGAGAAAGTGGTTACTTTGTCTGACTTCAAAGAAATTGATGGCAAAATTTTGGAAGAAACCGTACGGCACCTTAAAGCATCAACCTGCGCCCTTGATGCACTTCCAACATCTTTTTTCAAAAGTGTGTTCAACTGTTTAGAAGCAGATCTCCTAGAAGTGATAAACTCCTCACTTCTCTCTGGGAGTTTTCCAAACTCCCTGAAAACTGCAGTTGTCAAGCCCCTCTTGAAAAAGAGCAATCTGGATAAGACCATATTAAGCAACTATAGACCAATCTCAAATCTTCCTTTCATAGGCAAGATCATTGAAAAAGTTGTCTTCAATCAACTGAACAAATTCTTGAACTCGAATGGATACTTTGACAATTTTCAATCTGGTTTCCGATCGCATCACAGCACAGAGACAGCGCTCATAAAGATAATAAACGATATTCGCTTAAATACTGATACAGGCAAATTATCAGTACTGGTACTACTCGACCTCAGTGCTGCATTTGACACTGTCGATCACACCATACTTCTGGAAAGGCTGGAAAACTGGGTGGGGCTTTCTGGGATGGTCCTAAAATGGTTCAGGTCATACTTAGAAGGGAGAGGTTATTATGTGAGTATAGGAGACCATAAGTCTGAGTGGACGCCCATGACATGCGGAGTCCCTCAAGGCTCAATTCTTGCTCCACTCCTGTTCAACCTGTATATGCTCCCAATTAGCCAAATAATGAGAAAGAACCAAATGGCTTACCACAGCTATGCAGATGACACACAGATCTACTTAGCCCTATCACCTAACGATTACAGCCCCATTGACTCCCTGTGCCAATGTATTGATGAAGTAAACAGTTGGATGTGTCAAAACTTTCTTCAGTTAAACAAAGACAAAACTGAAGTCATTGCGTTTGGAAACAAAGATGAAGTTCTCAAGGTGAATGCATACCTTGAAGCTAGGGGTCAAACAACTAAAAATCAAGTCAGGAATCTTGGTGTGTCTCTAGAGTCAGACCTTAGTTTCAGTAGTCATGTCAAAGCAATAACTAAATCAGCATACTATCATCTGAAAAATATTGCAAGAATTAGATGCTTTGTTTCCAGTCAAGACCTAGAGAAACTTGTGCATGCTTTCATCACCAGCAGGGTGGATTATTGTAATGGACTCCTCACGGGCCTTCCCAAGAAGACCATAAGACAGTTGCAGCTCATACAGAACGCTGCTGCCAGAATTCTGAGCAAAACCAGAAAATATGAACATATCACACCAGTCCTCAGGTCTTTACACTGGCTCCCAGTTACATTTAGGATTGATTTTAAAGTATTATTACTGGTATATAAATCACTCAATGGGCTAGGACCTCAATATATTGCAGACATGCTCACTGAATATAAACCCAACAGATCACTCAGATCATTAGAATCACATCAGCTAGAAATACCAAGGGTTCACTCCAAGCAAGGAGAGTCTGCTTTTAGCTATTATGCCAGCCGCAGCTGGAACCAGGTTCCAGAAGAGATCAGATGTGCTCCTACAGTAGCCACATTCAAATCCAGACTCAAAACACATCTGTTTAGCTGTGCATTTACTGAATGAGCACTGTGCCACTGTGTGTCCGACTGTTTGTACTGTGTTTTATTAGATTTATTTTTTTTTTTTTTATTTATTTTTTTTTTTATTCTAAACTGTTTTAATTATTCTTATTTTATTATTCTTGGTTTTTTTTTCTTTTTAATTTCTACTATGTAAAGCACTTTGAATTACCATTGTGTATGAAATGTGCTATATAAATAAACTTGCCTTGCCTTGCCTTGCCTAAACCCAACACCTCCCCCTAAACCCAACACAATCCCCTAAACCCAACACAACAGCATCCTGAAGTGTGATGTCATTCTTCTGCAGATTGTTTTAATGTCTTGTGTGTTTAATCATATTCATCATTCTGTTGAGATATATGCTTTTATTCCTGGACAATAAAGTCAACAGAGATACTGAAAATATAAACTTTAATTACATTCTACTCCAGTAATTACAGTTTACACATTTCATCATAGAAATGTGTTTCTGGATGAACACTACGAGATGTGAAAGACACGGGAAGTGATGTCATTAGTACAGGAAACACCTTCTATAACAGGTCACAGTTAGGGGTGCAGTCATGGCTAGGGGGCGTGTCGTCGTCTTTATGACTAGGTTTCAGTAAATTGATTGACAGCTGGGATGTGGATTGGGAGAGGAAGTGGAAATATTTGTTGTCGTCTTATCACAAAAGATACAAAATATGAAATATTATTATATAATAATAATAAAAAATAACAATCATATTAATAATGACAATGTCCATGTGTTTGTGTAATCCTTTACCATTAAACATCATCATAACCACACGACAACATCAAGTACAAGGGGTGGGGTCATGGGATGAAAGGGCGGAGTTGAAGGCGGTGACATCCAGGAGGCGGGGTTTAGATGATGCCATATTTGGCCAGATCGCTGAGCTCCATATCACCAAATGCCTCCCAAGGGCAAACCACAGTAATGTCTGTCACATGAACAACAGTGTGTTAGAACATGAACGCACAGCTATATAGTTATACAGTAGATTGGATTATCATACATGTTAATTGTGATCAAAGACTATTTAACACATTGTGGGTTAGTTTAGAAACTGAACTCACCTGTGCCGAGACCTTCCATACCTGGAATATCGTCACCGAACCTGAACACGAGACAAACAAACGCACAGGTGACGGACATGTTCACTTGCACTAATACAGTGTGTGTGTTGTGTTTGTGTTTATGTGTGTTTGTGTGTGTGTGTGTGCGTATATGTGTGTGTGTGTTTGTGTTAATGTGTGTTCATGTGTGTTTGTGTGTGTGTGTGTTAATGTGTGTGTGTGTGTGTGTTTGTGTTAATGTGTGTGTGTTAATGTGTGTTCATGTGTGTGTGTTTGTGTTCATGTGTGTTCGTGTGTGTGTGTGTGTGTGTGTGTGTGTGTTTGTGTTCATGTGTGTTCATGTGTGTGTATGTGTTTGTGTTAATGTGTGTTCATGTGTGTGTGTGTTTGTGTTCATGTGTGTTCATGTGTGTGTGTGTGTTCATGTGTGTTCGTGTGTGTGTGTGTGTGTGTGTGTGTTGTGTTCGTGTGTGTTTGTGTTAATGTGTGTTCGTGTGTGTGTTAATGTGTGTTCGTGTGTGTGTTTGTGTTAATGTGTGTGTGTGTGTGTGTGTGTTAATGTGAGTTCGTGTGTGTGTGTGTGTGTGTGTGTGTTTGTGTTAGTGTGTGTGTGTTTGTGTTGTGTGTGTGTGTGTGTGTGTGTGTGTGTGTGTTCGTGTGTGTGTGTACCCTTTCTGTCCAGGTTTGGGTGCTTTGCTCTTGAATGTGCGTGTCTGTCTTTGTTTGAATTTGGGCGGTCCCTTCTTGGGCGTGGTTGGTCCAGCAGTGCTGGCGGGTGTGGCCAGAGCACTTCCTGCGGGAGGAGCAGCGTTCATGTCTGCGTTTCCCTGAAACACACACACACACACACACACACACACACACAGGAACACATGTGATGCTTATTATTAGGTCATCTGAGAGACTCATGGTAATCTCAGATTATCAGATTAAACTGTCACTCAATGGAATTAACATAATCCAGAGATTTCCTCAGCGCTCTTTTATTCTGTTGTTTGATTGTTGTGTCGTGATCACAGATCAGATCAATATAACACGTGTGTGTAATCTTAATTTACTGTGCAGCTGTATCACGCTACACTCGCTTTCACCTATCAGAATAACATCATATCCAAAGCAATATTCATCTCCATTTATTGATTTACTTGCTGAGTAACTGTAAAAAACAGGATAATATCCAGTCTATATGTCTCCCTCTCATCTGTCTGTCTTCATGTCTCTCTCTCATCTGTCGTCTCTCTCTCTTATCTGTCTCTATGTGTCTCTTTCTCTCTCTGTTTTGTGATGGTGAATCTCTTGTTAACAGCATGTAAATTCAAGTTTATTATATAAATATAAATGTAAATTCAAGTTCAGAACATCATTATACTTTCATAAATTACGATCTGATCTTAATATAATATACATTTTCCAGATTTTTTAAGCAACAGATTACACTATAAGAACAATGTGGAATAGAAACCAAAATAATATAATAAACAAAACAAGAAAAACATAATAAACTAAACGAACCAGATTAGACTTGAACAGAACAGAACACTGATCTCAGTTCAATAATAAATGAGTGTAATAAAAGAAAACACTATTTGCTTGTAAATGAGTGAAACAATTAAATGTTTTGAAGATAAATGCATGTTTACCTGTGTGTCTGTTGCGTGAGCGGCGTGTGTGTCTCTCTCTCTCTCTCTGTCTGTCTATAGAATGAGTCTGTCTCTCTCTCTCCAGCTCTTTTAAAGTCTCACTGAAGTGTAGCTCCACCAATCAGCTGTCGGCGTCCCGTTAAGGAAACACTAATTGATTTAAGACTCTTTACATTTCATTTAGTGTGTGTGTGTGTGTGCGTGCGGTTTAATCTCAAGGATCTAATTTCCCGAACATGTGAGTAGATGCAGAATCTCTCTGAACACACAGTAAACGTGTTCTTGTTATTCTATGCAGTAAAACTTTCCCATCTTTCTCCACATGTCAAATAGAGCTCTGTTACTGTCTTCTATTAGATTGTGAGAAATATTGTCTTCATGCTCTTCGAAGGATCAGGTGAAGTTAATACTGAGACCTTGATCTGATCAGACGTGTGCTGCGATGTGGCAAATCTCGACGTGTCTGTGTCAGTTCATACAAAACAGACATGAACGCACCTCCAGTCTCATTGTGCTTCACTACAATCATAAACATTTCTAACACATAGATATATATGTAGGGATAATCCAAAGCTAAATGTGTGTTTAACGATTTTAATGCACAACTAAGGCGAAGAACCATCCAACATGAAGTGGAAGTCAATTCAAATGGTTTAATGCACATCTGGCCATGGATGTGTATTAAACTTAAACACTCCACAATATTTACTTAGACTGGACATTTCACATTAATACAGTTTCTGTAAATGTGCCAGTCGACCCATTACTGTCAAGATCCTGCCATCAGTCTGGTTAATTTCTCTCTTTAGAGGCAGAATCCTGACCCGCTATATCTAACAGAATAATCCAGCCAGATTTGAACCCAGCAGACAGTCAACTCTTTCTTCATGGGGCTGTTTCTCACCAACACCGTCCGGCAGGATTCGGTCTTCCGAAGCACAGCCTGTAACCCCAAGCTTTCGAACTGTTCCCTGGTTGGTCGGCCTATACTGAGGTATGCCATGTCTTTCCTCGGTGCGGCCGAGGAGCTGTCCTTCAGTGAGACCCACTTGAAACACCTGTTACATGGACTGGATGAGCCTCTCAGCATGGAGGATTTGGAGGGAAATTTGTTTTGGCACTATTTGGGGGTGGTAAATCACACCTGCCACCTCAAAGAGATTGAGGTCCCTCCAGGTTTTATTTAATGAAGAAAGAGTCCTTCATCATGCTCAAGACAAGATTATATGAACATTTCAAATCATTTCACGCAAACAGACACAACACAGTCATCTACAGATCTCCTGATGGGTGTTATATAATGCTTGTAATGTTTGTGATTGCTTAATGTCTGACAACACGCCTCATAATCTGTTATAATAATCTGTGTTGATCTGCCCTGAGATCTCCAGAATTGGAGGGAAACAATTTCTGACCTTTGGGACTTGAAAGTCATCGCTCCCTGTTGTGTTTACAGTACTGTCAAGTAAATCTTACTGTACTTCTCTTCATTGTCATCTGTCAGTTTTTCTGAAATACACAACATGTAAGAAAGCATTGTGTGTTGGGTGGTCTGGGTATCTCAGTGGGTATTGACGCTGAATATCACACCAGGAGTCACGAGTTTGAATTCAGGGTGTGCTGAGTGACTCCAGTCAGGTCTCCTTAGCAACCGAATTGTCCCGGTTGCTAGGGAGGGTAGAGTCACATGGGGTAACCTCCTTGTGGTGGTGATTAGTGGTTCTCTCAATGGGGCGTGTGGTGAGTTGTGTGTGGATCGTGGAGAGTAGGCAAGGCAAGGCAAGGCAAGTTTATTTATATAGCACATTTCATACACAATGGTAATTCAAAGTGCTTTATATAGTAGAAATTAAAAAGAAAAAAAAAGAATAAAAAAAAATTTAATAAAAAAAAATAAGAATAAGAAAATAAGAATAATTAAAACAGTTTAGAATTAAAAAAAAAATCTACTAAAACACAGTACAAACAGTGGGACACACAGTGGCACAGTGCTCATTCAGTAAATGCACAGCTAAACAGATGTGTTTTGAGTCTGGATTTGAATGTGGCTACTGTAGGAGCACATCTGATCTCTTCTGGAACCTGGTGGTGATGAAAGCATGCACAAGTTTCTCTAGGTCTTGACTGGAAACAAAGCATCTAATTCTTGCAATATTTTTCAGATGATAATATGCTGATTTAGTTATTGCTTTGACTTGACTACTGAAACTAAGGTCTGACTCTAGAGACACACCAAGATTCCTGACTTGATTTTTAGTTGTTTGACCCCTAGTGTCAAGGTATGCATTCACCTTGAGAACTTCATCTTTGTTTCCAAACGCAATGACTTCAGTTTTGTCTTTGTTTAACTGAAGAAAGTTTTGGCACATCCAACTGTTTACTTCATCAATACATTGGCACAGGGAGTCAATGGGGCTGTAATCGTTAGGTGATAGGGCTAAGTAGATCTGTGTGTCATCTGCATAGCTGTGGTAAGCCATTTGGTTCTTTCTCATTATTTGGCTAATTGGGAGCATATACAGGTTGAACAGGAGTGGAGCAAGAATTGAGCCTTGAGGGACTCCGCATGTCATGGGCGTCCACTCAGACTTATGGTCTCCTATACTCACATAATAACCTCTCCCTTCTAAGTATGACCTGAACCATTTTAGGACCATCCCAGAAAGAGTAGCATGAGTCTCCACATGCTGTGAGTCTCTGCGGTGTCATGCACAACGAGTCACGTGATCAGATGTCGGATTGACGGTCTCAGAAGTGGAGGCAACTGAGACTTGTCCTCCGCCACCCGGATTGAGGCGAGTAACCGCGCCAGCACAAGGACCTACTAAGTAGTGGGAATTGCCATTCCAAATTGGGAGAAAAGGGGAAAGAAAAAAGAAATAACTGTTGGTTTAGACATAGATGATACTCATTTTCAGTAATTATCAGTACAAGTGGGATGCAATGTTTTTCTTTTTCAAATAAAAGATGAGTGGGTCATGTGATGTCATGCGAGGTTCAGATGTGTGAACGGCGAGCTCTGCACATATTGCTGGTTTTAATACTTTTTATTTCATAAACCTGTGAGATTCGATACACCCCGATTCTTAACTCTTCTAGGAAGACAAAATGTCAAAGAATTCAAAATCTCTGGAGGCTCTGGAGACATTAAAAGACACTTACGTGTTCAAGCTGATGCCCCTCCGGAGGCCTCAAGCCCGGGACTCAATTTGGAGTTGGTTATAAGGGATGTATGTGGAGTGCATCTGGGAAAAGTTGGAAGACCTTGGGAATCATAATCGGCGAAACAACGTCTGAATTGTTGGAATTCCTGAGCGAGAGGAGGATCAGAATATGGTGGAATTCTGCTCAACACAACAGGCCATAAGATGGAAATAGAGCAAGCTCACAGGGTTCCGGCTCAGAGATCACTGAGGGAGACAGGCCCAGACCAATTCTGGTCCTGTTTCTGACATCATCCAAAAAAGATCTCGTGTTACACAAGGTGAGGAACAAAGGAAGGCTTTCTTGAAAGAACCACAACATTTTCTTGTTCCCAGACTTTGAGAATCAGCAAGAGAGAAACGTGATTCAAGGAATGCAAGAATCAGCTGGAGTTTGTTTTGTGGAATAACACTCCTTCAAGAAACTCTTGCATCGAAGGAGGGTCACTTTTGCACTGATGTTCTAAGGATGGCCGCAAAGTTTTTACTTTTCCCCAACAAGCATTGTCCTTCATAAAGTAAATGGAATGAGTATGCATGAGTGGTGTTCGCACCGAGTGGACCTGACTCACTGAACATTCACTTGACTGTTCGAGGAAACTGGGCACCTATTTTGTTTCTTTTTGTGTTGGTTCCACCTAGCGGATGGAGTTTGTTTTGTGGAATAGCACTCCTTTGGGACAGTTTGTGGATGAATCTGCATGTTCTTTGTGCTTGTGCCTCCTATTGGATGGAGTTTGTTTTGTGGAGTATTGCAGGACATTGTAAGGGTTAGCTAATCTGCTGCACTCACTGAACATTCGTTTGACTGACCAAGGAAAATGAATGGATTTTTGTGTGTGTGTGTGTGTGTGTGTGTGTGTGTGTGTGTTCTAGTTCTGTCAGAGGCAGAAGTTATTTTTTTTATTTTCTTTTTATTTAAAAAAAAAACAAACAAAAAAAAAAAACATTTTTTAATTAGGGACCATGCACAATTTCAAACATAAATATTACAATTTGATGCATTGTACCAGAGTTTTTTTCAGAATTTACATCTGCAGTCTTACTAACAGATTCAATTTTTGTTGTAAATAAATCACAACCATGTTCCACATCTTCTGATACAAAATATCATCCCAGACCAAACCATTGATCTCACTGTCAAATGCAGGTTGTTTACTTTTAGGTATACGAGACATAATGTCTGTGTGGTATGGTGTTATATTTTTAAATCTGTTTTTAGTTAATTTTCTTGCTATTAATGTTAAGTTATGATCAGATTTCCTCTTCCCCTTGTCTTCCCAGTTTAAATTAAAGTCACTCATGAGAATAAGCTCTTTGTTAGGATTACACTCTTTTAACATAAAAATGAGTTGATCATAGAAAGTGTAATTTGCTGATGGAGGTCTATAGAATCATATTAGAATAAAAGACATTTGTTGGGATAAAACAAATTAAAGCAACGTATTCCAATGTGTCTGCTGCTTTAAAAAGAATGCGCTCACATTTGATATCATCTTTGACATATATCAATTCCCCTCCACCTCCCCCCAACTCTGTCTCGTTGGAAGCACTGATGTGGTGGTGGTGTAGGGGTCTAAAGCACATATCTGCTAATCAGAAGGTCGCTGGTTTGATCCCCACCTCGAGCCACCACCATTGTGTCCATGAGCAAGGCACTTAACTCCAGGTTGCTCCGTGGGGATTGTCCCTGTAATAAGGTGTCTGCCAAATGCATAAATGTAAAATGTAAATGTAGTAGTAAATGAGTCAGCTGTTCAGTGCAAAATCCTGATTTCCAACCAATGTTAAAGGCTGATAGCAACATTTATATGGAGACCAACTGGTCCTCAGTATCTTCTGAGGGCATGGCTTGGAAGGAACTTAAAGTGATTCATAAGGGTCAGATCATACAGTATGCCTCATTCACCAAAAGATCCAAAGCATGAGAACTCGTGGAGTTGGAAGGGAACATTAAAAGTGCAGAGGCAGAGCTGAAGTGCCGAATGTCAGCTGATGACCTCAGATAATTTACCCAATTGAAATACAGACATAATACTATTTTGTGGTGGAAGGGGGAGTTTTGGCTATTTTGGGCAAGACAGTCGTACATTGAGTCGGGACAAAGCAGGAAAACTTCTGGCTAAATATATAAAGCAGAGAGAGTCTTTTTCTACAATTCCCTCAATGAAATCTGCTGGTGGTGAAATATTTACCACAGCCATTGATATTAATAATGCTTTTAAAGAATTCTATTTTGATCATCTTAGTCTACTGATGAAGATATTAGAAATTTTGTGGAACTATTAGATCTCCCTAAACTGATGATTGGGCAAAATAATTCTCTTGATTCTGAAGATAATCTTGGAGGAGCTTGACAAGGTTATTAAGGCCTTGCCTACAGGCAAGGCTCCGGGCCAGATTGCTTTGCCACTGAATTTTTTAGATCTTATGCTACAGAATTGGCTCCACTTTTGTTAGAAGCATAAACGGAATCATTAAAGAATGGAAGGCTTCCACCATCCATGACAAAAAAATAAATATTATTCTGATTCTTAAAAGGACAAAGATACAAGCGAGTGTAAGAGTTACAGTCCAATTTCCCTGATTCAGCTGGACGTAAAAATATTGTCAAAAGTTCTGGCTAACCGATTAAGTAAAGTCTATACTACATCTCTTATACATACAGCTCAGGTGGGGTTTATTCAGCTCTTCTGATAACATTAGGCATTTCATCAATATCATGTGGTCAGTGGTGAATGATCAGACTCCAGTCGCTGCCATCTCACTTGATTCCGAAAAGGCATTTGATATGGTAGAATGGGATTGTCTTTTTAGATTTTGGAAATGTATGGCTTTGGTTACTTTAAAAGTTTAAAAGTTACTTTATAGACACCTGTTAGCGGCATCACAAAAAGGTTTATTAATTTAATATTATTTAAAGTTGCCATCTTTCCCCATTATTGTTCTGTCTTGCCCTGGAACAATTAGCAGCCGCAATAAGAAAGGAGGAAGGTTTTCCAGGGGTGATGGCAGGATGTGCGGTGCATAAGCTTCTGCTTTATGCAGATGATATTTTATTATTAGTTTCTGACCCTACTAGATCTATGCCTTGCCTCCACAGAATTATTACTTCCTTTTCTAAGTTCTCGGGATACAGAGTTAAATGGTCTAAATGCGAAGCTTTGGCTCTAACATCATACTGTCCGATAATGGATTTTCACCCGGGCGCCTTCCAATGGCCCAAACAGGGCATTAAGTATTTGGGTATTTTATTCCCAGCAAATTTGTGTGATTTAGTTAGAGTTAATTTTGACCCTTTAATAAAAAGGTTTTTGAGCGATGTGGGCAGGTGGGCTTCATTACATTTATCTATGATTGGGAAGGTTAATGTTATGAAAATAAACTGTATTCCAAAATTCATCTACCTGCAACATTCACTCCCTATAGATTTATTCCAAGAAATTTGATAGCATAGCGAAGTCCTTCATTTGGAATGATAAACATCCCGGATTACATTTCAGTAAGTTGCATAGGCTGACTGACAAAGTTTGACTAGGCCTACCTAAGATTTTGTTTTATTATTATGCATTCAGGCTCAGACATTTGGCTCATTGGTTGCTTCCACCTGAGAGAGCCCCTCCCTGGTATTGTATTGAACAGGAAGTTCTTGCCTCTATTTCGCCATTGCAAAGCCTTTCTATCAAACTAATCGCAGAAGTTATGGTACTCCCCATTATCTCGAATTTAAACTCAGTATGGACAAAAGTGTCCAGAGTGTTTAATTCAGACATTTATTTAAATGTTTCCTCAAGCTAATGGCTGAACCCAAAATTATGTATCAATAAGTCCCTTTTTTGCTGGTCAGAGTGGATTGTGAGGGGCGTTAGTAACTCTGTGACCTATATGAGAGGGCAGTGTTGAGATCCTTTGAAAATCTGGTTAAAAAATTTGGGATTTCCAGATCTCTGTTGTTTAGATATTTATAGCTGTGACACCTGCTCTGTACTATTTTTGGCAGTAGCATACAACCCCTAAAGCAGCAGATACTCTGGGAGTGGTGATTACTGCTTTTGGAAAAGGTAAAGATGCATCATTTACATTTTACATTTACATTTATTAATTTGGCAGATGCTTTTATCCAACGTGACTTATAAAAAAGGAAAACATAAGCGAATCATCTTAAGGTCTTAAGGAGACAGTGGTACAAAAAGTGACATATTACAAAGTTTCACTTGCATCAGAATAGCATTCAAACAGATTTATGTGCAACAAGAATGTTTTTTTTAAGTGACTGGTTAAGTGCACATGGAAAATATGTGTTTTTAGCTATTTTTTAAAGACAAAATGTGAGTCAGCTTCACGGTTGGAGTTGGGATGGTCATTCCACCAACATGGTATGATGAAGCCGAAAGTCCAGGAAAGTATTTTGGTGCCTCTTTGTGTTGGTACAACAAGGCGACATTCCTTAGTCAACTGCACGCTTCTAGTGGGCGTGTAGCTCTGCAGAAATGATTTTAGGTATGCTGGAGCAGACCCAGTGACTGTTTTGTATGTCAGCATCAGAGTCTTGAATTGAATACATGCATCAACCGATTGCAAGTGGAAAGAGACAAAGAGTGGTGTAACATGCGCTCTCTTTGCATTCTGGATCATTTGCAGAGGTCTAATTGCACATGCAGGGAGTTCTGCAATGAGAGAGTTACAGTAGTCCAGTCTAAAGATGACAAGTGACTGAACAAGCAGTTGTGTTGCATGTTCAGAGAGGAAGGATCTTATCTTCCTGATATTGTAGAGTGTAATTCTACATGATCTTGCGGGCTTTGAGATGTGGTCTGTTACATTTAGCTAGTTATCGATGGTTACCCCTAGATTTCAGACCGTTTTGGAAGGCGATACTGTAGTTGCACCCAGCTGCACAGTGATGTTGTGTTCAACAGCAGGGTTGGCTGGATAGACGAGTTCGGTCTTGGCTGGGTTAAGTTGCAGGTGGTGTTCCTTCATCCAGGCCGAGATGTCTGCCATGCAGGTAGAGATTCGAGCAGTCACTGTGGTGTAGTTGGGCTGGAAAGACAAGTAGAGTTGAGTGTCATCGGCGTAGCAGTGGTAAGGGAAACCATGTGACTGAATGATGGGTTGCAGTGATGTTGTGTATATAGAGAAGAAAAGTGGCCCAAGCACTGAGCCCTGAGGTACCCCAGTAAGTAGTAGTGGCTTGGACACCTCACCTCTCCAGGCTACCTTGAAGGACCTACCTGATAGTTAGGAATTAAACCAGTCAAGCACAGTTCCTGTGATGCCCAACAAAGAGAGGGTGGAGAAAAGGATCTGATGGTTGACTGTGTCAAAGGCTGCAGAAAGGTCCAGCAGAATCAGCATGGATGATCTGGATTCAGCTTTCGCCTGTCTCAGCAGAGCAGTCTCAGTGGAGTGTCCATTTTTAAGCCTGACTGTCATCCAGCAGCTTGTTCTGTGAGAGAGATTTGATTGAAAACTTCACTTTCAAGTGTTTTTGCCATGAATGGGATGAGAGAGACTGGTCTGTAGTGTTCTATTTGTGTGGAGTTAAGTGCAGGTATCTTCAGCATACCCATTAGTATTTAAAATGGGGACATTTTAGTTACACTTGATGGGGTCATCCTGAGTTCAGTAAGAAAGGCAGGAAGCACATCTACCAAAGTCCTACCTGTTTCCGTACATGCTTTGTTCAACCTTTCTTTTAATGTATGGTTTGTTCGTTCCACCACACCCGCCGACTGGTGGTGGTCTGGAATGTTAAAATGCCAATTAATGTTGAGCTCCTTTGCTAGGAGCTGTGTCACCTTTGATGCAAATGGTGTACCACTGTCACTCTCTATCACTGTTGGTATACCAAATAGAGGAATTATTTCCTTTGCCAATACTTTTACCACCGTTTTAGCATTTTCCCTAGCACATGGGAATGCTTCTGTCCATTTTTAAAATCTGTCTACTATTACAAGGAGTAATTTCAGATTTCTGGATGCTGGGATGTGAGTGAAATCAATTTGTAGATGTTGAAACGGTGCCTCAGGATGTGGTAAGCTTTCATGTGATGCTGGTTTGTGTTGGTGGTTTTGAGCGCATGTCAGACATGAGTCTAATATTGTGTGCACAGATGCTCTGAAGGCGTGTATGTAGTAATTTTGATTGATGGAATCGATTACTTTCTGTTTTGACACATGAGAAAGGCCATGATAATGTCTGCATAGTATCACTATAGCGGTTTTTGGCAAGGCCAGCCGTCCTTGCTTGTCTCTCAGAAGTCTATCCAGACTGTCCTGAACTCCCTGGTCTGACCAGTGAGCGAGGTCTGTGTCTATGGGATTCGCTCGTAACACCTTTATGTCGAGATCTTGATTTAGCGTGCTGGCCATAAGTTGCACTTCTCCCTTCTCTGTTCCATATGGGCTATTTATTACCTCTTTCGCTGCCCATTTCACACTACCCCAAATGCATATTTTGAGTCAGTATAAATACTAACAGTTTTGTCTTTTGCCAATTGGCATGCCCTGATCAGTGCAAACAGCTCAGCTGCTTGTGCTGATTTGTATGGTAGTGTGTATGGTCCATGCTAGACTAAAAACAAACCCTAGCCGGCCAACTCTCCCGTCTATCCTGCTCTCAAATGTTTGCTCCCTGGACAATAAACTGGACTACATCCGACTCCAGCAGGCTACGCAGCGTGAGTTTAGAGACTGCTGCGTCTTTTCATGGAGACGTGGCTCAGCGACAGAGTTCCGGATGCCTCCATTCAGCTAGACGGGCTCGCCTCATTTCGTGCCGACAGAAATGCAGCTCTCTGCAGTAAGACTCGTGGTGGTGGCTTGTGTGTTTACATCAACATGGTATGGTGCAAGAACTTTATGCTAGTTTCTAGCTACTGCTCATCGCTGTTGGAGCTTGTGACTGTTAGATGCAGACCTTTTTATTTACCACGGGAATTCACCACAGTTATTATAACCGCAGTTTACATTCCCCCCAGCGCTAATGCTAAGGAAGCGCTCTGTGAACTGTATGGGGCTATGAGCGAACTGCAGAATGCTCACCCCGACACACTGTTTATTGTCGCCGGAGATTTCAACCATGCGAATCTCAAGACAGTGCTCCCTAAATTCCATCAGTATGTGGACTTTGCAACGAGAGGGGTGAACGCGCTTGATCTTGTTTACATGAACATCCCAGGCGCGTACTGGGCGGAGCCCCGCCCCCACCTCGGCTACATCTCTGTTATGCTAATTCCAGCATACAGACCGCTCATCAGACGCACAAAACCGCTCCAGAAGCAGGTGAAAACCTGGCCAGCAGGAGCCATCTCTGCTCTTCAGGACTGTTTTGAGTGCACATGTTCAGGGATAGATATTCCTGATAGATATTATCAGGAACCGTGGAATTAGTTTTCACTATTGTGCCTACGATACCAACTTTATATTTTTTTCGAAACCCTACCAACAGTTTTTAAATTATATCAAAGAGTGGATGACTAGAAATTCTTTTTTTTTTTCCATTTTGATCATTTATTAATAATTTTGCAATGCACATATTATTTTTTCACTCAGAAACATATATACAAGACAAGACAAGAACACTGTAATGTTCTGTGTGCACTTGTTTCTCCTATTACCCCCCAAAAAAACAAATTCCTTGTGTATGTGAGAACACTTACAGCTCATTATGATTCTGAGTAGACTCATTTAAAAGAATACATTCCTGTTTTAATTCAGGTTTCCGTCAAACCGGGTGCATCCAATTTATGATCTGTAATAATTTCATTTATAATTAGTGCTTTGGAAGAAAGAGATCTAATGTTTAATAGCCCTACCTTTATCTGATGTTTAACTTTACGTTGTTTGTTTTGTTCAAGTTTGACCTTAATCAAATTTTTTCTAAATTATTTAGTGAGGGTTTTGTGTTTGGTAGTTTGGGGAACAGACACAGTCTCTATGAGATATCTAGGTGATACAGTCTCTACGTGTTGTAGTTTATGTGACCTGTGTGACTTCTCAAGGCAGCTAGCAGATGTTCGGATTAACCAGTTTGTCTGCTTCCTGACCTGGGCCCCAGTAAGTCAAATACTATCATTATTAAGACTATGAGCCAAATTACTAGAGAGGAGAGCGTGCACCTTCCCTGGAAGGATGGAGTCTGTCTCTCTTTAGCAGGTCAGGTCTACCCCAAAAACTCTTCCAATTGTCTAGAAATCCTATTTTATTCTTCAGACACCCCTCAGACATCCAGCCATTCAGTGACACTAATCTACTATAAACCTCATCACCACAATGAGCAGGGAGGGGACCAGAGCATATTTCAGTGTCTGACAACGTTTTTGACAGTCAAACCACTGTTAAGCTAATGGCAGCATCACAGTTTTGTTGTTTAAATGTAATTTTCTGAGCATCTGGCAATGGAATTCCTTTATGGTAAGAGATCAGAGATTTTAAGTAAGAAAATCCAACATCTGACTTGAATGAAATGCAGCACGAGTCTCTCGCTAAACTCCACCTCTGACATTGGCCCCGCCTCAATCCCAGTTGGCCTTCTTTGGCCCAAGGGTATTCAAACCAAATGTCATTGGCCCTGAATAAGCCCAGAGAAGGCACGAAAGAAGAAGAGAAGCCTCAGAAGTGACCGTAGGAATGCACCTGGTCCTGTCACGCACTAGCATGCCCTCATTTGGCCTGAAAGTGGAAATGCAGCTAATGGGGCCAATACTCACTGTTTCAAAAGTATAGATACAAGACATATACAATATTTGTTTTAACGTGATTTAATGTGTGATAAAATCATTTACTAAACTTTAATGTGTAATTTTGCAACTTTGTTGCCATGACTGTATACTGTAACACTGTATACTCTAAATTACTTTAAAAACTATTATTTAAGCAACTTCACAGCTCAAATAATACACAGGTTTTAACAGAAGACTTGCTGTAAGTGTTTTTATAAAATTATAAGCTTCACATTTCTGCCTTTAAACCCCATAGATATTTTCTTTTTTTTTCTTTTTTTTTCTTTTTTAAGAAAAGGAGGGACGAGTGGAAATAAATTTTTGCGGTAATCAACATTATTTCACAAATGCAGTCGATTGAACTTAACTTGTACTGAACCCAGAATATTCCTTTAATGTGTCAAAGCTTAATTTGTCAGAATCAGAAGACTTTGTGAATTTGTGCAGTTTTTCACTTATGCAGTAATCGTGTCTGATGATGTTTAGAAACAGAAATCTTCAGCATCTACGTTAATGCACATTCATTATATTCTGACCTGAACTAAGTTCCCTGTTTCTCATCTAGAAGGTTCTCTGCAGAACTGGACATGAGAGAGCGCCAGTTTAATCTGGTTTAGAGCTTTAGATGCTGGATTGACCTGCAGGAAGTCACACTGCATGCCTCAAGAGGAGGATTGTGGGTAATTGGATGTGACTCAACAGGCCTGATGTACAGTAAAACATGACGCACATGTCACATAACAGTCTTAACGTGGTAAACATCACAGCAGAGGTCCGTTTCCTTCACAAGAGGAACTTTGACTCAGAGTTTACTCGAGCACTGTTCACAATACTGAAGAAATGATGAGATCAGTCTCTAATGTTTACTCGTGTAAAGTACAGATGCATTTCTCTTGATCTGTTTCAGGGAAAGAACTAGCACATTAAATGAAGAATCTTTTTCTAGAACCATTCGTTTATTTGATGACATTTAATATATACAGCAAACCACTGATTATTGCTGACTGCTGATCCAATTAGGAAACAGATTAAAGGAGGTCACACGGCTGAGATGATGTTCATTCTCATTTTTCTGTAATGAGTTCAGAACTGCACTCAATGTATTCCTTATTAAAACAATACTTGTATTAAATTCAAATAAGTGATTGTGTTACATTATGCTGAATGAACAGCACATCCAGCTTGATGTGAACAAAGCTCAAACAGATCTTTACACAGTCAATACTTACATGTGTTTTCTTTAATGTTGTTGTGTGTCATTTCTGGACTCAATAATGCGTTTGTGACAGAACTATCTGTGTGATGAACAATGGAGGACAAAGTGTTTGGAAATCTTTCTTTAATGCAGTAGTGTTCGGTGACTCTAATGGTGCAGAAATCCCCCACTTCAGCTTCAGTGTTTATTTATTTATTTATCATAAGAATACTTTGTGTTTGTACAGTCAAATTATGGATAGAAACATAACACGAGATCTTTATCGGATGGTTGCAGAAATTTGGCCAGAACTGATTGGGGCATGTCTCCCTCCAAACAGGCCGCCTCCACCCTGCATGACATGGCCCTCCCGCAAGTCCACCAGGCCAAGGCACTTAAAGATCTGCACTTGTTCTTGACATGTTGCAAGAACTGCGCTATGCAGATGACCTCGCCCTCTGGGCCACGAAGGTCACAGCACGGGCACTCGATCAAGCAATGGCCACTCTCGTGATCCAGGAACGTCACCTGTGGCTGCACCTGGTCGAGATACGCAAGGTCGACAAAGCCTACTTTCTCAATGCCCTGTTTCCCAGCTCGGCATATTTGGCAACACCGTCGATGACTTCGCTGTCCGACTGTCCTGCACTGTCTGCTCACTGAGGGCGCCCCCCCTGCGGCTTCCAAACGTAAGGCAGCTTTGCCTCAACCTGGGCCCAGCTCTCAGCCCCAGTGTCTAGCGCCCAACAGAAAGTGCACGCCCCCCATCTCTCGGACGTACTCGAGGACCCGGTAGGCACCCAAGCATTCCTGAGACGGACGACCCAGGGAACGAGACGTTTGCTCAGAAGCTGGTAAGCAGACCACTCTGTCCCCCGGTGGAGGGCTGGGAGGAGAATCCTCATTTTCCTTTATTTCTTTTGCCACATTCTCAATAAAAGAGCTATTTCCTCATTCCTTGGGTCATCTGGCCCACAAATAACAATCTCATGGAAACCCGGCGCCAAACATCGGCAGTCCCGGCACCCCTCGCCTAAGGACACACGACTGCTGTCCCCCGGTTGGCCGGTTCTGACGAGTCCAGAGGACGTCTACACAGGACCTCCTCCTCAGTCACTAACCCGCCCTACCGGGTGCGTGGAGAAAGGTGACTGCTTTGAGACTTTTCTCAGCACCAAAGCCTCCCGATGCAACACTACCTGCTCTGCCACGCTGCTCCACCCCGCCATGTACGTCGAAAAAATTGTCATCCCCTTAGTGCCCCTCACACGGAGCTTGGACGCGTGGCTTTCACTTCCCAACCATTGGTTGGCCAGGACCATCCGACTCAACTACGCAATTCAGTTCGCCAGGCCCCCACCCCCTTTCGTCGGTATCCGCTTTACCTCGGTGCATGGCAAAGACGCCAACACCCTACGTGTGGAGATCATGACCCTTTGGAGCCTGTGCCTCCAGCCAAGATGAAGAAAGGTTTTCTACAGCCAGACGCCTCCAAACGGGGTTGAGGCACCGTGTGTAATGGGTACGCAGTGTCCAGCTCCTGGACTGGGCCCTGGCTGGGTTGGCACATCAACTGCCTAGAGTTGCTGGCTGTAGTTCTTGCCCTAAGGAAGGTTTCTCCTGCTACTTCCTTTCAGGCCTCCAGAAACCCCCCCCTTTGAGCTGTTAGAATCAGTCGAGCTCAGAGACCTCTCCTTGAAGATTAATAATAATAATTAATAATAATTAGTTACATTTATATAGCGCTTTATCAGTAACCTCAAAGCGCTTTACAAGGAAGGGGGGAATCTCCTCAACCACCACCAATGTGCAGCATCCACTTGGATGATGCGACGGCAGCCATATTGCGCCAGTACGCCCACCACACACCAGCTTACTGGTGGAGAGGAGACAGAGTGATGAAGCCAATCAGTATACAGGGATGATTAGGAGGCCATGAGGACAGAGGCCAAGGGGCAAATTTGTCCAGGACACCGGGGTTACACCCCTACTCTTTTTCGAAGGACATCCTGGGATTTTTAATGACCACAGAGAGTCAGGGCCTCGGTTTAATGTCTCATCCGAAAGATCTCACCTCTCCTGATCGCGCTCACTTCCATCAAGAGGGTTGGGGACCTGCAAGTGTTCTCTGTCAGTGACACTTGCCTTGATTTACTAAAAAGTTTTAATTGGGCATTGGGGAAGGGTATGTGTAGTTTGATGCAGCCTGCTGCTTTGGCACACAACTGCCTGCTCGCACTTGCGTCAGCAGCTCACATACACAGTTCTACCAGAAAGACTCGGGAGAATAATACTGAACAATTAACCATTTATTTACAGCTCAGCAAACAATATAAAGATAAAAGTTCTTTGTCGTAGGCCCCATCCGTAGCTCGCAATCCGGGGGTCCGGACTCTGCATTTCCTGCCTGGTGATGAAGGCAGGGGCGCAGCCGACCCCCAGTGAGGTATGGGAAGGGACCATCCTGGTGGTGGTGTGTAGGAAGGAAGGAATCATCTTGGTGGTGGGGAGGGTGGAGGAGAACGAAAGCGTCAGCATCTGTGAACTCAGACATGTGTAAGTACCCATCTTTTATACTGCAAGTGTTAGAACGCGATTGGATAGATGAGAAGGTAATGAGTGACGTAACAGTTGAGTCTTCCTGGCAGAACTTATGCTAAAGCTTCCATTTCAATGCATGGTGTGATTGAATAGGGACCCCTAGTGTCGCTATGTTCAATACAATGTCGAGTGAGCGACAGATGGGGAACGTCTAAGTTCCCTGATGGGGGGAACAAGACTTTGTGTCCCCCCGGCCATGACGCTGGACCGAGCCACTGTAACGACCAAACCTTATTCTCATTTCCTCAGTGCAAAACCTGAATGAACAGGCATGATTCCCTCCCTTTATACCCGTATGTCCGTGGGAGGGACATGCAAATTCTCTCTGCCAATTTCTCATTGGCCTTTTCTCAAGGTCAGAGGTAACCGAGACCCCTAGTGTGGCTTCATTTGACACGTAATCAGTATCAATCTGAAATCAGGGAACGGAGGTTACAATAGTAACCTAGATGTTTCCTCATAACAGATGCTGCTGTCGGTCAAATCTCTCGTGAAGAATGATATTTATGTGACTGTTAATGAGTGTTTCAGATCATTATGGTGGTTAGGATGCTGATCAGATCTCATGTGTCTCTGTTATATTTCACAGGAAACAGTTTGAAAACCTCCAATACTTCACTGCCGTGATAGTCGAACACTCTTTTAACATGCTGATCTTTCTGCTGAAGGAGTTTTGCTTTGTCAGGGATTTAAAGACTTAAATATTTACAGAACAGTGACCTCAAACCAGCTGCTACTGAAGAAAGAAACACCAGAAAATCTGTCAATGCAGAGAATTACAGACAGAGAGAAATAACATTTGACAGAACTGCTTCAGTGGGTCCCCATTTACTCCTGCTGTTCAAATATGTTTTGTGTGATCCGATCACAAGTGAACGTGACACAGTCGCATTTACACCTGCTGTAATATGAGTCTGAACACTTGTGTTGGGATTTCAAATTGAAAGTCTTTGATACTCTGTGCATCCTTCTGCTTTCACATGAATATTTAATCTGTTTATCCTTCTGATTTCTGCTGTAAAATAAACGGCTCAAATCTGCGAAAACATCTATTCATTACAGGATTGAACATTTATAACAGTTGTATAATGAAGGCAGTGCTATTCATGGTTTAAATAGCATTTATTAACTTTTGCAATAAACACGATTTCAACACTCTTTTTTCATCGAATGAAGTCAAGAAACTGTGCTTTTGCAGATGACTGTTGTTTTGTTTCCTTGACCACCTAAACATCATCCTGATGTTCATTTCATGGTTTCAAATCCTCAGTTACATGACATTGGCAACATCAGGCCCTTTGTAAAGTATTTATATGCTTTTGATCATGTAATAGCTTCATACTAATATCTCAAGTATTACATTTCTGGTTTAAATTTATAGTTTTCTTATTTCTAAAGCTTCATCTGTGATTTTGATCTGAAGCGTCTGAAGTTCAGAGACACAGACATGACATCATACATGACCTGAATGCTCAATATTTCCATTTCTGTCTGTGAAAAACACCCTGTCTCTCTCTCTCTCTCTCTCTCTCTCTCTCTCTCTCTCTCTCTCTCTCTCACTGTCTGTCTCTATTTTGGTTTGTGTACTGGCTGTGTGACTTGAGATATTCTAAAAACCCACACATACCTGTGATGCAATCTGTGTTTACATGACTTCATCTGTGTGTGTGTGTGTGTGTGTGTGTGTGTGTGTGTGTGTGTGTAAGAGTGAGAGTGAGAGCGTGTGTATGTATGTATTTGTGTGTGTGTGTGTGTGTGTGAGTGTGTGTGTGTGAGTGCATGTGAGTGTGTGTGTGAGTGAGAGAGTGTGTGTGTGTGTGTGTGTGTGTGTGAGAGAGAGAAAGAGAGAGTGTGTATGTGTGTGTGTGTGAGTGTGTGTGTGTGTGTGTGTGTGTGTGTGTGCATGTGAGTGTGTGTGTGTGTGTGTGTGTGTGTGTATGTGTGTGTGTGTGTGTGTGTGTGTGTGTGTGTGTGTGTGTGTGTGTGTGTGATGAAGAGAGAGAGTCAATACTCTGATTGAGTGGGTGGGCAAGGGGGTGTTGGCGGGTTTATAAGAGCTTGTGAATTGTGAAAAACATCAGAAATTCAGACTGCAACTCCACAAACACCTTCAGCTCTTCAGGTATGTTAGCATTCAACATTCAATAACATTTATAATGATTGTGTTTCATTACTCATTATAATTACATTTATACAACAACAATACATGTATCTGATATTTAATCAAAGATTATATGTGTTTATGTGTAAATAAATGTGTGCATTCTGATCTGTTGCAATCATGAGCATCAGTCAGTGTTTCATTCAGTGTGTGTGTGTGTGTGTTTCAGACAGATCTTCAGCAGTCATGCATTTTTCTTTTCACTGTGTCTTACTGTGTGTTTCTCTCACACTCTGTGATGGCTACGGTTTGTATAAAGCTTTTCTAACACACACACACACACACACACACATACACACACACACACACACACACACACACACACATACTAACAAACCGGTCTCTCTCCCTCTGTCTCTTGTAGATTCTCAGGAGAGTCGTGAGTCATTTGAGGGTAAATGTTGATGATTCATTGGCAGTTTTGTGTGTATTTGCTTTGGCTTGGATCTTAAAAACTAAAGCAATGCGTCACATTTCACACGTCTGGTTTAGATTTGTGTGCTCAAATGAACTTTCTCACAATTGACCGAAGATAAACTGCTGTTAGACACGTGCAGATAAAATTAATTCAGCATCAATATCTATTAATTCAGCATCAATAAATATTATTATTATAAACTGAATGCTCTTTGAAATGTTGGAGCTCATTACTTTCTCCAATTTAGGTTTTATATAAAACCTTTTCTTTCATTTCAGATGTGTTTGTCAATCCATATCGAGCAAATGCATTCATGAACCACCCACGAGACAGCAGATACAACCACTATTTCTACAAGAGGTACACACACACAAAAATACACAAACACACACACACACACACACATATACACACACACACATACACACACAAAAAAACACAAACACACACACACACACACACACACAACTCACACACATACAAACACACACACAACCTCACACACATACACAAACACACATATACACACAAACACACATGCACACACACATGCACACACAAACACACAACCTCACACACAAACAAACACACACTCACTCAAACACTCACACACACATAAACACACACAAACACACATAAACACAAACACACACAACCTCACACACCAACAAACGCACACACACACACAAACACAAAAACACACACATACACACACACAACCTCACGCACAAACAAACACAAACACACACACTCACACACAAAATACACACATATACACACACAACCTCACACAAACAAACACAAACAAACACTCACTAAAACACTCACACAAACTCATACACACACACACTCACACACTCTCACTCACACACACTAACACTCACACATACACACTCACCCACAAACATACACACTCACGCACACACACACTCACACACTCTCACACACACACACTCACACAAACTCAGACACACACACTAACACACACCCATACACACTCACGGACACACACACACTAACACACTCACGCACACACACACGCACACACACACTCATACACACTCACACACATTCACACACACACTCTCTCACACACACACACTCTCTCACACTCACACTCTCACACACACAAACACACACACACACACTCTCACATGCACTCACACACACACACACTCTCACATGCACTCACACACACACACACACTCTCTCACACACACTCTCTCACACACTCACACACACACACACACACTCTCACAGAAACACACACACACACACACACACACACACACTCTAACACACAAACACACACAAACACACACACACTCACACACACACACACTCACACACACACACACACACACACACACACACCACACACACTCACATGCTCCTCTTTCACACCCAAATTGAGTGAATGCAGTTCCCCGTCTGTCTCTCACTTCGACGTTGTGTCGAAGAAGCGACACTAGGGGTCTCTCTTGCGTGCCTATCATACCTGTGATCTATGAAAAAATTCCGATGAGAAGTTGGCAGACAGAATTTGCATGTCCCGCCCCCGGACATACGGGTATAAAGGCAGGGAAATGAGTCTGTCCATTCATACATTTTCTTTGGCGCTGATGGTCATGTATGCAGTGAGCTGCGAGTCACACACCCGTTCCTCTTACCTCTGGTTGTCTGCTGTTGGATCTATGGCACACTTCAGTGGCTTTCTCCTTCTCTGCACAGCAGTGCAGTTTGCCACTGGGCGCTTAGACAGCGTAAACTAAAAAAGTTGTTTGTGAAAGAGTAATTTCCTCTAAAAGAACAATACACAGTGGCGTTGAACATACTTTTCAGGACACGTCTTTATAAAGATGCCTTTCCATCCCTGTGTAGTTCCTGGATGCGTTAGAGTGCTCTCCGATTCAGACGGCCACAGGCGCTGTCTCGAGTGTTTGGGCTGCGATCACACCGAGGCAGCGTTTGTAGATGGTTCACTGTGAGAACATGACCATGGCAACGTTGCGGCTTTCCTTCAACCGAAGGAACGCCACTCCAGCTGCCCCCCGCATCGCTCCTTGCCACGGGATTCAGGACGATGCGGTCGTGATGGAGGTGATTTGGGGAAGCCCCCCGAGCTGGATGAGCTCACCGCTGCATTGGAGAGCGGTCCGGCATCTGACACGGATGACTCGTCTGGGCTGCCGCCTTCTGGCCAGCACGCCCAGGCAGAGGCTGATGCCCAGATGTCGTACAGCTGATTTGGGAACGGTTCGGCAAGGCTCAGGTAGACCTGTTCGCCTCCCAGGACACCTCCCACTGCCCGCTCTGGTATGCCCAAACAGAGGCTCCCCTCGGGGCAGACGCACTGGCACACAGCTGGCCCTCGGGGCTGCGCAAGTACGCATTTCCCCCAGTGAGGCTTCTTGCACAGGTGCTGTGCAAGGTCAGGGAGGACGAGGAAACAGTCACTCTGGTGGCTCCTTATTGGCCCACCTGGGCTTGGTTCTCGGACCTCGTAATCCTCGCGACAGCCCCTCCCTGGCAAATTCCTCTGAGGAAAGACCTTCTTTCTCAGGGACGGTGCACGCTCTGGCATCCGCACCCAGACCTCTGGAACCTCCACGTCTGGCCCCTGGACGGGATACGGAAGATCTAGCTGATCTACCACCTGCTGTCGTAGACACGATCAACCAAGCCAGAGCCCCTTCTACCAGGCAACTTTACACCCTGAAGTGGCACTTGTTTGCGAATTGGTGTTCTTCTTTGGGCAAAGACCCACAAAGGTGTGCAGTCAGGTCAGTGCTCTCATTTCTGCAGGAGAGGTTGGAGGGGAGGCTGTCCCTGTCCACCTTGAAGGTGTATGTAGCTGATATTGCAGCCCACCACGACGCAGTAGATGGCAAGTTTTTGGGTAAGCATGACTTGATTATCAGGTTCCTCAGAGGCGCCCGGAGGTTGAATCCTTCCTGCCCAAGCCTGTTCCCCTCCTGGGATCTCTCAGTGGTCCTCTCGGGCCTTCAGAGACCCCCCTTCGAGCCGCTAAAATCAGTTGGACTCAGGACCCTCTCTTTAAAGACGGCCCTGCTGATCGCGTTCACTTCCATCAAGAGGGTCGGGGACCTGCAAGCATTCTCTGTCAGCTACACTTGCCTGGATATCGGTCCGGCAGACACACATGTCATCGTAAGACTGCAAGTGCTGCCCCTTCATTGCTGTGTCTGGTACGTGCTTTTTGTATCTAATTGGACTGCACACCGAGCTTTAGATGTTCTGAACAGCTCTTTGCCTGCTTCGGTGGACAGCAGAAAGGGATCGCTGTCTCCTAACAGAGACTCTCCCACTGGGTGGTGGGTGCCATTTCATTGGCCTATCACACCCAGGCTGTGCCCCCCCTTTACGGGTCCGAGCACACTCAATAAGGAGTGTTGCGTCCTCATGGGCACTGGCCAGAGGCACCTCCCTGACAGACATATGTAAAGCAGCGGGTTGGGCAACACCTAATACCTTTGCGAGATTCTACAATCTCAGGGTTGAGTCAGTCTCATCCCGTGTTTTCTCATGTCTGAGAAGGTAGAACTCGGTAACACGCTGACGGACTGACCGGGTGAATCGCTTGCAGCGCCTTTTCCCTTGGTTGAGGTGATACCGTGCGCTTTTTTCCCCAGGAGATCTCACTCACTTGGCTCCCTAGTTGATTCCTCCCTAGCCCTCGGGGTCCGCAATTCGGCAGAGGAATTCGCCAACCCAATCCACTGCAGGTACAAGTCTACTCTGTACTGGAATAGGTGCTCCGCAGGTCAGGACTCCTACGTGGACTTCCCCCTATGTTTATTTTCCGCGGTACGGCCCCCTTACGAGTGGGTCCACGTCTCCCTTGGGCAGTTCCCGCTGCCCCCCCGGTCGCCGTGTCTGTAGCAACTCCTCCCTCCGAAGAGGCGGGATCTACCACCGCGTCCATTTCCCACATGCGACCTAAAAGCCCATGTGGTGTATTTACCATGTTTACCTCCCCCTCTCTGGACAGGTGTGGTCTCCGCAGGGTCTTTTCCCTGAAACTTTCCCCGGTGCGTGTAAGGGCCCCAGCTGTTGACTCTATGCGAGAAACATATAACTCCTATAATTCTGGTTTAAGTCTGGTTTAGTCTTGTATAAGTCTGGTTTATGTCTGGTTTAAGTCTGGATTTAGTCTGGTTTAAGTCTGGATTTAATCTGGTTTAAGTCTGGTTTTAGTCTGGATTAAATCTGGTATAATTCTGGTTTAAATCTGGCTCAAGTCTGGTATAATTCTGGTTTAAGTCTGGTATAATTCTGGTATAAATCTGGTTTAAGTCTGGTTTAGTCCTGTATAAGTCTGGTTTATGTCTGGTTTTAGTCTGGATTTAGTCTGGTTTAAGTCTGGCTTAAGTCTGGTATAATTCTGGTTTAAATCTGGTTAGGGTTAGGGTCAGAGTTATTAAATCTGAATAACAGGTGCAATAATAATAAAAACAAATCTTATTTTTATCCTCCAAACACTGGATTGAGTATTGAATGTATTATATACAGTCTTTCTTTTACTTTAACTTCTGTTAATAAATATCTTCTTACCTGTAAATAAATACGCGTGAATTTTGAAGCTCGTATTTTTTTGCCATGTTTGAAAGACATCATTTCCTTTATCAGCGAACAGTTGCTGATCTCTTTTTAGACCTCTACCTGGCCAAAACGTCAGTGTATTATCTCATCTTTCACATTAATAATTCGAATGCATCAGTCCTCTTGAGCTCTCGCAGCAGCCGCTGTTTCTTGTGTACATGTCATTAATTATATATATATATATATATATATATATCTTTAAAACATATCTTGTGCACATTTTAAATAAATTTCAATTCTTATTTTCATATTCATCATCTTTCAGCTGAGAGGTAAATCCAGCCGTTCTTTCACATGATTGGTTGCAAACGTCATTCATGTGCACAAGTTCATTCAGCGAGCTTCATAGTACAGACCTCAGGTGTCAATCAATCTGGTGATGTGACGTCACGACCGGATTTCTCTGCCACTCTTCTGTCCAGTGTGTACATAGTGCTCTTCTTTATTACGACGTTAAACATTTCATCTTTTATTTAGAATGCTCTATTTGATCATCGGGAATCTGAAAGTGTGAAAGGATGTGATGAGTAAACATACTTTATTTGTGTAGTAGTTGAATAGTAATTACACACTTTACCTTTAAGAAAGAAAGTTGTAACGGAAAAGATTTCTCAGAATTGTGTACCACCAATTAATATTTCATTTAATAAAAGAAACTTCTAGGACTTTGATTTTGAATTATCTAAGTAAATGTTTTCAGATTGTTGAACTTTAGGAGTAATGGATACATACACATGCCTTTCGCCCAATGTTAGCTGGGATAGGCTTCAGCCCCCCGCGACCCTGTACAAGATAAGCGGTTGACGATGGATGGATGGATGGATGGATACATACACATCTGCAAAAATACTGTAAAAACTCATGTGTTCTGATTAGATGTACAATAAAATACACTATATAAAACACTGACATTCAGACTGGAACACAAAACTAAAGAACTGAAGGATATTTGTTAAATGAATTCTGGATTTCTGGATTTATGAATGACAGTAAAAACAAACACAACAGGTTAAATTCTCTTGTGTTTTGTTGTTTCAGAAAGTCTCCGGCTGAGCAGAAGGCCGAGATCTGTGAAGATTTCTCCCCCTGCCGTCTGTTCGCTCACCATTACGGTTTCCCACTCGCCTATCAGAAGTATTTCAGTTCTCTGCAACTGAACCCGAACAGACATCACAATAACTTTAACCTCAGGAGATACTAAGACCCGCCTTCTTATTTACGTTTAACAGATTAATTTAACTAATCACATACATATGAAACTCACCCTCTTTACAACATAAGTATATTCTCCTCTGCCATGTTGCTAACATTCACTCGCTGATTGATGAAGGGCCAGTTAGCCCAAATATTTACATATTACCGACGTTTGCTTTCATTTACATATTATTAACCATGAACTGTTATTCAAAGCGCAATCTGTATTTCTGTATTTCTTCTACAAGTTTGTGGTTGGAAAAGAAAGAGTTGCCAGAATAACGTTAAATACTCTACATATATATTTCACATGCAAAAAATCAATTGATATGTGAACAACATGTTTTAAAACATGTTTTAAAAAGTCTTTCTTTTAACACTGTAGCGGGTTCAAAATTAAACTACTGCAAACCTCAACAATCATCTCCTGTCATCTGTTTATTATTGGAAATTATTTCAGGAGCTTTTACTCGAGAACACGGTTTGATTTTGACCTCTGAATTTCTTCTGAAAATTCACGTGGACAATATTTTAGAGACTTTGCAGCCGATGTGCTTGAACTGTTCTCAACTTAGAAGGCAAAATTACACAGCTGCTGTCCAAGAACATGGCTTCTATGTGAATAAATAGCAACACAACATTGTTGGTGGAGACTAGAAGAGCCAGAATATAAAAATACATTCCAATGTCCAGATGTTTATGTTTGTTCAGCATTTAAACTCTTGACCAGAGCCACAATCTACAGCAAGACATGACAAGATTCCTGTATACATATATTACTGCGTTAACTGTACAAACGCATAACTGCATTTCAACTGTACACACATGGGTTACTGCATTTCATCTGTACATGTATTACTGTATTTCAATTGTACACATGTATTACTGTGTTAACTGTACACACGTGCATTTCTGTTTCTACTGTACACACACATGCATTACTGCATTTGAAATGTACACACACGCATTACTGCATTTCAACGGTACACATATTTATTTATGTGTTTCAACTGCAAGCAAACACATTACTGCATTTCAGCTGTAAACAAATAATACTGCATTTCAACTGTACACACACTTATTTATGTGTTTCAACTGCAAGCAAATGCATTACTGCATTTCAGCTGTAAACAGATGCATTACTGCATTTCAGCTGTACACACACACACACACACACACACACACACACACACATAATACTGCATTTCAACTGTACACAGATGCATTACTGCATTTCAGCTGTACATACACATACTACTGCATTTCAACTGTACACACACATAATACTGCATTTCAACTGTACACAGATGCATTACTGCATTTCAGCTGTACATACACATACTACTGCATTTCAACTGTACACACACATAATACTGCATTTAAACTGTACACAGATGCATTACTGCATTTCAGCTGTACATGCACATACTACTGCATTTCAACTGTACACACACTCATTTCTGTGTTTCAACTGCAAGCACACGCATTACTGCATTTCAGCTATACACACGCATATACTGCATTTCAACTGTACACACACATAATACTGCATTCAACTGTACACACACTAATTTCTGTGTTTCAGCTGCAAGCGCACGTATTACTGCATTTCAACTGTACACACACATAATACGGCATTTCAACTGTACACAGATGCATTACTGCATTTCAGCTGTACATACACATACTACTGCATTTCAACTGTACACACACTCATTTCTGTGTTTCAACTGCAAGCACACACATAATACTGCATTTCAACTGTACACAGATGCATTACTGCATTTCAGCTGTAAACATGCATAATACTGCATTTCATCTGTACACAGATGCATTACTCCATTTCAGTTGTACACACACATAATACTGCATTTCAACTGTACACACACTCATTTCTGTTTCAACTGTACACACACTCATTTCTGTGTTTCAACTGCAAGCACATGCATTACTGCATTTCAACTGTACACACGCATACTACTGCATTTCAACTGTTCACATGCATAATACTGCATTTCAACTGTACACAGATGCATTACTGCATTTCAGCTGTACACACACTCATTTATGTGTTTCAACTGCAAGCAAACACATTACTGCATTTCAGCTGTAAACAGATGCATTACTGCATTTCAACTGTACACACACTCATTTATGTGTTTCAACTGCAAGCAAACGCATTACTGCATTTCAGCTGTAAACATAAATAATACTGGATTTCAACTGTACACAGATGCATTACTGCATTTCAACTGTACACACTTAATACAGCATTTCAACTGTACACAGATGCATTACTGCATTTCAACTGTACACACGCATAATACTGCATTTCAACTGTTCACATCCATAATACTGCATTTCAACTGTACACAGATGCATTACTGCATTTCAGCTGTACACAAATAATACTGCATTTCAACTGTACACACACACATAATACTGCATTTCAACTGTACACACACTCATTTCTGTGTTTCAACTGTACACTTCTGAAATCTCCATGTTTGGCCCCTGGACAGGATGTGGAAGACCTAAGTGGCCAACAACCCACCGTGGTAGACACAATCACTCAGGCTAGGGCTCCCTCTACGAGGTGCCTGTATGCCTTGAAGTTGCATCTGTTCGCTAAGTGGTGTTCTTCCCGACGTGAAGACCCCCAGAGATGCACAGTCGGATCTGTGCTTTCCTTCCTGCAGTAGAGGTTGGACGGGCGGCTGTCCCCCTCCACCTTGAAGGTGTATGTAGCCGTTATAGCGGCTCTCCACGACACACTGGACGGTAAGTCCTTAGGGAAGCATGAACTGATCATCAGGTTCCTGAGAGGTGCCAGGAGGATGAATCCCACCAGACCGTGCCTCATTCCCTCATGTGACCTCTCTGTAGTCCTTCAGGGTCTATGGGGTGCCCCCTTTGAGCCTTTGGAGACAGCTGAGCTTAAGACTGCCCTTCTGACTGCGCTCTTTTCCAAGAGGGTAGGAGACCTGCGAGTGTTCTCTGTCGGTGATAAGTGCCTGGAGTTCGGTCCAGGCTACTCTTGAGATCAGGAATGAATCAGGTGAACCTGCAAGCGCTGCCCCAGAAGGAGGCAGACCCAGCCTTGATGTTGTGTCTGGTGTGTGCTTTACGCATCTTTTTTGATCGCACACAGAACTTTAGTGTCTCTGAGCAGCTCTTTTTCTGCTTTGGTGGACAGTGGAAAGGAAGCGCTGTCTCCAAGCAGAGAATCGCCCACTGGGTCATTGATGCCATAGCAATGGCATGTCATGCCCAGCACATGTGTCCTCCCACAGGGCTATGAGCCCATTCTACCAGGAGTGTGGTGGCCTCCTGTACCTTGACCAGTGGTACCTCTCCAACAGACATTTGCAGAGCAGCAGGCTGGGCAAAATCCAACAATTTGTAAGGTTCTACAATATCCGGGTCGAGCCAGTTTCGTCCCGTGTCTTGGCAGGAACAAACAGGTATGTCCGGGACAGTTGGCCAGGTGTATCACTTGTGTATAGCACCTTTCACCTCCCCTTAGCTGAAGACATGCACTGCTGACTCCCAGTAGTGTTCATAAAATGCGTTCCCTGGATCAAGCCCTGTGAATCTCGCTGCCGGCTCAGTACATGTGCTAACTAAGCCCTGTACTGGGGTAGGTGCTCCACATGTGCCGGTTCATTTACATTTTACATTAACATTTACATTTATTCATTTGGCAGACGCTTTTATCCAAAGCGACTTAAAAAAGAGGAAAACACAAGTAAATCCTCTTTTACTTTTACTAGCATCAGAATAGCATTCAAAACAGATTTAAGTGCAACAAGAATTATTATTTTTTTTTTTTTTGTGACTGGTTAAGTGCTCTTGGAAAACATTTTTTGGTGCCTGTTTGTGTTGGAACAACAAGGTGACACATCCCCTCCCCCCCCCACCACAACTCCCCTCACCTTGACGTAGACACTGGTGGTCGCAGTTGGTTGACAAATTTCACTCTTTTTGGGGAGAGAAAAAAGAGGAAAAGAGGCCACAACTGGGCTAGTCTGTCCCTATTGTTTGGGCAGTTGACTTGTCCCCGAAGGGCTGTTTGACACTCATAACAGCATTGGGGGAGGTTACGTGTCGGCTTGGTGTGCTGGCTACGAGGCACACAGTAGTCTGCCCGTCTCGCACCACCAGTCCACGTAACACCGTTCAGCTAGTTGTCGCTTTTTGTATAAGGACCCCTAGTGTCACTACATCGACACAACGTCGAGTGAGTGACAGACAGGGAACGTCCTGGTTACATTTGTTACCTCCGTTCCCTGATGGAGGGAACAAGACATTGTGTCCCTGCTGCCACAACGCTGGAATACCCGCTGAAATGGCTGGGACCTTCTCTCGGCTCCTCAGCACAAAAATGTACACACATTTGAAATGTACATGTGTATTACTGTGTTCCAGGTGCACACACACACACACACAACTGCATTTGAACTGTAAACGCATGCATTACCGTGTTTCAACTGTACAAATCTGGAATGTAGAATTAACATGAAACTGAGCTGTTGAACTTAGTGCTCCAGCACAATCGCATTATTACTGAAGAAAATGCTATATTTACACACATCTGTAATTAAAGTCTTTATATGAAGAGAGCTGGTGGTTTCCACTTGC